>CM036089.1:3639448-4202382 GCA_020631695.1 Trichoderma cornu-damae
AAGGTCACGGCGCCCAGCGACGTCGCCTTCGCCTCGCAGTCCGCCTGGCTCCAGAACGACACCATCCAGGCCAACATCCTCTTCCAAAGCCCCATGGACCGCTCCCGGTACGACGGCGTGATCGCGGCCTGCTGCCTCGACGTGGACCTCAAGGATCTGTCCGACGGCGACCTGACGGTTGTAGGCGAGAACGGCACCTCGTTGTCGGGAGGACAAAAGGCCAGGGTTGCCCTGGCCAGGGCTCTCTACTCCAAGGCATCCCTCTTGCTCCTCGACGACATCTTTTCCGCCCTGGACGCCAAGACCTCCGCCGGCGTCTGGAAGCGCTGCTTCTGCAGCGGTCTGCTCGACGGCAGGACCGTCGTCCTCGTCACCCAGCTCCCCTGGATCTCATCCCAGGCGGACCTCTCCATCCTGCTCGACAGGGGCCGAGTCAAGAGCGCCGAGCCCAACATCGGCGCCGTCCGCAGACCCATCACGGTGGCCGAGGTCTTGGGAGGGGACCGCGACGACGTCGAAGCCGGAACCGAGGCCGGGGCGGAAACTCCAAAAACCCCAACTCCTGCCGACCCTGGACCGCCGTCGAACGGGGACTCTCTCGACGACCCCGCAAAGGTCGCCAACGACGCGGCCGCAAAAGAAATCGTCAACGAGGAGATGAAGGCGTCGGGCAAGGCCGGCCGATTGGCGTCCTTTGAGTACATGGCGTACTTTGGCCATCCGCTCTTCGCCGTCTTCTGCCTGGCCGGCCTCGCCGGCTCCAACGTCTTCTTCTTCCTGTCCAGCTACTGGATGAGCATCTGGGTGGAGGCCTACAACAACAACGCCCACGTGGACATTGCCTACTACATGGGCATCTATGCCGCCCTGAGCTTCGCCGAGCTCATCACCTACGGCTTCGTCATCATCGGCTTCGAGTGGGGCGCGTGGCGCGCCGGCCGCAGGCTCCACAACGACTTCATCCGCGCCGTCATGAGGGTCTCCCTGTCCTGGTTCAAGACGGTGCCCATAGGCCGCATCACCAACCGGTTCTCCGGCGACATGGTATCCATCGATTCGGGGCTCTGCACCATGCTCGGATTGGCGTTCGACTCGGTCATGCTGCTCTTCGCCCGCATCGCCGCCGTCAGCTCCGTCATGCCCGTCTTCATGATACCGGCCCTCTTCACCTGCGTCGTCGGCGTCGCCGTCGGCGAAATGTACACGCGGACGGCCGTCATCATCAAGAGGCTCGCCTCGTCCGCCCAGTCTCCCGTCTTCTCCCAGTTCGCCGACACCCTGGCCGGGCTGCCCATCATCAGGGCCAGGGCGGGCATGGGCGAGACGTTCGGCCACGATCTGGCGGCCAAGCTGCGCGTCTGGTCGGCCGCGGCCGAGGCCAACTACAACTGCAACCGCTGGGTGGCCATCCGGGTCGACTTTGTGACTGCCCTCGTGTCTCTCCTCGCCGGCGTCATCGCCCTGTCCAAGGTCGGCGTGGTCGGTGCCGGCTTGGTCGGTTTCTCCCTGTCCAACGCCAACGGGCTGAGCCAGACCATCCTCGTGCTCGTGCGGGCCATGAACGACCTCGAGGTGGAGATGCAGAGCTTCCACCGCGTCAAGGAATACGTCAAGCTAGAGCCCGAAGGAAAAGACGATGCGACCTACCCCGAAGAAGGCGGCGCGTACGCGGACGACGACGGCCACGTCATCCCCAGGAACTGGCCCAGATCGGGGGAGATTGAGTTCCGCGACGTCACCGTCAGGTACGATCCCGATGGCCCCGACATCCTCGCGGGCGTCAACCTCAAATTCAAGGCCGGCGAGCGAGTTGCGGTTGTGGGGCGAACGGGCTCGGGCAAGAGCACCCTCGTCCTATCTCTCTTGCGCTTTACGCACATCGCCTCTGGCCAAATCCTGTACGACGGGATCGACATCACAAAGGTGCCCCGGCGTCGGCTGCGGGAGGGCCTCACCATCATCCCCCAGGAGGCCACCTTGTTCAACGGATCCGTCGAGTCTAACCTCGACCCTACCGGCCTCGTCCCCAAAGAAATACTCGAAAAGGCGCTGGAGAACTGCAGGGGAATCGCGTCATTCTCCGGCGAGGAGTCCTCCTCCGACGAGACCGTCGTCGGGGGCGCCGCCGAGGACCGCTCTGCGCACGGGCGGTCTCAGGGCATTTCCCTGTCGACGCCAGTCGACGCCCGCGGCGAGAACTTTTCCCACGGCCAGCGCCAAGTGTTGTCGCTCTGCCGTGCGCTTATCCGCCAGAGCAAGCTGATGCTGCTGGACGAGGCCACGGCAAGCATGGACTACGAGACGGACAAGGGCATCCAGCAGGTGCTCCGCACCGAGCTCGAATCCGCAGGCGGAGACCGCACGCTGGTGACGATTGCTCATCGCTTGCGAACAATCATAGACTATGACAGCGTTGTGGTTATGGGCGCTGGCAAGGTCGTCGAGTAAGTTTTGTTTCTATGTGAAGTTGTCATTGCGCATATATATATACCCCTGCTGACACAGATTTCGAACAGGCACGGTTCTCCCAGAGATTTGTACGATTCCAAAGGTTTGTTTTACGACATGATGTGTCACAGCGGAGAGATGGAGGAGCTGCAGGAGTTTTTGGAGAACAAATAAACACTAGGGGCGATTTTGATTTTGATTTTGATTTTTATCATCATTATTATTATTTTATAGCAGATGTCTTTTTCTTCTTCTTCTTTTTTTTTCTTTCTTTTCTTTCTTTTCTTTCTTTTTTTTTTTTTTTTTGCCCAAGCCTTGGATGAAAACAAAGTCTGCTGGCATAGAGGCAAGGAAACATATATGAATATATGATACGATACCTTGGAAAGAGATGTGCATGAGAATTGAAACAAAAAGACATGGTGGCCCCCTTGCCATTGCATTGGGTTTTGCACTGTTTGTGAAGTCGAGGGGCGTCCCGTTCGTTTAAGAAAGTTGGTTACTTGTTTATGTGTAAATGTTAGACTAGATAAAAAAAAAAATCAGAAAAAATGAGAAAAAAAAAAAGAAGAAGAAGAAAAAAAAAGAAAAAAAAGAAAAAAAAAGAAAAAAAAGAAAAAAAAAAACCAAAAAAAAAGGAAATCCAAGATTCAACCAAGGCTGGGTAAAAATAGTTACTCCACCTTCTGCGTCACCACAATCTTCCAACTTTACATTTCCTCCTCCTCCTCCTTCAAAAAAAAGGGGGGGGGAGTGGCTGGTAAGTCAGTGGCGTAACCGAACTCGATGCGGCGCTTGAAGTTCTTAGGGGCTGAGAAAGGTGTGGTAAGGATGCTTGATTATTCCAAGTTATCTACTTCCCAAAGACCCCAATTTATAGTTCCCACACACTGTGCCCATTGCACCTTCCTCAGGGCCATCATTATATGGATACAATTATAATGACGTCCTTTGGAGTCATCGCCTGGCCTGGCCTGGCCAACGTCCCCGGGGTTCTGTATATATATGGCTCTATTTCTTTGGTATGATTTGGTTGGTGACCAGAAAGAGAGAGAGAAAAAAGAGAGAGATATATATATATATATAAAGAGAGGGAATAGCCCATGCCGTGTTCTTTTTGCAAAATTGCCTTTGATCAACTCGTTTATTTACAGAGTATTTACAGAGTATTTACAGAGAGGTAGAGTTGTTGTAAGGTTCGGGTTGAGGTCAATACAGTGCGAATGTACGGTGTGTATTCTGATTTACCACACTGTCATGGCTGTTAGTCAGCCCACTACGTACTAGTCACTAAGGTAGTAAGTACTAGTATTAGATAACCCACCTTGCCGTTGTCAGAGAGACGTAATGGACCAGACTTTATCATCATCATCATCATCATCATCATCATCATTACCATTGCCATTGCCATTACCAATACCGTACCGCCCAAGTTAGATGCTTCCGATCGGTTCCCGACTGAGGTCGTTCGTTGAGGAACAAAACTCCTCGACACCTTGGATGGAGCGCCGCTGTTTATCGGCTTTACCAGTTTACTATTATTTTTCATCCAGACCACAACACCCGAATACTCATGTTCTTACGCCTGAAGACGTCGAACTGATATTTCGACTGAATGACTGACTAACAAAAAAATAATAATAATAAAAAAGAAATCAAAAAAAAAAAAATCATACCCCTCGAATAATGGGTAGACGGTCTAAGCAATGTCCAAACGCAAAGTTCAAAAAAAAAAAAAAAACCTTCGTTGCTCGGTGGAGAAAAGACAATAATCCTCCCAGGCCTCTCTTCCCCATCACCGATCAGACCGCGCCCTCCGGTTAGATCATAGTCGCCGGCTACACTGAATAGACCCGGATCCGCCCGAGGTTTATTTATTTATTTATTTATTTATTTATTTATTTATTGGATCCGTTTGTTTCTTTGTTCTCCATCAATTGGATCACCGCAAAGGGCCACAAGCGACCGCGGCGGCTTCTCGGCGCAGATCTCCCGGACTCTGCCGGCAGCAGCGGGCCAAGCTTTCGGTGCTATTGTCTGATGGCCGGAAGTTTATACTTGGGACGCTTCGTAGCTTTGGGAATCAAGGTTCGAACTACTAAAAAGTCACACTGGTTGAGCCTTCCGTTGGAAGAGGAGAGAAGTAAGGAGGGGGAAAAAAAAGAAAGAAAGAAAGAAAGAAGGAAAGAAATAACAAAGAAAACATTTTGGCCGGATCACCAGGCAACGCCGTTGGTTGCTCGGGACTGTGAAGCTTTCATGGGGCGTCGTTCAAAGTATAAAAAAAAAGTCTCCCCCCTTCCATCTCTCTGTTCCCTCTCCCGAAACATCTTTCACCACTCCTCAGACAAGCCTTTCAAATCATCTCAAACATGGGTCGTCTACGGTTTCTACGTCGGCTGCTACGCAAAGCCCACCGCCCTCATGTCACCATTACCCAGCTTTCGACGGACATTCTCGCGCTCATCACCAATCACCTGTCTTTACATGATCAATTCCTCCTTTCGCACACCTGTCGAGCGTTTCGACGCGTCGCGTCTCGAGACTGGGACGTGGAGATGTCACGGCTCTCGTCTGATGATGCGCTTCGATTCTGGGAAGGACTGGCTTACGCTTCCCCAAATCACTGGGCCTGTCCGAAGTGCCGGAAACTGCACCGCATCAATACCTCGGATGTGCCGGCGGTCTCCAAGCTTGCGAGAGAGAGGCTGGTTCCTTGCAAGGTTAGGCTTTTTCGGAACACTTTCGAGGAAGCGTATTGCATCCAGTACTACCACATACAGCTTGCCCTCAAGCTCTCCCGCCTGGGCAACGCAAACGAGAATTACCTCGCGGCGCTGATGCGTGCTTATACGTATACGGATGTATCGTCGTTGAGACCACTTACGGAGACCTACACAGCGGAGCCTAGGATCATCAACAGACAATTCATCTTGCGCGAAGAGTGGACCATCAGCAACGGCACGGGAGCTGACCTGCCGCTCTTCCCGGAAGACAAATTGGTGTTCATAACACCCTGCCCGCACCTGGGCCTGTGGGCTAGCGGGCTCGCGCGCTCTCGCAGCCGGAAGGAGCTGAACGTCGATCGGTGTGAATTTCCGTTCCATACCCAGCTCCAGAAGGCCCAGGTGCTCAGAGAGATGACCATGGTCGAGGATGGGATTGAATCGGCTTTCGAATCCCCAGGCCGGTGGATATACAATTCCTGTCTGCGCTGCCATACGGATTTCGGCATCATCGTTTCTATAGCCGGGCGGAAGGCGACGATCCAGGCTTGGCACAACTTTGGGACCGAAGGGTCATCAACGGATGCTAGCTGGAAGGTGCACGTGCTACACAGGATGCCACATGTGCCCACGCCAGAATCCTATGTGCATTACGCTCACGGTAGCATTCGGGAGCTGTGGCAGAAGGGCAATTCCGGAAGAGGCCGGGCCGGGGCTGGTCATGGGAGTAGGAGACCGGAATAGCTGATGAGCCGGAAGCGTGAACGGGCATGTATGTTCGGGAGATGGGAAGAATATAACATGCATTTTTGCCAAATACTATGCAATGCCAAATACTTTGCCATGCCAAATATTGTGCCGTGCCAAATACTATGCAATGCCAAATTTTCCTTGCCTACAAGTATTGTTGAAGCACGAGCA
The DNA here is from genome assembly GCA_020631695.1 of Trichoderma cornu-damae. Taxonomy (NCBI): domain Eukaryota; kingdom Fungi; phylum Ascomycota; class Sordariomycetes; order Hypocreales; family Hypocreaceae; genus Trichoderma; species Trichoderma cornu-damae. The sequence continues at coordinate 3,645,544 of CM036089.1, forward strand.
GTAGGCGGAATGCGTCTCACGAGGATTCAAAACAGGGGACAGCAAAGAGAAGAAAAAAAGGGGCGGGAATTTCATTTGATACGCTACCGTGTCCTCTCTCGTTGATTATACTTGTCGTCACATTCCACAGCTCCCCCAGCATTGCACCCTTTGCCCAATCCTCCTCTACCCTCCTCCGACGAGATGAAGGACGTGATGGGACGTTTGGCCTGTCCACATGACAGAAACAAGCGTGTCGGTCCTGATGACGATATCGAGTAGGAGCTTGTACGGTCTGGGACGGGTAAACCCCTCAGCCAATTGCCTTCTTACTCAGAAACCCAATGTTAGCATGGGAGAGAGGTCCACGGTTTCTTCAAAGGCGTGTTCGACTTTTTGCTCTCCGAGGAAGGGTTCAGGGGCGGGGGGGAAACAAGCTTACGATGAATATATATATCCGGAATACTCATGGCGAATGTGTGTCCGATTATGATTCATTTGTCATGACGCCGTTGTGTCGTATTTGGGGGTTTTATGGGCTCAATAGCGGCAGCGGCGTTGATGAAGAGATGTTGATGCGGCTGCGGCGTTGATGAAGAGATGTTGACACGGCTACGAAGCTGTTGAAGAGATGAAAAAAAAAAAAAAAGGAAAAGATAAATAAATAAATAAATAAACAAAGAAATAGATAAAGAAATGAGCCGCAGACCTATTTTTGACTGACTGCCCTCTTATACAACAACGTAAGGCAGTTGCGCTTTCAAACTTGACATCAATGGGAAGGGAGGCAGGCGATGTCGTCGTATCCACGGCAACTGAAAACTGAAAACTGAAAGGGAAGAATTGGCAGGTTCAATTGACTAATACAGCCGGGCTGTTTATTATATATGTATAGTCCATCGTTGTTCCTAGATGTCGAGGTTGCGATGGAAAAAATGGCGAAAGCATATTATTATTATTATTGTTGCTGTTGCTGTTGTTGTTGTTGTTGTTGTTGTTGTTGTTGTTGTTGTTGTTGTTGTTGTTGTTGTTGTTGCTGTTGTTGTTGCTGTTGCTGTTGTTGTTGTTGTTGTTGTTGTTGTTGTTGTTGTTGTTGTAGTTGTCGTTGTTGTTGTTGTTGTTGTTGTTGTTGTTGTTGTTTGCAAGTTTTTGATTTGATTTGTCTCAAAAAGTCCCAATTGTTCCCCCCCCCCCCCCCCCAATCAAATATTTTGTTGGCTTACTTAAATACTTACTTTACTTGCCCTTTTTTTTTTTTTTTTTTTTTTTTGGCTACCAAAATTTGCCTCGATCTTGCAACTTTTTTTTTTTTTTTTTTTTTTTTTTTTTAAACCGGGTTTGTCCGTTTTGACAATGTCGGATTTTAGATGTGTAAATTCCATTAAATCCAGGCCTCCGTTAACAAAAAAAAAAAAAAAATAGCTGACGGCATTATCGTGGCTAAAAGCCGAGTCGTGTCGGTTTTGTCCTTTGGGATTCCCTCTTCCAGAGGCGTTGAATCGTAAGGCCATGATGATGATGATGATGATGATGATGGGATGGGCTATTGAAGAAGCGGGGGGGCGCATAAACTCAATCTATGCTGCCATAGAAGAAGAAGAATAATAATAATAATAATAATGAAACAAAAACAAAACAAAACACAATTCAATTAAATTAGGTAAAATATATTAATCAATAAATTAAAAATAATAGAAATCAAAAGGGTGGATTATATATATATATATATCTGTTCGCTCTCCTCGCTGATGCGTTGTGTGTCCCAACATCCCCCCCCCTTTTTCTTTAATTTCATATTCACACAACAAAACTCAACAAAAAAGTTCCCAGACCGAGTCTTTTCTTATCCAGTTCGAGACGAAAACATGGCCTCTGTAACCCACACCGAGTTCGGCCGCGACACCACAGGCAGCCAAGTCGCCGCTTCCTTCCCCGACGCCGTTCGAGGCAAGACGATCCTCATCACCGGCGGCAACCGCCACGGTCTCGGGTTTTCCGCCGCCCGGGCCCTCGCCTCCCAATCTCCCAGGCGTCTCATCATCGCCGGCCGAAGCTCGGCCAAGGTCCAAGAATGCATCGATGCCCTGCGACGGGACTTTCCCGCCGTCGACTACCGGCCCCTGGAGCTCGACCTCTCGGAGCAAAAGTCCGTCCGCGCCTCTGCCGCCGCGGTGCTCTCGTGGGACGACGTGCCCGCCATCGACCTGGTCATCAACAGCGCCGCCGTCATGTGCGTGGAGGAGCGCACGCTGACCGGCGACGGGGTCGAGCTGCACTTGGCCACCAACCACATTGGCCATTGGCTGCTCAGCTGCCTCATCATGCCGAAGCTCATCAAGGCGGCCGAGACAAACGCAAAGGGCGCCACCCGAGTCGTCAACGTCAGCTCCGGGTCGTCCAGGTGGGGAGGGCTTCGCTGGAGCGACATGAACTTTGACAAGAAGAACAAGGACCTGCCCAAGGAGGAGCAGCCGATCGAGGGCCTCATGATGGGCTGGGGCTACAGCGATGTGGCCGATACGGCGTACATTCCCCTGGACGGCTACAACCGCAGCAAGTCGGCCAACGTGCTCTGCGGCATCGGCATCTCTCGGCACCTCTTTGCAAAGCACGGCATCCTGGGCGTGAGCGTGCACCCGGGCGTGATCAACACGGAGCTGAGCAGGCACTTTCCCGAGGTGGTCCTCGACAAGGTCGACGACATGATCGAGGCGGGCATGTTTTATCGCAAGAGCTTCGAGGCGGGATCCTCGACGACGTTGGTGGCCGCGCTGGACCCCGAGCTGAGCGTCGGCGTCGGCGAGAGCAAAAACGGCGCGGAGAATTGGGGATCCTACTTGGAGGACTGCCAGATCTGCGACAAGGCGCATGCGCGTTGCGTCTCCAGCCAGGAGGCGGACAGGCTCTGGGCCTATTCCGAGGGGGTGGTTGGACAAGAGTTTGCGTGGTAAAGGTCGAGCCGCGCGCATTGCCGTATAAACGTGGTGTAAAGGTATATAGAGTTTTTCTATCCATCCATCCATCCATCCATCCATCCATCCATCTATATATATACATATATATACATATACATATATATATATACATATACATGATGGGCATATTAACATATGGTGTAATTCCTGTTTAAACACACACACACACACACACATATATATATATATATGTACACTAGATGACATGGTTGATATGATGTTGTAGGTCTCATTCAACAGAGCATCGTTGGCAGGATGAGTTTTTGAGACATGGCGGATAGGCAGGATTCTGCTTTTCTGCATTGAGCATGGTGCCGATGCTATATCTCAAAGTGAAGGTCGATGAAGTCGGATGAACAAAGACCAGAGAATGAGTCACCGCAAGGGTACATATTTATTATACCTTGACTACTAAATTATCTCTTGAAAGTATCAGGACAGGTTACAGGGGTGCCGTTGGGGACAGCTTGTTGTGGCGATGAAAGCTTACAAGTCAAAATTGCCGTGGTTCGCTCGCAGTATCAAATTGTCACGGTATCAAATTGTCACGGTATCAAATTGTCACGGTACCAATTGATGGAATCACAGGGCTTTTTATTTTATTTTTATTTTATTTTATCTATTTATTCATTTATCTTTAAATAAAACAATGCTGGCTGCCGCAGCTTAGCATCTGCTGTGGTCTCGTCTCTTGCAGTTTGCCGTTTTTCATTCATTCTCGTGGAGAGTGTACCTATTAGGTAGTACCAAGGTTCCGAGTAGTCCACAGTACAGGTACCGGGTACCTTAGTATTAGGCATAGTACCTGTATGTAATGGCATCTGGTAATGCGGCACTATCGGCAGCTCCTTGTACTCCGTAAGCGCGCCATTATCATCAGCATTCGTCATGGTCATGGATGGTCAGCCAGAAACGTTTTGTATCTACAAGGTGGGTAATGTTTGCTCCGGTCTCTTTGTTTTTTTTGGTTCTGTACCGGTTTTCGTATTCGTACATGTACAACAACAACAACAACAACAAAAAAGATGCCGTGTACTGCTACTACTAGTAGTAGGTGCCTTATAGTTACCAAGACCTTGGGTTCAAGAGTGTTGGTGGGATGGCTGTCTTTTTGGCCTTGAGGTACTTTGTCGTACGTAGTACGTCGTACGTCGTAGTACCGAGGTACAAAAGATACAAGTTCCACATGAGCCACATCTTACACGCGCGCAACAAGTCCCCCCTCAATCCTCTCTGGAGAGAGAGAGAGAGAGAGAGAGAGAGAGAGCCATGAATCAGAGAGAAACAATTTTGCCTGCTCTTGCACGGAGTTGTAGATCCTTCTCGAAACTCGGGCACATGTACGCATTATATGCGGGCTTTTCTTTTACTGTGGACTGACCAAGTTAGCACCTACCAAGGTACTAAGGTACCTTAGGTACTAGGTAGAGGTACTTATAGCAACTGTAGAACCTTCTCTATCCCCAGCTGGGTCGGGCGGTGACCGCCATTGGTCCAATCACAGGGCCCCCCCGCCCCGCTTCCCCTCCATTCGTTCGTTTTCGTTCGGACAAAAAACCAAAAAAAAAGGGACCCCGATATTCTGTCATTTATAGCAAAAATATCGGCCATGTTTTTTTATTTTAATTTTATTTTAATTTTATTTTAAAAATTTATTATTATTATTATTATTATTATTATTATTATTATTATTATTATTATTATTATTATTATTATTATTATTATTATTATTATTATTATTATTATTATTATTATTATTATTATTATTATTATTATTATTATTATTATTATTATTATTATTATTATTATTATTATTATTATTATTATTATTATTATCATTTGTTTGGTATTTCTTCTCTCTTCTCTCTCTCTATCTCTCTCTTCCTCTATCTCTATCTCTCTCTTCCTCTCTCTCTTCCTCTCTCTCTTCCTCTCTCTCTTCCTCTCTCTCTTCCTCTTCCTTCTCTTCCTCTTCCTTCTCTCTTCCTCTCTCTTCCTCTCTCTTCCTCTCTCTCTCTCTCTCTCTCTCTCTCTCTCTTCCTCCCCCCTTTTTTTTCTTCTCCTCTCTTGGCCGATCAATCGATCACTCCGTTTGTGGTGAGTTTGCTCTCCCGTGTTCCCCCCAGGTTACATTAAATAAAGAAAAAAAAAAAAAAGAAAACAAAACAAAAAAAAACCCCAAAAAAAAAACCAGACGGGCCATTTTTCTTCTTCTTTTTTCTTTCTTTCTCTTTCTTCTTCTTTCTTTTCTTTTCTTCTCTGCTGACAGACAAACTCATTCACCCTCTGCAAAGACCGCAGCAGAAAGAAGCCCTCGCGCGCGCATGAGCAGTCAAGCCAAACCATCCCTTGTCAAAATATTCGCAAAGCTCGCATTTGCCAGTCGCCTCGTCACTCACCTGTTGCTGCCCTTTCCTGCGCTGCTGCTGCTACTGCTGCTGCTGCTTAGATTCGCTAGCATTGCTCTCTCCGTTCCCGCTCGCCCAGCATGCATATCAAAAGTCTGCTCGCCGACACGGACAAGTCCAAGGCGCCGTCCTTCTCCTTCGAGTACTTCCCGCCCAAAACCGCCCAGGGCGTCCAGAACCTGTACGATCGCATGGACCGCATGAACAACTTTGGGCCCAAGTTCATCGACATCACATGGGGCGCCGGCGGCGGCATCGCGGAGCTGACCTGCGAGATGGTCGTCCAGGCCCAGGCTGTCTACGGCCTGGAGACGTGCATGCACCTCACCTGCACCGACATGGGGCTCGAAAAGGTCAACGACGCCCTGCAAAAGGCCTACAAGGCCGGATGCACCAACATCCTCGCCCTCCGCGGCGACCCTCCCCGCGACCAGGAGTCGTGGACCGCTGCCGACGGGAACTTCCGCTACGCTCGCGACCTGGTCAAGCATATCCGCGACACGTACGGCGACCACTTTGACGTTGGCGTCGCCGGCTATCCCGAGGGCTGCGACGACAACAAGGACGAGGACCTGCTGCTCGACCATCTCAAGGAGAAGGTGGACATGGGCGCCGGCTTCATCGTCACCCAGATGTTCTACGACGCCGACAACTTCATCCGGTGGGTCGGCCGGGTCCGCGAGCGAGGCATCACCATCCCCATCCTGCCCGGCATCATGCCCATCGCCACGTACGCCAGCTTCCTCCGCCGCGCCAAGCACATGCAGTGCAGGATCCCCCCGGAGTGGATGACGCTGCTCGAGCCCGTCAAGAACGACGACGTGGCCGTGCGCGAGATTGGCAAGACGCTGGTGGCCGACCTGTGCAAGAAGCTCCTCGCCAGCGGCATCCACCACCTCCACTTCTACACCATGAACCTCGCCCAGGCCACTCGCATGGTCCTCGACGAGCTCGACTGGACCCCCTCGCCGGAGCGCCCCCTCAAGCAGGCGCTCCCCTGGAAGCAGTCCAAGGGCTTCGGCCGGCGCGAAGAGGATGTGCGCCCCATCTTCTGGCGCAACCGCAACAAGTCCTACGTCATCCGCACCCAAGACTGGGATGAGTTCCCCAACGGCCGATGGGGCGACTCCCGCTCCCCGGCCTTTGGGGAGCTGGATGCCTACGGCATCGGCCTGACCGGCACGAACGAGGCGAACCGCAAGAAGTGGGGCGAGCCCAGGTCGATCCAGGACATCGCCAGCACCTTTGTCTCGTACCTCGAGAAGAAGATCGAGACGCTGCCGTGGAGCGAATCGGCCCTCGCCGCCGAGGCCGACCCCATCAAGGACGATCTCGTCGCTCTCAACAAACGGGGCCTCCTGACCATCAACTCGCAGCCCGCCGTCGACGGCGCGAAATCCAGCCACCCCGTCCACGGCTGGGGGCCTTCCAACGGCTACGTCTACCAGAAGGCTTACCTGGAGCTGCTCGTGCCGCCCTACCTCCTGGACGAGATGATGAGCCGCCTCGATGACTACCCCAACCTGACCTATTACGCCGTGACCAGGAACGGCGAGCTCAAGTCCAACGCGCCCTCGGACGGCCCCAACGCCGTTACCTGGGGCGTGTTCCCCGGCAAGGAGATTGTCCAGCCTACCATTGTCGAGTCCATCAGCTTCCTGGCATGGAGAGACGAGGCCTTCCGGCTGGGAGTCGACTGGGCCCATTGCTTCGACGCCAACACTCCCAGCCGAGCGCTCATCGAGGGAATCATGAACGAGTGGTACCTCGTCAACATTGGTGAGTTTCCACATCCCATTTGCTCCTTTTTTTTTTTTTTTTTTTTTTTTTGGTTTTTTTTTTTTTTTTTTTTTTGGTTTTTTTCTTTTTCTTTTTCTTTTTCTTTTTTCTTTTTCTTTCTTTTTCTTTTCTTTTTCTTTCTTTTTTTTCCTTGTCCCTGTGTTACATCAGGCTAAACCAAGCACTCCTTTGCCTAGTCAACAATGATTTCCGCGAAAACAGCACCATCTTCGAGTTCCTCCAGGATCTCGAGGTCAAGGACCTTGCCGTTCCCGTCCCTGGAACGGCCTAGTTCCAGCCCACGAAACTGTTCTATAAGAAGGGGGGAGGGGGGATGGAAAGGCCTTGGCGAATTTAGCTAATTCGCAGACTTGGATCCTACCTTTATTGTTTTGGCTATGATGTTCATCCAAAACAGCCTCCCCCCCCTCCATCCCCTTCTCCTTTTCTTTCTTTCTTTTTTTTTGTTTTCTTTTTTAATTTCTTCCCTTGCGTTTTACGTCTTCACTTTGGCGCAGACGAAAAAAAAAAAAAAAAAAAAAAAAAAAGCAGGCGTTTTTTTTTCCCTTACACAGAGGCGGTATCGGTGTCTTTTTCAACAAAAAGTTACACCGAATGCATTATAAACAAGGGGATTTCCCGGGGCGGTGGGCGCAACGGGACGGAACGAAATATGGGTTATATTTATTTATATTGGTCGAGTTCGATCCATTGGGGCATTTGCTGGTTTTCGCAAAAAAAAAAAAAAAACCGACGGGAAAAAAAAAGGGGAAAAAAAAAAGAAAAGGTGATTTCGCGGAAAAATCGCAAAAAATTGGCATGGAGCCCGGTTCTGCTTTGGAATTGCATATGTTATATCTCAACGATACCCCCCCCGCCTGCGGACATTGGTTGTTTATGTGGTTTTTTTTTTTAATTAGTCGGAAAAGCATAGAAGGAAGGGCGAAGGAGGAGAAAGCCGTGTAGGAGGAGCGGAGGAGGAGAAGAGCATTGTAGAGAGAGAGAGAGAGAGAGAGAGAGCGATGGATGGTATGATGGTTGAAGATGAGAGAAATATAATATATATATAATATATATGAAAAGTACCAAAAAAAAAAAAGGGGGAAGGAAGAAAGAAAGAAAGGAAGAAAGGAAGAGAGCAAAAGCCAAAGCCAAAGCCAGATGGGCTGATGGGCCTGATGGGGCATATATATATATATATATATATATATTATTATTATTATTATTTCTCGTACATGTACTTGTCTATATACTTTGATCTATCCTCGCTGGATGGATGGATGAATGAATGTGGATGAATGAATGAATGAGGATGAATGTAAATAAATAAATAAATGTAGATGAATGTGGATGAATGTGAGTGAATTTTAGATGAATGAATGAATATAGATGCACAAATTAATGTAAATGAATGTTAATTAAATGTTAAATAAATGTTAAATAAAATGTAAATAAAATGTAAATAAATAAGGGTGAATAAGTATAACCGAATCACACGGCATCGACACACTGAGGGCCGCAATCCTCGCCTCCCGCCTTGGGGTTTCCAAGACTCCAAAACATGTCTAACCGTCTAATTTCCTCTTTGCAATGAGGCTGTGCCATGATGATGATGATGTTGCTCATCTTTTTTTTTTTGCAGTATCCAAAAATCTAAATTCACGTCCGGTGGTTGCATCGTGTTTCCCGAATCTCGTGTATTGCCCACGAAGAAAGGGAAAAAAAAAAAAAAAAAAAAAGGGAAAAAAAAAAAGAAAAAAAAAAGGAAGAAAAAAAAAAAAAAAAAAAAAAAAAGGACCGTCGCCAATAGAATGCATCTTGTTCCATTGTTTGGCAATTTTTTGCCATATAAAATGTACATGTACCTTGTTGCGCCAAATCGGTCCAACATGGCAAATTCGAGCTCGCTTATAAAATCCCATTCTCTCGCGCTGGCCTGGCTCTTCTCTGGCCTGGTTATATCCGTTTTGCCACGCCTCCCCCCCTTGAAATGTCATTACTCCATCCATCCATTCATCCATCCATCCGTTCCGCCCATCATCACTCGACCCAACCCTCCTCATCGCCCACGTCATAATCCATATCGACGTGTCGCTCATGCATATGCTCTCCCAGCGAGCCGGCGTCGGCGTTGTCGTCGTCGTCGTTCATCCCGGCCATGGCGTCTCCATCGCCGGGATCCTCACCCCTCTTGTTGAAGGACCCGACGGGTGGTAAGGGGGTGTTGACCCAGGAGAGGTCGAGCGTGCCGCTGATCCCAGGCAGCTCTTTGCCGTGCAGGTTGCAGTAGAACTTCTCGGCTGTTTTGCGGTCTTGGAACGATACGTGGGTGACGGAGGGCGTGGTCTCGACGGATTCGAATTCGCCCAGATTCTAACGTGACGACGAAAAGGAGAGGAACGCAATTAGTCCATGGCCTCTTGAGCCCTGACCGATCAAAAGGCCAGGCAGCCAGGTAGTGGAAGAGACTCTCTCTCTCTCTCTTCAGGAGGGCGCGGATGGATGGATGGATTTTGGTACTTACCAGGAGATAATGTCGCAGAGTCTCATCCCTGTCCGCCGGGGTAAAGTCCACGCCGGTGACGGCCAGCTTCCGCGGCCGGTTGTCCAGCGAGTACTGCGCGTAGGCGGCATGTCTGCCCACCTGGCCCCGGAACGAGCCGCGACCTCGGGGCGCAAAACCTCGCTCGCCGCCCCATCCGCCGCGTCCCCTATGCCCTCGACCGCGCGAGCCGTAGGCGCTTCCATCTGCCGCCGCGTCGGGGTCGATGCCGAGGATCTTGGCCTCCTGCTCCAATGCCGCCAACTGAGCACGCAGCATATCCGTCGAAGAGGAAGACCCCGCGGCCTCGGCATCTGCCGCCGCGGCGCTCTTCTCCGCCAATCTCGCCTTCAGCCTTTCGCTTTCGTCCTTGTGTCTCGCCAGCAGTCGCTGCTGCTGCTCGTCCAGCTCTTGACGCTGCCGTTCTAGATGTGTCCGCTTGGCCTCCTTTTCCCGATGCTGCTTTTGTGCTTCCTCCTGCTTCCGTTGGAACTCTTCCATGTCGATATCGGCCTCGGGTTCTGCTGCCGGCGCAACGGATCCATCGCCGTTGACCTTGGACGGCCCACCGTCTCCGTTGCCCGATGCCGGCGAGGGCAGCTTGCTCCCCTCTTCGTTGTACCAAAACACCTTGACGAATCGGTTGTCAAAGATGACTTTTGGAGATCGATATGCCGCGTTCGCCGATGCCCACTTGTCGAATTTGACGACGGCCAGGTGCTTGTACGGCTGCATCGAGACCTCGGCGACGCCGCCAAACTGAGAAAAGAAGCCGCGGACCTCGCCTTCGCTGAAGTTTTCCTCGGGAATGTTTTCCACAACGATGGTGCTCTTGGAGCGATCGTGGACGGGACCCTCCAACGAGAAGGGGGCTCGGGCACCCCCCTTCTTCCCGCCACGGCCTCCGCGGCCGCCGCGACCTCGGCCGCGACCCGCCGTGTCCATGGGGAACGCATAGGGATTTGCGACGTGCGCCGACATGCCGAGCACAGCATTGTTTGGATCGTATTCTAAAGAGAGAGAAGGCAAAAAAAAAAAAAAAAAGAGGCGGGTTAGCCCGAACGCTCGACGCGTCTCTCGGATTCTCGATGACCCAATCAACTTGTGTGTCGCACTACGCACCTTCGATTTGGGACAGCAGATTGGGGACATAGATGGAAGAGTTCCCATGGTCGTACATGCACTGGTTTCCACGAGAACAGTATCCCTTGGTATCAAAGTCTCGACACCGCCCTCTCCGCCGCTGCGAGGTTCTCCCGCCCCCCATCAGAGGCGCCTGCGCCATGAACTCGCCCATGCCGGGGTACGGAATGCCCATGGCCTGCATCTGCATGATGAATTCGAGGGTGCTCTTGGGATCGAAGAGCCTCATGCCTGGCATGGAGTCCATGGAGCCGTAGCCCCCCTGCTGGCCCCCAAACGCCAAGTCGTCCATCCTCCCATGGTTCGAGCCTCGCCGGGCCTGTTTATAGCCCCTGCCGTACGCGGCATGTCCCTCGTGTTCGGCGTCATCCTGCAACCCTCGTTTTCTCGACGCGGCCAAGTGCGGCGCACCGCTCTGCACGCCTGGGAGAGGAGGCGGAGGAGCGGCCGCGACGCCGATGGCATTGGCGTTCACGGCAGGCTTCGGGGGCGTCGGAGCACCCGGTCGATAGGACTTGTAGGCGATCGCTTGGAAGACGTCGTCGAGGAAAGCTTTTGAATCTGTCGCTCATAAAAAATTAAAAAATTAAAATTAATAAAAGCAGCAGCAGCAACAACAACAGCAGCAGCAGCAACAACAACAACAACGACAACAACAACAAAAAAAAGAGGTCAGCGCGCAATTTTTCTTCTTCTCTCGTTTTGCCACCAAACTCATGCCTCCAGCGCGTCTCGCACAAAAGCGCCCTCGAACGAACCTTCTGTCAAAAAGTCGGGGATCTCAGCCTCGCAAAGCTGCCGCACCGAGTCGACGTTACCATCGTGTTTCAGCAGGGCAATGACGTAGTCGGCGAGCACGTCGGAATCAGCATCCGATCTATTGGGAAAAAAAAAAGGAGGAGGAGGGGAGAGAGAGAGAGAGAGAGAGAGAGAGTTAAGTTAGCAACGGAAGAAGATCAAGAAGGGCAAAATCATCAAAAAATATCAAAAGAGGAGCGGCGCGCGTCTCCGGCTGTGCGGGTGGACAAACGTGTTCTCGATGCGTTTGACAATCCATGTCTTTAACAGTGGCGCATCCTCTTCCGGGAACAGCATGGCTCGGTATTGAGTAAAAAAAAAAAAAAACGTAGGGAGGAAGAAGAAGAAGAAGAAGAAGAAAAAAGAATGAATAAAGAATTGAAAAAAAAAGAGAAAAAAAAGGAAAAAGGGCAATCAATGAAGCATGGATAATATTCGTTAAATTTGGTAATCGGGAATATGTAGCCGTGTGCCGCCCAAAAAAAAAAAATAAGGGGGGAAAATAGGAAGAGAATTTATTAAAAAAAAAAAAAAGGAAACAAGAGGGGGGGGGGGAGAGAGAGAGAGAGAGAGAGAGAGAGTTATAAACAGTTCCTTTTTTTTCTTTTTTTTCTTCTTCTTTTTTTTTTCTTTTTTTTATATGGTTCGAGGGCCAAGGAAAAAGAAGGAAAAGTCAAAAGAGGTTGGATTTTTGGCTTTTACAGGAATACCTTATAGGGGAGAGAGTTTTTTTTTTTATTTTTTTTTTTTTAACAAGTGGAGACTTGTCGCCTGCAACAACTCTGTACTACGGAGTACAGACTACTAGGTACCTAATACAAGGCAGAGTTACTAGGTAATGTAGAAAAGCTTCCCTGGATGTACTCTGTACTTTTCTACCCCGTACGGAGCAGATACCTTACCTAGGTAGGTACCTGGGGCAATAAGCTTGGCACTATTAGGTACCTAGTACCTACCTTAGTTCTAAGAGCAGCAATAAGAGCAGCGCGGTGTACTCTGTACTTTCTGTGCCAATTTTTTTATTTATTTTTTTTACCATCAACCTCTGTTTACATTAGTAGTATCTATGATACAAACAGAAGTGTGTTCAAAGACCTGACTTGGTCAATGTTCTCTCTCTCTTGTTGAGAAGAAAGAAGCCTTTATATAGAGCAGCACCTACGGGGGGGACATTTGAGTTACAGAATCATGGGCATGAATGCAATCAATTTTTTTTTTAAAAAAAATTCTCATAATTTCATTCGACTACATCTGGCATAACAAACTACATGCATGAAAAAGCCGCCAAGTGAAGCTTCCCTTAATTACGGCCTCAACCTAGCATCCTTTGTGTATTCCCCTTTTTTTTTCTTCAACGGGGGTGGTATTTTTTTTTCTTCTGTTTGTCATCCGACCGTTGCCCTTCACCTGCTTCTTAGATCAATGGCGCGACGGGCCCTCCAGGATGGAAGTGGTGGCCTTCAATTTTCGCCAACAGCCGACTTGACATATTGTGCCCTTTTTTTTTGACACGAATGGTAGTTCTATAGGCAAATAAGGGAGCCGTTTACAGCTTGTCATAGTACTGCAGGAATCAAAGTCAGAATCAACACCTAAAAAGAGAACAGAGGTGGAAAAAAAAAAAAAAAAAAAAAAAAGAGGGTGGGTGAATGGTTTTTTTTTCATCAAACTTACGTTCTCAACACCAGGAACCTCAACCTTGATACCCTTGCGCTTGCGCATCTCAGTGACAATGGTGCCAACCTTGGAGGTAGCCTCAAGAGGAGAGCCACCGGGCAGGATCTGCCAGTGAGAGAAGACGGACTGGGGGAAGGCCTGGCCAGAGGTGGCTTGACGCAGGTCGGCGTTGAAGCCAAAGGACTCGAGGACGGGAAGGTAGGCCTTGATGTTGAAGAGAGGCGTTCCGGGACGCTGCTCCTCGTTGAAGACGTGACCACGCTTGCGGGTCAGGACGCCGTAGACGCCGCCCATGGCCTGCTCGGGGACCTGAATCTCGACCAGGTAGACGGGCTCGAGCAGAGCAGGCTCAGCTAGCAGAGTAGAGGCATACAGGACGCGACGAGCAGTGGGGATGATCTGGCCACCACCACGGTGGATGGCATCGGCGTGCAGGGTCACGTCGAGGATGTTGAAGCGGATGGAACGCATGGGCTCCTCGGCAAGGGGACCCTCGCGGGAAGCCCACTGGAAACCGGAGACGACGGAGTCCTTGATTTCGTTGAGGTACTGGACGGCCTTGGTCTGGTCGACCAGCAGGTTGGCACCGGTGCCGTCGGGACCAAAGGTCCAGATCTTTCGGGCATCGGTGACGTCCCAGCCAAAGTCGTCGGCCAGGACACGGGCGCGAGCCTTGAAATCGTCGCGGGGGCTGACCTTGCCGGCCTCAATGGCCAGGGACAGCTCCTCGTCGAGGGGCTCGGCCACCATGTACAGACGGTTGTGCTTGTTGGGGGACTTGGACAGGGCGGTGATGCTGGACTTGCCCTGGACGGTCTCGCGGTACTGGACGACGGGGTCGGAGATGATGAGGGGAACGCCGGCGTGGTCCTGCTCGAGGTCGTTCAGGCAGATCTCGAGGTGCAGCTCGCCGGCGCCGGCAACGACGTGCTCGCCGGACTCGGAGGTGTAGGTGAGGACGCAGGGGTCGGACTTGGACAGGCGCTTGAGGCCCTCCACCAGCTTGGGCAGATCCTGGGCGTTCTTGACCTGGACGGAACGTCGGACGACGGGGGAGACGGAGAACTTCATGACCTTGAGGTTGTGGGCGGTCTCGCTGGTGGTCAGGGTACCAGACTTGAGCAGGAACTGGTCGATGCCGACCAGGCCGACGATGTTGCCGGCGGGCATGTCGTCAATGGGCTCGACCTTGCCGCCCATCATCAGGACGGTACGCTGGATGGCCTTGACGAAGAGGTCTTCCTTCTTGCCGGGGGTGTAGTTGGGGCCCTGGATGCGGACCTTGAGGCCGGAGCGGACGATGCCGGAGAAGACACGGCCAAAGGCGTAGAACCGGCCCTTGTCGGAGGTGGGCACCATCTTGGAGACGTAGAGCATGAGAGGGGCCTTGGGGTCGCAGTCGCGGATGCCGATGGCGGCCTCGTCGTCCATGGGACCCTCGTACAGGGTCTCGACGCGGTAGCGCTGGGCGGTGACGGGAGAGGGGAGGTGGAGGATCATCATCTCCAGCAGGGAGTCGGCGGCGGGCAGGAAGGTCCGCATGACGGCCTTGAGCAGCTGCTTGCCCTCCTTCTGCTTGTCTTCGGCGCTCAGCTTGAGGTTGAGCTTCTCGAGCAGGGTGCTGATCTCGTCCTTCTTGAAGTTCATGACGGCGGCGAAGATCTTGAAGATGGGGTCCAGGATGAACTGGTTGAAGGCGCGCTCGAGGGGCTTACCCTCGTAGGTGGCCGTCTTGGTCCACTTCTTGGTGTGGGGGTTGAAGAAGTTGTCGCCCCAGAGGCGCTCCATCATCTTGTTCTTGTCCACACCAAACTTCTTGGCGTATCGGACGGCGAACTGGCGGACGGTGAAGGCCCAGCCGTGCAGACCGGAGCCGAAGGCGATGGTTCCCTTGTAGGGGTAGACCTGGAGGTCGCCGAGGGACTTGTCGAGGTAGGTGGAGATGATGACGTTGACGGACTCGATGGTACGAGAGAAGGACTGGTACAGATCCTCCTTGGAGACCTGGAGCTCGAGGAGAGCACGGTCGACCTTGTTGATGATGACCACGGGCTTGATGCGCTCGCCGAGAGCCTGTCGGAGCACAGTCTCGGTCTGGACGCAGACACCCTCAACGGTGTCGACGACGACAAGGGCACCATCGGTGACACGAAGGGCAGCGGTGACTTCGGAGGAGAAATCAACGTGGCCTGGGGAGTCAATGAGGTTGATCAAGAAGTCCCGGCCGTCAGTCTTCTGGCCAACAATGTCCTTGATGTCCTCCTCATCCTCGAGCTGGCCGAACAGGGATATGGCAGTGGACTTGATGGTGATGCCACGCTCCTGCTCGTCGGCACGAGTATCCGTTGCTCGGGCATCACCAGCCTTGGCAGTGGAGATGATACCAGCCTTGGCCAACAGGGAGTCGGTCAGGGTCGACTTGCCGTGGTCGACGTGGGCAATGACGGACATGTTTCGGACATTGGTGGGCTTGTCCATCAGCGCCCGGATTTCGTCGACTGTGAAGCTATCATGGAGGAGCCAGCGGTCAGCAACATGAATCTAACAAGAGGCTTTAACTCTCCGAGGAGCGAGAGCAAGGGCGAGGACTGATGGATAAAGGCGAAGCTCGCATCTCAAGCTAGATATATGGTGGTGAGGGTAGAGCATGAGGGCCAAAAAAAAAAATTATAAAATTTTTTTACAAAAAATCATAAAAAAAATTTATAAAAAATTCGGCCGCAACGGCATAGGTGCGAAAGCCTCCAGCCAAGCCAAGAAGGGGGGGGGGGGGTTTTCGCAGCATCCGCCGAAGCCACACCAAGAAGAAAGAAGAGAGGGGCAAAAAAAAAAAGAAAGTCGACGACGGCGAAGCTCAAGAGATGATACACAAGGCGCAAAAATATCAAAAAAAGGGACAAACTTACTTCACCATCTTGACGGTATTGTGCGGCTCGGAGCCTGCCTGAAGAAAAAAAAAAAAATTTGAGAGGTGGTTTTTTTTTTTTTTTTTTTTGGTTGGTGTAGGAAGAAGAAGAAGAGGAAGAAAAAAGAAGAGCAGAGCGGGGTTTGAAGATTTTTTGACCCCGCGCTTTATGCTCCGAGTGACTAATAAGTGCTGCTGCTGCTGGTGCTGCTGCGTAAGCACACAAAGCTTTCTTGCTTAGGGGAGAGACAAAAAAAAAGGCAAGAGAAACAGCGAATCGATCACTGCTGCTGCTCTATAAAGGTTGTCTCTTTGTGGATGGGGAAAGGGAAAAAAAAAAGGGAAGAAGGGTGGGTTGGGGGAGATTTAAGGAAGGGGGGGGGAAGAGAAAAAAGAAGAATAAAAATAAAAGAAAAATAAAAAATAAAAAAGGGAAAAAAAGGGAAAAAAGAGAGAGAGAGAGAGAAAATGAATGGGTGGGCGCTTCTTGGTGGCTGCGCACAAGGTTTTTAGTACAGCGAAAGGGCATGACTTGGCACGGGCAGCAGCTTTTTGGGCTTGGACCAACTTTGGCGGGCGTTTTTATTTATTTATTTATTTATTTATTTACTGGAACAAGGTGCAAAATCCACCCCAGCGAGAGGAGAGGGAAAAGGTGAAGAATAAATAAATAAGTAAATAAATAAATAAAAATAAAAATATTCAGTGCACAGCAAAAATAGGCATTCTGAATTTTTTGATTTTAATTTTAATTTTTCTTCTTCTTTTATCTAAGAGATAGAGATAGAGATAGTAGAGATAGAGAGAGAGAGAGAGAGAGAAAGAGTTACATACATGCATGTACATGCACCACCACCCAGACAAGACGGTGGAACGATTCGGAGGGGTCTGTTAAGGCCCGAAACAAAAACCCGTGACTGGCCAGAACTGCTCAAAGAGGGTTAGGGTCCGTAGGCTTTGGGGTGGGGCACAAAATTGGGGCCGCCTTAGTTCGTTGCTGGGCAATGGGAAAAAAAAAAAAAAAAAAAAAAAAAAAAAAAACTTGGCAGCAGGTGGGGGCTTTTTTTTTTCTATTTTTCATTTTTCAAGTTTTCAAAGCTGCTCTCAGTGGGAGGGCAGAAACCCTCACGGCGATACCGCCTAAAACCCGTTGGTTTTCCTACAATTGAATGAACTGAAAGCGGAAGCTGCGAGCCCAATGCTTACCTACCTAGTACCTAGTACTACTAGTAGGTACTAAGGTACCTAATCAAAGAGGACATGGAGCATGTATCATGTACTTTTGCAACTTTGTGTTTGTGTGTGGCCTCTTCTTCTTCTTTTCTTCTTCTTCTTTTCTTCTTCTTCTTAAAAAAAAAAAAAGAGAGAGAGAGAGAGAGAGAAATTCCTTCTTCCTTCCTTTCTCAATACCCGTTCGCTGTTATTACTCTATACCGTTATCGTGACAATTTTAGCTGTTACAATTAACATATTCTGAACTAAATCCTCGGGTTCTAACCGTTTCATTCAGCCACAAAAAACCAAGTCAATTACTAGTAGTAGCAGGCACTACTAGGCAGTACTCCGTATTGATGCTGCAGCTCGTATCACCTCGGGACAGAGCAAGTCAGATACTAGATATGCTGCAGCTTCAGGCTCTTGTCATCCGGCCTTCTTGTACGGTATCCTGGCAACTGGGCTCCTGCAAAGCAAAAAGTGGGCTCCTGCAAATGGGGCTCATCGTGTCAGCCACGGGCTCTCTGATTGGGTACGTACCGCCCGATAGCTTCATACATACCTCAAAGTTGCTTCAAAGGGGCTTCCAAAGCTTCTGTATCAAATTACCTTGGTATTCTATTCCATGACTACCTTGTACCTTATACCGAGTATATCCAAAACAGCTCCTCCTCCCCTCTCTCTCTCTCTCTCTCCTCATCCTTGCGATGCGGCAGAGTTTCACTCGCCGCCCCACCCTCCAAACAGAAAAAAAAATGGATGCAAAGAATCAAAAGAGCGCCTAAACTCCTTCGCTCCAAGTCGCTCGGCCGGGTGACTCACCCCAACGCCTCTTTATCAACTATGAAGAACCCAAAATTCGCGAATATGCATCTTCCACCTCGCCCGCCAACTCCAGAAGCGACACGATGACAATCTGATGAGTCAAGTTCGGCAGCCTCTCTCTGTGCAGCCCAATCCATTCCAGCGGTGGCGTGGCCTCTCCCATGTCTCGTAGCTGTGGCGTTTCGATGATGGGCGGTTCCAGGGCGAGATACTCGTACTTGGATTGCGGCACAGTCACCTCGGCCGTAATCTTTTGCTGCTCGCCGCCTTCTTGCCGCCCTTCTTCGGCTTCCGGCACTCCGGTAATCTTGACTGCCGTCAGGGGCATCTGCCGACCCCACGTCTCCTCCAGCGACTTGTTGTGCTTCGCCCACATGCCGCGTATGTAGCTGATGCGAGAGTAGTTCCACCCGACCTCGACTTTGCCCTCAAAGGCGCTCTTGAACAGGTAATCGATGTGGTTGCTATTGGGCGCTTGCCACGTCTGCATGGCCGCCTCGACCCTCGGTACTTTGAGGATTGTGCCGCCTCGGGACCCCGTCGACCGCTGCACCACGTCTTCCACCGACATCTCGCTGAGCGTCTTGGGCGCCTCGATATTCCTAACCCCCGCCAATCCGATCCGAAGCTGCCCCAAGGTCATCCTCAGCATGCTGTGGATCCGCCGCTGCTCGATGCTCGCGGCAAATCGCGCGTAAGCGTTCAGCGCCTCCATCTTGAACACCTGGTGATCGGAAAACGTATTTGGGAACACGCCCAGGTTGAGCGCCCGCAGGGTCACCACCACGTCCGTGTCCAGCGAGATCGGGGACTTCGCCATGGTGTCGTCCTCTGGCAGCTTGGGGACCCTCGTCGGCGCCGAGACCGACGGCCGCGCCGCCGTGGATTTCCGCCTCATAAACTTCTCAATCTCCTTGAGCGACAGCTCAAAGTTCTCCCTCCTCTCCTGCATCAGTTTCTGTAGAGTCTGGTAAAGGGCGACGGCCTGGGCGGCCGATGTCGCGGTGCCAAACACCTGCACGGCATCCCCGTCGAATATTGCCACCAGCCGGTCTCCCCTGCTGTCGCTGCCCTCCCTCACGTTGTACATCAAAAACTCCAGGGAGGTGACGTCCGCAATCAAAAAGGCCTGGTAATCAAACGCGGCCTTGACGCGCAGCTCGTTGAAGGCGATCGACGCTTGCACGAGCGGCGTTTCGTTGAGCGCTTCTTCTCGCTTCGGCCAATGGATCGAGGTCCGCAGCCTGAACTTCCGCAGCGTGATGAAACCGCTCAGGCGACCGGTGCAGTCGATGCCGATCTTGTCGAAGCCGAGACACAGGTTTTGCTCCCAGTCCGACGTCTTCTTGGACGATACCCAGAAGTCGTTGATCTGGAAGACGGATTTGCCTATTGCCTGCCCCATGTCGACGCTGACGTCGAGCGCCGCGATGGAGATCGTCGCCGTCCACGGGAAGGCTGCCGTCGCGGCCACCTGCTGGTACCTCTGAACCAAGTGACCCTGCGATGTCTCCGTAGCCAGCTTTGCCACCGGTGGCGGCGTCGTGGAATCCGCCCTCAAGTCCTTGGGGTACCATATTTCGCGGAACAGCAAAAAGTCCTGCACCTGCTTCGCGTTGACCGAGATCTTCATGGGACTCACGCTCAAGATGGCCGAAACCCCGCTCGTGCCGCTGACGTGCTTGCTATTCATGAATGAAAGCGTAACGGTGTCGAGCTCGAAACTTGCGGTTGATTCTCTCGAGTACACGTGTTGCACCGAGGCTCGTGGCTTGTTCAGGGCACCGGATATGGCAAAGAAGTTTCCGTGGTCTTGCGAAGAGACCGTGTTGAGCGTAAAGTAAACGTCCTCGAAGCTTGTCGTCGCGGCAACGCGGGCTATGGGTTGGCAGCTCAACGAGAATTCCTGCCTGCAGATGCGCAGCCCCAGGTTCAGCTTGACGCGTCCCAATACCGCGCTAGGGTCTGCGGTGAGGATGTTATCCTCGTCTCCGGGCTTCTCCGGCCTCGGTTTCGGCGGCTCGGGTTTCGAGGCTGGCTCATGGTCGGCGCCGTCGCTCACTACTGCCTTCACGCTCGACACGATGTCCATGATGAGCGGAACCACCGACGGATAAAGGATGTTGCTCGAAGCGTCAATCTTGACTTCGCCGGACAGCGCGGGGTCGTCTAGCCCGTTGTCTCGGTATTCTGCCTTCCACGCGAGCCCGGGGCTGCGCAGGACCGCGCCGCTTCCAGAGTCGTCCGTAGTGAATTGACCATACTTCCCCGCAAGGGACGGGCGGTCGTTTCGCGACGCCCGGCCGGCGTCACGAACGGTCCTCGCGCTCGATACGTAGACAACCGCGCCTGCAAAATCGGCGTCAACAAGCAAGCTCTCAAGGCGCTTGTTGCCAAAAACGCTGCGCGAAGAAGCCTTTGATGCTGCTGCGCTTTCGGGCCTCTTGTTGCCCTGCGCCGCCTCAGTGTTCCATTGCACTGACGCCTTCTGCACATTCTTTGCTGACAACAATATTGATTCAACCAAGTTTGCTGCGGGGACGATGAAGGCCGACGTCAGCCTCAGATCCAAGGATTCGCCCACGGCTTGGAATGCAAAGCGACGAGCAACCGGCGTAGAAAAGTAGGCAATGTTGAAAATCACCTGCGGGAGAAGCGCTGAGTGCGGGGATCTCATGCTCCTGTCTTGGCCGGGTGGTACGGTTTGAAGCTGAAAGTCTTCTATGGCCAGTCGCGCAGATCGCTTGGTTCTCGTGCCGAACTCTATGAGCTTGATAGACAGCACCAGATCCTCCTCGTCACTTGCTTGGTGGCCGCTCTCGTCCGCAACGTTCCAGGAAGCACGGATATTCCGCAGCTCGAAGCGGTACACGACCGATCCCAGGATGGATTCCAGGATATCCGTATACTCGGGCAACACCTCGTCGTCGTTGATGGAAATCCGCGGCTTCGACTGCCTGAGTTTCCTCAGATAGTCTAGTTCTCGCGATGTGTCCAAGTCTTTAATCTTCGTCCCAAGATAACCCAGCACATCAACGGCCGTCGAGGTCGATCTCGGAGACAAGTTTACGTCGAAACCATCGCTTCTGAAATTGAACGACCACTCATCTTCGCCGTCTTCTCCGGGGCTCGAGCTGGCGGATACCGTGAAACTTGCTCCAAAGTTACCGCACGACCTCATGTTACCCTCTGTTCCTCTTTCGATGTCGAATCCAACATGCCTGAGGTTCAGATGTATCTCGGGGTATTTGAGAATAGGGCCGTGAATTTCATGACGATTAGACGCCCGCAAGTACGCCTTATCCATGGAAAAGAGCACGTGCGCAATCGACCCGGCATCAGACTTCAACGACGTCTTGGCAGCAACCTGCAGCCCTGCCAAGGTGAGATGGACGGCATAGACGAGATTCGAGCTCGGGTTTTGGGCTTCTTTTGCCTCGCTAGTTCCAAAGATGTCTTCAATGTGATCTTGGATGGCCTTGGATTGTTGCTGCACCTCTTCGATGGCAGTGGAAATTTGTGGTCGGTTCAGTGCTGTGAGCAGGTTATATATTGCCGACGCGTCCAGTCGCATTACCTCAACGGAGCAGAGCACGTTCAACATACTCTCTGCCTTTTGTCCTTGGCTCATCGTGATACGTCCGTTTGTAGGCGGTATTTGCAAAAGGGAGATGGCGCGGGCCTCATTCTTGACATTCATTTGCATCTCATGAGAGTTTTCTTTGATGTCAAAATCAAAGATGATTTCTTTGGAGGAGTTTGCCGCACATGCCGCCCGCGCCACGACGCCGGAAATTTGATACGTGAGAGACGGCACCAGAGGTAGCGTAATTTCGTAGGCATCTAAGAACGTGGCGATACTAATCTTGAAGCTTGACGGGCGATCGCCCTTCGCAGCTGGAGACTCCGACTTCGACAAGTCTGGGAGCTGCGTCTTCAGACGATAGAGCTGGGCGATTTCATCTCTGAATAGGAGATCTAGAACTTCCATGAGCCCGATTGGGTCTTGCTTCACGGCAAGTGTTAAGCTCTGGCTGCTGGCCGTCGCCTTGACCTTGTGTGCCGACATCTCATCGGCTGTTCTCAGTTCATGAGATACACAGAGGCTTGGGCGCCGAAACTGGGACATGCCTAGCTGGTGCGAATGACTTTGCAGCATGGAAGTCACGGCATCGCAATTAATCATCAAGCTCGTCAGAGTTGCGCCGTCGTGCGTATCAAACGTCAGCAGAGACGCCTTCAGCCCGTCGCCTAAGGTCTTCGCGCTCAGATTAACCGTCTCAATTTCGATAGATCCCTTGATTAGCTCAAGAGCAAAATGATAAGCTGATGATGGCTTTTGGGGTGGCTTTGCTGCCGGCAGAACTGGCTTTTGAATACCAGCAGCAGCAGCAGCAGCAGCAGCAGCAGCAGCAGGAGGAGGAGGAGGAGGACGGGGGAGATGAGCTTGGCCCTGGTTTCTGTTGTATAGCCGCAAGATATCGTCGGCAAGAACACAAAGTTCCCAGTTCAAATTGACCGATGCATCACCACAGCACAAATTCAAAACGGTCACGGGTATTGCTCCTAACACGGTGGTAGCCGGGTCGGCCAGCTTTCTCTCGAGTCTCACGCTGAGATCTTCAAGGCCAACTTTGTTTTGTTTCGGCCCCGGATCAAGCACAAGACAGATCTTGCCAAGCTTACAGGCGCCGAGGAGAGGGTATACTTGCTCATCCCCACGATCGTCTGTTCTGACGTGACCGAAAACTTTCTTCAGCAGGAGAGTTCTCGAAACGTTTCCCAAATCCCAGTTTCTCCACTTCTCGAAAGAGAGCACTACGCGCTGAACCACATCGGGTGGCAGAGCCGGCGATTGGCTCCAGCATTCTTGGATCAGGCGAGCTTTCTCCGGTTCGTTCTTGGTCTCCCAGATCTGACGAAGTCGCATTATCATCTTCCAGGAATCTACCGTCCTCAAATGCTGGTTTGCGGATCTAAGCACAGCCGAAGGCCGTATGAGAAATGAAGGATCATTCGTTGCCTCGCCGACCTGCAGCAGGCGGTAAACAAAGTATCCGACGCAAGCGGAATGACGCTCATTGACTTCTGTCAAGAGCCGCTGTAGCTCTGCGGCAACATTGCCCGTGCGGTGAATCAGAGAAGCCAGGTACTCAATCTTGCCGGACGCGGTGCTTCCGACGACCGAACCGATATCGGCATCAAAGTACGTGATCTCCTTGGCTCCTAGTGAGACTCTAACGCCGTCTACTTGGAGCATGACGGCTGCTTGTGGTTTCTGGACAGACGAGAGGCGCTCCGAAGCCGACATCTCGACGGAGCCTAGACGTAGATCCAAGGAAGTCCTAGGGTTGGCAACGCCATGCTCTTTTGTAGTTCGCGTCACAACAGAGATTTTGGAAACCGTCAAATCATACTGATCCAGCTCTTCTTCGGATGGATCCGGCGAATCCAACATCGATGAATTGAGAAACCTCACGTTGACTCTGGGCAGTCTGACCATGAGATCGGACATTTCTCCGCGAATTTGCGCCTCTTTTCTAGACTTGAAAATTTCGGTTATAGTGTTACACTGGAGAGAATCTAGCACATCCTCGGGCTCTGTCGGCTGCAGGGCACCTAGCAAGATAGTCGCGTGGCGGATAGCTTCAGGGGTGACGAATGCACCTATTCCGGAAGGAAACTCGATGATCGTGCTCGACTGAGCGTGGTTCTCGCTAAGATCGACGGGATCAATATCGTTCAAATCCAGTTTCAATCTATCGAAAAAGTCGAAATCTTCGTCTTCGATGGGTGGAAAGGTGGCATCTCTGGAATCGGGTCTGACGCCGTCTAAGGGGAAGTTTGGAGTGAAATATTGGCTCGAAAAAGCAATTTGAGACTGCTCAGTATTTTCCTGTGCCGAGAAATCACCGACGGTGCTGTAGAAAGAAGACCGTCTACCAGGAGAAGCAGATATGTCCGCCCTATCGAACTCGGAGCGAGAACCCCTCATGGCTGCCGATCTCATCGACAGGTTGTCCCCAAACCTCGACGGCCTGCGCATTCCACGGCGGCTGTTGGGGAGACGGATACTGCTACCGCTCGAAGAGCCGGCGAAAGAGAGAAACGACTTTTGGCGAGCCACCCTCCGCGGGCGGGAGCTCACCGTACTCGGAGCTGAGGCCTTGTCGTCCTCGGCCTCGGCAAGGGGAGGGGGTGGGGGGGGCATGCACTGCGCAGGCGGATCAACTTGCTCGGGGATAAGATCACCGCCTGCACCGCGGAGGAGGAGGAACGGTGTCCTGTCTGTTCGCTGATCCTCACGGTGAATTAGGTCTTGCTGAACTTGGCGTTCCTCCGAGAAGTGGAATTTTCTTCCAATGGTTGCAAGCCGAATATCTGTCTTCAGATATGCCTGAGTTTCAACGGGATATTGCGGGCGTGACTTGTGTCTCGCCGCCGAGTCCGCATTTACGCACGACAGCTGAACATTCGGTATGAGTATGTTGGCGCGCTTCGAGTAATGCGAACGAGCCCAGTCGTTGCTGTTGACGTCGATTGCATCGGTGGAGAGGCAGAAGACGCTCTCTTCAACGTGTATCCAAAGGCGGACCGACTGGACGGCAACGCGCACAAACGTGATGTCGTAAAAAATCAAAGAAGAATACGGGACCAGGGCGTTCTCCACGTCATCAAACGTAAATCCGAATGCCGGCCCTGCCTTGGCTAAAGCGGCTAGAAAATCGGTTGTGCATTCCCCGGTGACTGCGCCAACGGAAACATCCCAGTTACAAAGGTATGTGGGCTCCGATGGGGGGAGGCCGAAAGTGCGGTGGCCGAACACTTGAACGCCGTCAACAAACAGCTGCGTATTAGAAGATGACACGCTGGGGGAATCCAAATTGCTGTCCGAGCTGCCCAAGGACAAGCTCAACGGGCTTAGATCGAGCTCCATATCCATATAATAGTTTGTGAAGCGCAAGTCGAGGGACAAAGACGCCAATTCTCCCTGCACATAGCGCTTGGCAGAGTAGATATTAGAAGGGATCAAGAGGCGAGGGTCGTCCAGTTTGATGGCCAGCATCACGTCAAGATCGTTTGATTTCTTGCTGGGGGGCCGGACGGTCCGCTCGGCGTCTGGGTTTTGTTTCTTCGCCTGCAGCTGCTCCTGATATTCATCCTGAGTCCTGAAATGGACGTGTTCGCCGAAATAATTGTCCTTGAGCAGCATAAAGTATCGAACAAGGAATCCGTAGAGGTAAATACCAGGTGACTGGGCGTGGACGTTCAAGACCAAAGTATCGGTATTGGCAGGGGAGGTCGTGGCGTTGTATTGATAGCTTCCGATGACCCCTAAGCCCTCTATATGTCCCAGTTCTCTGGATTTCAAAAACGTCGCCTGCGTATTCGACTGGGAAGCGTGAAGTGCCAGATCCAGAGCATCGGCTCGTATGTCGAAAGGAATGCTATTTCTGCTCGGCCGAAATTTATCAAGAGGGATACAGGTTTCGGCTTTCAGTTCCGGGCTGGAAAGGATAATATACGTATTGTCGTCCATTGCCGTCGCCTTGTCGATAATGTTCTCGTCGTTGACGTTGAGATATATGTTGACATTCCGTAAGCTGATGTGGAGGTGATACAGGAAAGGCGTGAACACGAGGTACTCAGCGGGAGGCCCCGCTGCCCAGTCGTCGACCAGGTCAACAATCAGAAAGATGTGATCTCGCAGGAGATACATGTCCATGCCGTCGCACGTCAGGTTGAAATGCCAACTGCGCAACGCATTCCAGGAGAGAGGGTTTGAAAGATCACAGGATATTTGCTGAGGACCGGACCGCCAGAGCAAGTCGTGGTTGACGCTGCTCCACAGCTCAGTGCTCGGCAAGTGGACGGTTAGTCTGTTCTTATAGCCGGCTGAGCTCGCGACCATGTCCATGAAATATCTGATGGCTGAGTTTGGGGGCAGTTTGAATTCGAGCCAGCCGGCGGGGCGAAGCTGGACCGCCTCGCTTTTGGAATTCTTCTTGGCCCTGTTCCGTTGCTTGCGCGAATTGCGAGCCGTTTCCTGCTTCATCAGTGGCTCCTTTCCACGCCAGCGCCAGTTTTTGGACTCTTCCCTTATGGGGATGCGCAGCGTGACTGTGTCTTCCAATTCTATAAGCAGATCGAACTGGGTGGGCATCCTCCACGCGCCCACCGGAAGCGGGCTGGCGGCGCTGCCGTCTTTGGAGAGCGAAGGAGCAAAGACGCGCTGTAGGTCTGCCCTTTGCCGGTCAGCCCACGGCCCGTAGTTCATCGTCCCCCCCTTCACCGACAGCTGCACTCCCCAGGCTGGTGGCTCCGAGCCATTGATATTTAAAGCAGGGTCCATTTGCCTCTGGCGATGGGCGTCTTCGGTCACCTTGCTGACAGCATCCCAGTATACGGTCAGCTGACAGGCCGGGCTATCGAGGATGGTCGAAACGGCAGCATATTCAACGGGGGACCAGCGAGTCTTATCGTCAATGTCCTGGTCATCGAGGTATCGTGATAGGCCTTGCCACTGGATGGCTCCGGGGACGTGGGCCGACGCAGCACCCCCTCCCGCCCGGGAGTCGCTCGAAAACGACTCGACTGACCTCCGCCAGTACGGCACCAAGTTCCGTAGGGAGCTGAGCGCCTTACGCCTCCGCTGACGGAAATACGACTTCCTTGGGGTTTGCCGTGGTTCTTGAGGAACGCTCTCTCGTTCCCGCTTGGCACGTGCGGCCTGGTCTTCTTTGTAGTCCTGGTTGTCCAGCATTTCCACCACGGGATGCTCCAGTTCAATCTTGAATATCTGTCGGTATTGATCCACAGTCTCCGTCTCTGAAGCGTCGACGTCTCCAGAAAGAGAATCGGCTTTCACGATGAGGATTGCCTTGGTGTTGTCATTGCCGAATACTGCCGCAGCCTTCTGGCACTCGATTCGAATAGGAAGCAGCTTGAGGATAAAAGGCAGTTCTGCGTTTTCGCCATCGTCGCTCTCGTGGCTACTTCTGCTCCCGGAGCCAAGGCTAGGCCGACTTCCTAGTTCCGACCTCCCGTTCCCATCGAGTTCCCTGCGGCTCTTTTCATGGGGCATGGGGTCTCGCTCGGAAAAATCGCCCTGGTTCGTATTTCGCGACCGTAAGCCAGAGTCTCCCTTGTCGTGAAAAGCCCCAGAGCTCGAGCTCGAACCAGACGAGTTCGAATCGATGATACCGGCAAGGATCGAGTCGTATGCCGGACTGCGATTGTAAACAAACCACTCCAGGCCAACGAGATTCACGTTGATACGGCATGGCAAGGCTGCGCGCCTATCTCTTTCCGGCCCTGGGCTTCCCCCTTTCGCATCCGACGCGAATATGTCGGCCTCTCTCACGCGGCGCAGCCAATATCGCCAGGTGATGTCGCCATGCTGCACACAAAAGGTTTCGTTCGAGCCGTGGTATCGCAAGCCGGTAAAAAACACTCGACCAGCCAAGAGGGATATCTGGAGCGCCTGGATGTCGAGATATATACGGTATCGATGCCAAGTCCAGGTCCTAACGCCATAGGACACGATGGAGCCGAAGAGTCGGTTAAAGTATAGCAGGAAGAAGATGGCCAAGATTGCAGAAACGATGATGAAGATGAGAAACTCGCTGGGACGCAAGTGATTAGCGGCCATACGGTTGGTCGTCTGATGCCAGCGTCACTCACTAGTTGAAGCCCGGCCGTGGCTGAGAGCCCGTAACTGCGTCGTCCGGGCTCAGAAGATGATCCATCTCGACGAGAGATTCGCGATCGAGCTTCCCCACGCCCGCCGGAGATCCAAAATCATCGTCCGTAAGCTGCTGTTCTCCGGATATCTAGGATTACCGCGAAAGGCGTCTGTTGGTGCTCGAGCCTAGACCGATCCTCTTCTGCATGGCTCTGAAAAGCTGCAATGTCTGTTGAATTGGTGAGGTGCAAATAGAATGTTGGCGATGGAAACAACTTCAAACGGTTAGCGCTGGGGGTTTGGGGATTTGACGTCCGCCCCAACGGAGCACTGGAGCTGTCCGCTAAATTGCCGCTTTCAGAAGCAGCCTATTCGTCACGGCCCACTAATAATAACGGCCAGTGGAAGCTTCATGCACGAGCCATGCTTTGTACGGTACCTTGGTTAAGGCAGTGCCTATCGTTATTGACTAGCACCAGTTACCTTATCTACAAGTATTTCCGAGCCGAACGTGGGCGAGCGGGTACATCCTCCGGGTCCAAGCTCCGGCCGCGAGGCCACTTTGGAAGTGATCTGATCTTGTGGGAGCTTCGTCACAACTTTGTCTCGTTTTTGTGGTCTTTTTTTTTTTCTTTTCTTTTTATTCCGCTTCAACCCCAAGGCCGTCTCCATCGCTTCAAAGTTCTTTGTCCGATATCCTGGATCCCGAGAAACGCCGCTCGCAGGGCATAGCCATGACCTAAACATCCCTCCCTCTTCTCCTCCCAGAATCTCCCCTCGAATCCCCCCCCCCCCATCAGGAGCCAGAGAGTCGCGTCGTCGCCATCATGCCTGATCTGGGCACCGGCCAGAAGTTCACCACCGCCACCACAGTGGTTGCGGGTGTCGCGTCGCTGGCAGCAACGGTGGTATCGGTGATGTAAGCCGTGCTCTTTTCCCGCTGGCCGTGGAGCGTCCTAATCAGTGCATCGGCAGTTCCATATGGCTACAAGCAAAGAACTATCGCAAGCCGTTGCTACAGCGCTACGTCGTCCGCATCCTGCTCATGGTTCCGATCTACTCGGTCGCGTCGTGGACAAGCATGGTGTCGCTGCGGGCCGCGGCGTTTGTGGACCCCATTCGAGACATCTATGAGGCGTTTACGATATATACCTTTTTCCAGCTTCTGATCAACTACATGGGCGGAGAGCGAGCCGTCATCATCATCCCCCACGGTCGGGCTCCCGTCCATCACCTGTGGCCCTTGAACCATGTCCTGCCCAAGGTTGACATCTCGGACCCGTATACGTTCTTGGCCATCAAGCGGGGCATCCTTCAGTACGCGTGGCTCAAGCCTATCCTGGCAGTCGCCGCCATCATCATGAAGGCTACAGACACCTACCAAGAGGGATATATTGGAGCCAAATCCGGCTATTTCTGGAGTGGCATAATCTATAACATCAGTGTCACCGTCAGTCTGTATTCTCTTGGGCTGTTTTGGGTCTGCATGCATCGAGACCTGGTGCCGTTCCGGCCGGTCCCAAAATTCTTGAGCATCAAGCTCATCATCTTTGCTTCCTATTGGCAGGGCTTTTTCCTATCCATTCTCGTCTGGCTCGGTGCCATCCCCGACGATGTTCAGGGCTACACGCGAGACAATCTTGCAGCCGCGATACAAGACGCTCTCATCTGCGTGGAAATGCCAATCTTCGCCTTGACTCATTGGTATGCCTTTTCCTGGCATGATTTTGCCGACAACCGGATCCAGTCCGCTCGTATGCCGCTCAACTTTGCCTTCCGTGATGCGTTTGGCGTCAAGGACCTCATTGAAGATTCCAAGGAGACTTTTAGGGGAGACAACTACGGTTACCGGATATTCGACTCCGGAGACAGGATCATGGCCCACGAGGATTCCAGGTCGAGATTTGCTCGACTGAGGGAAGGGATGCGGTATGAACGCGGAGGTAAAGGGAAATACTGGATTCCCAAACCGGGAGAGGTGAATTCGACGTCTCCATTGCTGGGCAATGGATCATCCAGCTCCTCTCGTCCCGATCATCCCAACGAGAGCGCCCACGGAACATTTGAGGAGCCAGAAATTGACGCCGACGAGGAGCATCTGTATGACAAGGCCCGGCAGCTGGAATATGGGGATTGGAACGTAAGTGAACGCGCTATTTTTTTTTTTTTTGAATGTTCTTTTTTCTTTTTCCAAATCCTGCATGCGCTTACACTGCGGCGACAGTACCCAGTCATCACTGCGAGCGAGCCGCTCAGAGAACGTTATGCTTCCTGGGCAAGCAGCTCAGAAACAAGGATTCTAACCTCCCCACCGCGCATCACCAAGCCGGCCCGTACCGATACAGCCGAGTCATCACACCAAAGGGGCAAACAGACCGATTCGGAGCAGCCACCGCCAGTGGTTATTAGTATCAGCAAAAAGAAGAAGCCAAAGAAAGCTGTACAGCACCCGGATCCTAAGCCATCCGACTTGATGCATGCTCCGGAAGGCCAGGACAGCACTAGAGCAACGCAGAACTACGACGGCAACCACAGCCCAGCCGCCGAGGAGCACCAGCCGTGGGCCAGCACAGAGCGCGACGATAGACGCGACAATGTTCCCAGTTATCAAGTGCCAGACTCTGACGAGTTTCGCAACGTTTGGGATGGAGACAGATGAGCAAGCCTTGGTCTGCTTTATCGATGGCGGGAAACAAGTTGGGGAGAAATTCAGATCTACATGTTCTACCCTGGGCCAGACAGGCATAGCGAGGCGTTCTTGGGTAGTCGGAAATAAGGGAGCGGGGAAAATACCAGATGTGTTTTTCGATGTATGCGGATATACACCAATTATATACCAAAGCCGCTAATCGTTTCAATCACCACCATCCTGTTTTTTGCTCCTTTTTTTTTTTTTTTTTCCTTTTTTCCCCCCTTTCTTTTCCCTTTTTTTTTTTTTTTTTTTTTTACCCCTCAGCTTCCTTCTTTTTCTCTCTCTCTCTCTCTCTTATTCTTATTCTCTTCTTTTATTTCTTATAGCCTTGCCGCACGAGAACATGGACAAGATGGGCACATATAGAAGAAGCAGGTAGCCATTAGTTTTTTTTTTTTTTCCCACATTGACAAATACACTCTGCACTTAATTTCTACTTGTCCTTCTCTCTTCTTCTCCTTCTTCTTCTTCTTCTTCTTCTTTCCCCCTTTTGGCATGTACAAATCAAGACCCAACGCCCTTGGACATATCAATCAATATTTTCTTCGCATCAGCCACGCTGCTCGCGCTCCCCGGGCTCGGCGGTGTTGGGCCCGTGGTCCAGTTACTCGGCGAGCTGCCGAGCACAAAGTCGAGAGTTCCCCCCTGTGCAAAGATGTCATACCAGCTCACCCAGCTCTTATTCCACGTCTCGCCGTTGACCTTGAGCGACTGGACGTAGTAGGCATTTTCGCTTCCGCCCGCGGTGGTAATCTTGAGCGTCTTGCCGCCGCCCAAGGAGATGGTCAGGTCGGTGAACCAGGGGGAGCCAATGAGAAAGGTAGTCTGGCCAGTCATGGGGTACAAACCGATCATGTTCCACAGGAGCCATGACTCCATGGCTCCGGCGTCACTGTTGCCGGGCAGGCCGCCTGGCGTGGGCTTGTAGAACGACTTGGCAATGAAGCGGCTTCGTTGGACGGCGAGGTCTTGTCTGTTGGCGAAATTGTACAGGTAAGGAGTCGCAAAGCTAGGCTCGTTTCCGGGGTTGAAGATTGTGCCGCCGAACGCGCCGTTGCCAGGGTAGACGCCGGGCTGGAAGGTGGTCTCAAGACGCTGGACAAAGGTGTCGGCCCCACCAGAGTATTGAACGAGGGTGTCCATGTCGTGGTGGGCGTTGAAGGAATACTCCCACGGGAGAGCCTGGTAGTAGTAATCTGCCCAGTAGCAGCCACCGCAAGAAAGAGCGTCTTGAGAGATGAAGCCGCTGGTGCTTCTCGGGCCGAGGAACCCTGAGAACCCGAGCGCCGTCATGTTGGCGTTCCAGTGATTGCGCCAGTTGTGCGATCTGTTGAGGTATTTATGGAAATCGCTCTCCAGGCCGAGACCATTGGCGACAGTCGCCAGCGCAAAATCATTCACCGAACTGCAAAGGGGGGTCAGATGGGAAAAAAAAAAAAAAAAAAAAAAAAAAAAAACACCCCCGGATCGAAAGAAATGGCGTCGACGGACGGGGTGGTGACTTACTATTCGACGGCTCTGCTCACAGATCTCCCAAACGAAGGAGTGATGTAGCCGTACTGCAGCCAATCCGACAGGGCGCCTCTCCCCTCCTTAGTCGAGCCCGTGCGGTCTCGTGGATCGTTGTTGTTGGGCGGGACGACTTCAGCATTCTTCACCATGGAGGCGTAGGCGCCTTCCCAGTCGACCTTGCCGCGCACGCCTTTGACAAAGGCATCGGCAAAGACGTTGTCGCTGTTTGACCCCCCCTGGACCGCGCCGTTCCAAAATGAGGAGCGGGCATCGGAGACATAACCCTCGTTGCGGTAGATGTCAATCATGGATCTGAGAAGCTCTTCATGATACACCGGCTGAAGGATGTGGAGTAGAGGGGTTGTGCAGCGATGCTATCGAACGTGGTTAGTCGCGCGTATCAGCCGAAAGCGGGCTCGAGAAGCAAGCCTACCGTGTCCCAAAAAGTGAAGATGTCATCGTAGTAGGGTTCGCCAGAGTCCCAGAGAGGGTTCTCCCCGGTCTTGTTGGTGGGGAGCAGGTGCATGAAGTAGAGGGCTGAATAGAGCTGGTTCAGCTTGGTGACATTTGTTTCAGTGGTCGTCACCTTTTGCAAGACTTGCGAGTTCCAAGCGTCCCGAGCGCCCTGGCGAACGGTCGAAAGACTGGTCCCCAGAGGAATCTCCTCATCGACATTGGCACATGCTCGAGCCTCGGAGAGGAACGAAACTCCAACCCTGGAGACCACCGAGGTCTGCTGGAATGTGAAGAGCGCGCCCAGCCTCGCT
The DNA here is from genome assembly GCA_020631695.1 of Trichoderma cornu-damae. Lineage (NCBI taxonomy): Eukaryota > Fungi > Ascomycota > Sordariomycetes > Hypocreales > Hypocreaceae > Trichoderma > Trichoderma cornu-damae. The sequence goes on from CM036089.1 coordinate 3,678,446, forward strand.
GTCTGGGAACTATAGCTTGTCTTGTTGGAAAACTCGGATAAATCTGACGAGCCAAGGCTCGTTCCAATAAATGTTTTGAATGAAGCTGGGGCATCAAAGTATCCACAAAAATAGACTGTCCAAGGGCCGGCTCTGTTCCATCCCTACATTCATCTAAGCACGACGTTCAGATTGAGCAACGGCGGCACCTTGACTCACATTGTTGTACGTTCCAGAGCCGGTGTAAGAATAGAGCCCAGAATCGGCATCTTGCTGCACGTTGATGCTGCCTCCTAAGTAATGCTGCTCTAGCCCCTGGCCACGGTAGGACGACAAGACGTGGGAGACGTCAACGAGAACGTTGAGGTCCCTGCCAACGCTAGGGAACGTGTACCGAAACATGCCGGCCTTGTTCGTGGCCGCCATTTCCACGACAGTGCCGGAGCCAAGGCTCGCCTTGTAGTAGCCAACCTCGGTGACATCAGGCGCGGCGCGAGTGTCGTTGACGGCATCGCCGAGAGGGTTCGCAACCGTCCCGACAACGGGCATCTGAGCAACGACGCCGTATTTTGGTGCGCCTCCAGTGCCACTCTCATGGAGCATGGTGAATCCCGTGAAGTTGCCATTGGGAAGATAACCAGAGTAAGCATCGGTACCCGAATAGAGATCGGGCCCGAGCTTGACCATGCCTAATGGTCGAGAAACGCCTGGGAAAGTGTTTCCGCCATTGATAGATCCCGTCTATGCAGAGTTAGGCCGGTTCGCTTGTGATCATGGGCCTCGTGCTCAACTCAACTCAAAACAGAGTCACTTACATCAGTCAAGACATAGCTAGCTAAATCAACAAGAGGGATCGCGGCCGAACTGACTAGCGGTGCGACCAAGGGCAAGAATAATAATGAAGAATACATTGTGATTACGAGCACGGACAGCCCGAGAGATACGGGCAACATCCCCAAGGGGACCAGCCGTTGCTAAACGCGTTCATCGCACCTGGACTTATATGTAGCTCTCGGGCCATGGGTCCTGCTCTCCCCCCCCCCTCCCCCCCTCCCCCCCTTAGACAAAGTACCAAGGGCGGAAAGTAAACATCACGACGCATGCAGGGTTGCAGAGAGAAGTTGCAACAACGCATGCACGGTTGCAGCGAGCACTCTGAATACACAGTCACGTTCTTGTTGGTTGATCATGAGTGGGCGGCGACTGAGAGACAACGTGGGATGTGCATGCCATCTGAATGGCCGAGAGACGCGGCATTGCGCTGAAATAGGCAAAACGCCATTATTCCAAGGGCTCCAAAGAGCTGTGAGAAGAAAGGCCGGCAGGCAAGTGCCGATGTGCCACAACACCAGCATCAATCAATCAATCTCGAGATGCCACCATCAGAATCATAGCATGGACACGCGCGCGGCCCGCACAAGACGCAAGTGACGACATGTCGGGATAAACGATGCGCAAGTCCCGGACCGCCGTGTCCTCGTCGTATAAACACGAGCGCAGCAAAGACGTGCGCAAAGACGTGCCAGCAATGCGCTGCGTTGAAACGTTGGAGCCATGTTTTTAAACATTGGTGCCGCCTTTGGTCGCTCAAGACATCCAAAAAGGGCGCGCGCCGCCTAGGATACAAGCACAACCGGCAAATGAGCGGATGTCGCCTGACTCGCGGCCTCGAGTCAAGAGGCAGCATCACGACCCATGGCCGGGACTCGCTTTCGAACGCATTGCATAGAGGTCACAGGCCGGGAGAGGCGTTGGGGGGCCTCGAGGCGCTTTTTGGGTTTCTCGTGGCGCAAACCCAAACAAGTTAGGCCCAGGAACGGTTGCGTCGGCTTCGGAAGGCATCTCGGGATGCCGTGAGATGCCGTGAATCGTTCCTTTTTTTTTTCTGCTTCTTATTCGTGTTCCCTGGCTGACCTCGTGCACCAAAAATGTCTCTACGCAGGTGAGAGAGAAGAAGAAAAAAAAAGGTTATCGGCAATCCCACCTATTGATAATAGCGTGGAGTATCCTGGAGTTTTTTTTTTAAAAAAAAAGAGAGAGAGAGAGAGAGAGAGAGAGAGAGTAGCCGAGATGTTCAAACCGGGAGGAGGATAAACAATTTTTCTTCCGAAGCCATGCGGATTGCTTTTAGAGCACAAGGTGGGGGGATAGAACTTGAAGCTATGCTGGAGTGGAGCGCAGGTTGAACAAAACCCAAAACCCAAAACCCAAAAAAAGAAAGCAACTACTAGGTATTAATACGAGTGCATACGAGTACCTAGCAGTCCGGGAGGGGGGGGGGGGGGGGGGTGGTAAGGGGTCTATGTAGTTATCATTTTCAATGGCTTTGATCGTGTTGCAGGCCTAGTTATCCTAATACAGGTCTAGTAATGATAATGATTATATAGATTGGTTTTTTTTCAGCTTGGTTATCCAAACAAACAGCAGCCAACTTGTTAATGGGACTTGAAAAAGTCTGCTAGATTAGCTAGCATTTTTAAGTCGTAATTATAACAGAAGACTTATCTAGCTACTACCTTATGCTGACGAATAGAAATTCGGGTTATAGCCAGCTATAGTTATTGCAGGCCAGCTGTAACCATTACCAGCTGGCTGTAGCCATGACATACCGTGATAGCTATTACATACAGCTATGTAGAACGCGATTACCAGCTGGCTGTAGCGATTACAGGTCCGCGAGGCCCTCGTTCCTTCCAATCTTGCAACTTGCCTTTATAGCTTAGAAACTCGGCTCTGTAGGTATCTATAATCTGTAAAAATAGTGTAGCAGCGTAAGCCGTAGTTATTGTAGGTTGTTGGTTGTTGGTTGTTGTTGGTTGTAGGTCATAGGTTTGAATCCCATCAGCTGCCGCCACCTGACTAGGGATTTTTTTATAATGGGGTTTTTAGTAACGTTGATAATGACTTTTATCTAGAAGGATTTTCAAATTTAGAACCATGACCAAGAGAAAACCCTGACTATAAAAATGGTTTTCTTTTTTTTTTTGAACCATGCCTTGAGCGCATTTCATTTGAAAACCATCACAGAGCCTAAAAAATGATAACCAGACCCCTTCCTTACCAAAACCCCCCCTGGATCGGAGAATTTCAGCCAATCTGCTTCTCTTGACCGGATCAACATAGCGCCGACAGCCTCGTGCCGCTTGCACAAAAAAAAAATAAAATAAAAAGCGGGAACGCACAAATCAGCCACACACAACAACAGAGTTGACGCACACAACCTTGGGCGATCAATGGCTTATTAGGCTCTTGTTCTGTTCATGCCCGCGGACATGTGTGTACGTGTTTTGCCTAGCAAGTCCCTCTTTTTTTTTTTTTTTTTTTTTTTTTTTTTTTGGGTCCTTTTCCCTCCCCTCTCTCTCCCCTTGGTGCATACCGCTTTGCCGCCGACACAGGCGGTCTAGGAATATTTTGTCGATAACGCGGGCAGAATCCATTGGGCCCACGTCCGAAGCCGTACTGCTGCGATCTTCCGCCTTTTCTGCCAGCTTGCTACGCAAATCGCATCGTCGTGCAAGCTGCCGCTTCACCGAGTGCCTGGTGCCAAAGCCCACAGGCGGTATCGACTCGCCAGGCCCTTGTGCGCACGAGACTGTGAGCCGAGAGCCCCCGATCGAGGCCCGTCGTGCGCAATGGGTCGCAAGCCGAACCCCCTCATCCTCGAGTATTTCGTCCGCGGGCCGAAGCTCAACGACAACAGCAACCGCTATCCGCACACGTGCAAGCAGTGCGGCGAGAACTTCCCCAAGGGCCGCATCGACAGCCTGACGACGCACATCACCAAGAAATGCCCCGCCATCTCCGACTCGGACCGCATGCGGGCGTGCCTCGAGCTCCACGGCATCACCACCGCCAGGGCAGCCGTCGAGCGTCAGCCCCAGCAGGTCAACGGCCAGCCGCCCGCCCAGCTTGCGCTGCCGCAGGGATGGAGTGCCCTCGAGACTCTCGCCGAGGCGTCGCGCCAGGTCGATCTCAACGAGAACAACCGCGGCCAGAAGGCTTCCGACGCCCCTAACCCTACCAATGGCGCCGCATACGTGCCCGATCGACTCGAGTTGCAGGAGCAGTTCACCCTGGAGAACCCCCCCGCAACGTATGATGGCCGCCCTCAGACAAGCACCAGCCCTAAGAGAGGTATGCATCACATTGCTTTCTTGCCTATCTCCTTGTTCTGTTTGAATGCGGGAGCTGACCTGTGGCTTTTTTTTTTCTTCTTTTTTTTTTCCCGTTTGTTTGTTTGTTTGCAGGCAACACTGCTGCTGTGCAAGTGGCGTCACCGACTCTTGAGCTTTCGCCGGAAGAACGCCTTCAAGCTCTCCTCCCCGCCAGCGAATCATCGCCCGATCCGTCCAACATCTCCGTCGCTGTCGCGGCCACCGCTCGCTTGAACCCATCCCTTCTCGACCCACAACTTGTCAATACCGACATCCCATCGACTTCGCCTTCCCCGGCCGTGGAGCCTCAGGCAACCGTCGACCCGGTGCCGGCCACGCTGCCCACCTCCTTGCCCGATACGAATGTTCACCAGCCGTGGGGCGAAATGACATACTTGGCCGCCACTGCCCCCATGCCCTTGCTCACGGAAAACCCTCCGGCGCTGCCTCTGATGAGCCGCGGCGGCGTCCGCATGGACACGAGCGACGGGCTTATCAACGGCAGAGCACGTCATGCACGGTCCAGATTTACGCCTGCCAGGCGCAAGGAGGTTCAAGAAGTACGGAAGATAGGCGCCTGCATTCGATGCCGCATCTTGAGGAAAAACTGCGGCAAAGGAACGCCTTGCGATACGTGTCGCAAGGTCCTGGCGCCTCGCGTCTGGAGGACTGGCTGTGTCCGTACTCGGCTGCACGAGCAACTTGATCTGTATGCCGCCGGCGTCCAGGTCGTCCTATCTCAAAACCGAATCAACCTCATCAAGGATCAGCTCAAGCTGACCAACGACGGGAGCGTGATTGAAGTATCCCACTTTCCCGAGGCGGGCAAAAAGATTGACTTTGAAGCCTTGGTGTACCCGTTAGAACCAAACGAAACCCAAGCGGAGGCCCGCGGAAACAAGAATCCATTTCATCAGGTCATCATGATTGACCAAGATAGAGAGGACATCCCCGCCAAGGCCGAGTCGTACATGCGAGATGTGCTGGCCATCTTCATCGAGCGCGAGCCGTCCAAATTTATGAGAGTGACGCTCGAGGCTGCGTGCCAGCAACTCTCAAAGGGGGAGGATGATCTCCTCAGGAAGGCCCTGGAGCTGTGGGGTCTGGTCGAGAGCATCGATCGCGAACGACAATGGACCATCCTGGAGAAGCCCAGTGCAGAAGGCGAAGAGCCGAGATGGATAAAAGAGGCGCAGAACGAGAACGATGCGGACATCTACACCATGATCTGCATGCAGCTCAACGCCGCGGCCGAGCGAAAGGCAAACAGCACCTCCAAGGGTCTGCTGAACCACATGGACAGACTGCTCACAGACAGCAAAACAAAGGTCGGCTTCAAGATATACCTCACCGCCATCATCTTCCTCAACTGCGTGGAAAAGTCCACATGGGCTTTCAAGGCTTGGGAGCAGGACCACCTGCGTCCGGGCTGGCCCCTTGAGCGGGACCCAAGCGTTTTCACTCAACAGGGCGGCAATCTGGCCGGATTGCTCAAGATGCTCTTGTCTATTCGCAAGGCCCTGCCTCAAACCATGCGCGGCCTGGATGGGAAGTTGACAGTCCAAGACAAGGACCCAGAAATCACAGAGTACTTTCATGCTCTTGATCTCGACTGTAGGTTTTTTTTTTTTTTTTTTCGCGTGCCACGCATGCATGAGATTTTTCAAATTTTATGCTAACCATGTTTTATAGTCGACATGATTGAATCCCGTCAAAAAGGCTCGCAATTCTCTCCCGCCGACTCCCGCTCCCTCGAACTGGTGTTCTGTTCTCACCTGCTTCTCCCCAACCTCCCGGCCTAAGACCTACGAGATATGAAACTTATGACCTGACGCAATTCTCACCAAAAAAAAAAAAAAAAACCTTCCCCACTACCCTCCCCCCCCGGGGCGATTTAGATGATTGAGATGACTTTGCCTCACTGGCGTGGAGAGGAGTTTTTTTATTACTGAAAAAAAAAAAAGGGGGGGGGGGGAGGGAGGGCATCGGAAAGAGAAGATGCGCGCATTTAGACGACGAAAAAGTACAAAAGTTACTCACACTTACACGAATATACTCACGATGTATGGGGGAGAGCAAAGTCCGGGGAAAATTTAGGCCCCCCCCCCCCCCCCCCCTTTCCTCCAAACGATTTTTCGCATAACTCGGCGTTGGTTCTGGTCCTCGGGTTACTGGACTTTTCTTTGTTCTCTCTTTTTTTTTTTTTTTAACCCTCTCTCTCTTTTATTTAGCACGGGCAAGTCACAAAAGCATGCATGATAGATGGCCTACTCAGTTTTTCCATGTCGGGAGGATTCCATTTATTTCTTTCTTTCTATTTTTTCCCCCCCTTTATTTTATTTTTTTATTTTTTTTCCATTCCCCATTCATAGAGCGATGGCGCAATTCTGGCGTTGTGACGCTGTGTAGCCCACGAGAGCTGGTTTCGTCAGACATTCGGTTCTTTGCAAAAATTAAAACGGTCAATTTAACGTCAACGGGATGATGCAATAATAGATGATAAACTCTTTTGTTTTTTCTTCTTCATTATTTTTCTTCTTCTTCTTCTTCTTCTTCTTCTCTTGCCGCCAGATTTCCAAGTTTCACTATATACTCCCGTCTTTCGTGATTTCCCACGCTCAAATGTTTCTGTGGCCCGGCTTCTAGGTCGGCGACATGCGTCCACTATCCACACGCGAAACGCCCTGCCCCGGCCGCTTCAGCTTCTTGAAGCAGGCGAATTCATTCTTGCTTGCCTCCCTGAGCTTCTTCAGCACGTTGCGCATTTCGGGCAGCTCGTTCTGCAGCCGCGCGCGGGCGTCGTTGTCCGTGCGGCTGTCCAGCTCTTGGTAGATTTCGCTCTGCAGCTCAGAGGCCCTGTCGGTCGTGTAGTGGCTGAGCGTCTGGGCAATGAACTCTACATCGAGGGTGGCTTGGATGAGAGCACTGAGAGAATAGCGGGGGCGCTTGCGGAACGCATCCAACAGCTGCAGGGATGTCTGCTCCAGCAAGAAGGAAAGAATCTGAGGCGTAAGAGAGGCGGCCGTGGTGGAGACTTGAGAGTGGACGAGCACGAGCGTCAGCAGCGTCTCGTATACGTACGGCTTGGCCGCCTGAGGCCGTTCACCCGACGCCGGAGCCCAGTCGGGGTCCGCGAGGCCAGAGTGGACGATCTCGCGGAGTTTCTCGGTGACCTGTCTAGTGTACGACTGGAAAAGACGAGCATCGATCTGGCCGAGCACATCTTTGATGGTCTTGGACTCGTCCGTAAGTTTAACGGAAAAGGCGTTCTCAAACTGCGAGTTCAAATTGGGGACGACTTGAGATCGCAGTGCTTGCAGGTTGCTCAGTGTGAGGAGCATTCGAACATTCTGATACAACAAGTGTTAGAGAGAGAGAGAGAGAAACGAAAGACACTCGAGACTTACCCGGTCTCCGGCATCGAGTGTGCTCTTGCCCACCGATGATGCGGCGACGGCACAGACGCCTCCCTCTTGGCCAACGGACCATTCGTCGTCGGCCTTCCTGACGGATCGCTCCGCATTCTCAACCATGCCGCTCAGAGCCTTGTACAGAGTGGTTACATACTGGCTCCGAACCATCTGTAGCAGCTTGGCCGGCGGCGGTAGGACGATGTCGCCCGCCCCAGGCTTCGACATTGCTTCGGAGACGTAGAGGATCTTCTGCATGCCGGTCAGGAGGGCACCCTCAAACGCGGCAAAGCTTGCGGGCATCCGCGTGACATCGCCCGCCTCGGCGGACGGCCGCCAATCCTCAATGTACTTGATGTTCTCGGCATCGCGGTTCCACGCGGCACAGAGAGCCGTCACGCAGCGTTCTCTGGAGACGCCAGTCAGAGACTTTAGCTGCTCGAGGACTTGGCCGCTTCCCGAGCGAATGGGATCGATGGTGGCGAGATCAGAGGCACCCGAGCCAACCAGTGCCAACATCCTGCAGAGGTAGTACACTCCGCTGATGGAATTCGACCAAGGCGGCCAAAAGGCCAGTTTCTCCCACGGCTCGCCCCTCTTCGGCGACGACGGCGGCGGGTTGTTCGGATCAAAGTTGAATCGGGGATCCCGTGCGGAAGTGGGACTCAGAGAATTGCCGAATCCACCAGCTGATGCCGGCGAGTTGGGCGAGAGCGGGAGCGGGGAGAAGACTAGGCTGATGTCTTCGGGGGGCAGGCCGGCAAAGAAGTCGTAGACGTGTGCTCGCAGCAGATCCACCAGTTCCACGATGCCCTTTTCGAGGTCGGCAACGTTGCTCTGGGTGAGCTGATGGTGGCCTTGGGACTCGTCGCCGTAACCCGTGGGTAGAGACTTTTGAATCCTGCCTTCGATGAAGCCCTGCGCGGTCTGCCAGAACTCGAGGAGATCCCCGAGAATGCCCTGGGGAGATATGAGGCTGCTCAGGAAAGCAAGCATCTTCTCCCACAATTCAATGACGTCTGCAGAATCGCCCGAGGTCGGTTTGCTGTCCATGCTCTGCCGGCCCAGCGTACGGAGATGAGAAGCGACCACCCGGCTGGAGGGCTTCTCGCTGGCCGCCAGCCGCCGGCGAAGCACTTCGATTTCTGCCTTTGTGTGATCGGCCGTTGACTGGATCTTGATCTTCAGGTAATCGTATCGACTCAGCAGCCAGACCCAGATCGGGTTGTCTTCGACGCCAAGTTCCAATAGCAGGGCGATGATGTCCATATGCTGATCCAGGCCTCTGCCAACGTGGCTTTCGGACTTTGACGGCGTGTGCAAGGAAACCAACCGCTTCCATACGTCTCGCTTGAAGCTTTGGATCTGGCGATCAACGTCATACCACACGCGGGCAGCCACCATGAGCTGGTAGAGGTCGTCATCCTCTGGTGTTTGGCGCCCAAAGTTGGTGGATAACGCGCGCGCATCATCCGCGAACTTCCTGGCGCGGTTGTATGCTTCCACCACAGTCTCGTAGTCCTTCCTCTTGATGCAGTCGGATATGATTGCGCTCAGCTCCAGCGGGTCTTTGAACTGGTTCACGTATTTCTGAAAGACCCTCAGGTGTTCCTCCTTTTCCCGACCTCCTAGAGCCGGCCCCCACACGTCTTCCGCCTTGGCAGAGACGTCCAGCAGGGGGGCCTTGATGCCCAGGACACCGTACTCACTCTCCTTTATGAGGGCGTTCTTCTTTCGAGAATCAGACGACAGGGCCAGTGGGTTGTTTGGACCAGCCTTGCCGCCGCGCAGGCTCGCCCGGCTGGCATGGCGGCCGTGGGCCGTGGGCCTCGCAGCGCCAGTTTCAGTGCCCCGGTACTTCATTTCCCTGTAGACATTGTCGATGGTTGCTTTTGCCTTGACGAATCTCTCAAAGTTGCTCTCTACGAGCACCTTGAGAGACGCCGACTTTTGGTCGATTGACTGTGAAAGGATGTCCAGGCCCTCGAGCAACGTGCGCGTGTCGGCACTGGCGTGTATCTGCGACAGGAACAACGCCGGCGAAAAGGTGGTCGAGGACAGCATGAACCGGTTGCCTATCGAGACGCGATCAGCCCTTGCTGTGCCAAACCCAACCCGGCCTGAATCAGCGCCACGGGGCACTCACGAAGTCGCACGTCATCTTGCACCGGCAGTCCGTTTTCCCTCAGTGACCGGACAACACTGTCCGTGGTGCCCAAGGGGTCCGGCTCATCCTTCAAGACCAAGTTGTTGACCCCCCCTTTCCCACGGGCTGCGGCTCCCGTCCCATCGCCCGAGGCCGACTCGAGAGCCTGGTACCGCGACTTTTGTCGGCTGTGCTTCTTCGGGTCGCCCTCGTCTCCGGAAGACTCGTTTCCGTCTTTCTCCGCAGGCCATTCCGACGGGTACGAGGTGGGCAGCTGGTAGAACTCGAGGATTGTTCGTTCGTAATCGGACATGTTTGCCGGAGTCGACGCAATCGAGGCAAACGGGGCAATCAAGCTGGCTGGCTTCGGGGCGGTCCGGAGGCGTGCGAACGAAGATGCCGCATGCCGCACGGGAGAGCCAGATTGTCGGGATGCGTCTCTATTACGGATCAGGCCGAGTCGAGTTCGCGGGCTAGCGGTGTAACAAGCATTCGAATCGAACGTCTTGCGCTGTTCAAGCCAGCAGCCAGTCAGCTCCAACGATGCGAGCGCGCAGCAGCAGCAGCCACAGATGCAAGATCTGGTACCCTGGGTAGCGCCAGATCCCCCCGGGCGAGCAGACCAAGCCACAACTTGCAAGGCTCTCGCGCGCCCCAGCCACAAAGGCTTAGTCATGAACCAAGTTTGCCTGTTGCCATCTGACTATGCGCTATTACTACTTAGTAGTGCTAGTACATGGAACTAAAACTGCCTACGGAGTACTAAAGCAGTAGGTTATGTAGTTTTCTCCAAAAATCTGGTAACATCCGAGGCAATAAAGCGAGAGCGTTCTCGCAATGATAAAACGCCCGCGCCTCGATTGGGCGTAGCTCGGAGTGCGCAGCCGCAAACCGAACGGATCCGAGGCGCCTGACCGGAAAAAACGTTCGAATGAGGGAAATTTCACAGGCGTTGCCACAGCGCTTGTGGCTGGTGCTATCCACTCAGCCTGCGTTTGAGCCACTCGCAGCACAGCAAACCAAAAGGCTCTGAAGCGTGCATATCGCCGGATTTCAGTTTCGCCCATGCCGACCGACCTGAACCCAAAAAAAAAAATTAAAAAATAAAAAAAAACCTTTCAGATTGGTTTTTTTTTTTTTTTTGGTTTATTTAGCAAACTTTTCCTTTTTTCCTTCTTTTTTTTCTTTCTTTCTATTTTTTCCCTTTATTTCCCCTTTGATACAGCCAGCCGAGCTTTTCTTCTTCTTTTTTTTTTAATTCCTCTTGGTTACGAGCTTCATTTATTTTATACTACACACGCATACAATCTAGAGCACATCATCATCATGCTGGCTATCCGCTCTCTCTCCAACCCTGCCGCTAGGCAATGCCTTCGAGCAGCTCCCCGTGCTGCCGCCACCTGGTCGATTTCGGTATGAAGCAAAAGACGACAGAAGTGCAAAGGAAGGGCTTCTGATGGGAGACATTCTCTGACACGGGGATCCAGAACCAGCGATTCTACTCCCAGGAGCGGGTTGCCAAGTACGAGGGCACCAAAGATACCAACGTACGTCGTCGACAAGATAAAATTTGCGCAAACCCTTTGATCCGCGGCTCTTCTCTTCCTACAGCTTGTTTGTGTCTCCCGAGTCACCAAAATCGAGGAGGGATAAAATTCACTCAGGGTCGCAAAAGCTTGGCAACAACAAGGATGCTTACAATGTCGATAGGGCAACTACCTGGTCAGCTTGATCGAGGGTGATGGTATCGGTCCCGAGATTTCCCAGTCCGTCAAGGATATCTTTGCCGCCGCCAAGGTAAAACAATCCCCAAGAAAAAAGAGAAGACCGTTGCTCACGATAAAAATCCCAGACCCCAATTGCTTGGGAGCCCATCGATGTCACCCCCATCATCAAGGATGGCAGGACCGCCATCCCCGACGCTGCTATTGAGAACATCAACAAGAACAAGATTGCTCTCAAGGGCCCTCTGGCTGTACGTTTTAAACCCCTCCTCCCCCCTTTTTTTTCACTTCCCCCTCTTTTTCTTCCTCTTGGGGGGGGAGGGGGATGATGCTTTCAGGCTGGAACCGACGGATACGACCGGCTCGCTGTGCTCGAGGACGAATAGATGGTGCTGACCCATTTTGTTGTACAGACCCCCGTTGGCAAAGGCCACGTTTCCCTCAACCTGACGCTGCGACGAACCTTTAACCTATTCGCCAACCTGCGGCCCTGCCGATCCGTCGCCGGCTTCAAGACCCCCTACGACGGCGTTGACACCGTCCTGATCCGAGAGAACACCGAGGGCGAGTACTCTGGCATTGAGCACGTCGTCGTTGACGGCGTCGTTCAGAGCATCAAGCTCATCACCGAGGAGGCCAGCGAGCGTGTCCTGCGATTTGCCTTCCAGCACGCCGAGTCCATTGGCCGCACCAAGGTCCGCGTCGTCCACAAGGCCACCATCATGAAGATGTCCGACGGTCTCTTCCTCAACGTTGCCGAGCGCGTCGCCAAGGACTTCCCCAACATCGAGTTCGACGCCGAGCTGCTGGACAACACCTGCCTCAAGATGGTCACCGACCCTAACCCCTACAACGACAAGGTCCTGGTCATGCCCAACCTGTACGGCGACATCCTGTCCGACATGTGCGCCGGCCTCATCGGCGGCCTCGGCCTGACGCCCTCCGGCAACATTGGTGACGAGTGCTCCATTTTCGAGGCCGTCCACGGCTCCGCCCCGGATATCGCGGGTAAGGCCCTTGCCAACCCCACTGCCCTGCTGCTCAGCTCTATCATGATGCTGCGTCACATGCGCCTCAACGACCACGCCAACAGGATCGAGAAGGCCATCTTTGACACCCTGGCCGAGGGCAAGTCTCTGACGGGCGATCTCGGGGGCAAGGCCAAGACCCACGAGTACGCCAATGCCATTATTGATAAGCTGTAAACTGGACAAGAGCATTTGTATCACCTTTGACACCTCCATCACCTCTGCCGCAGCAGTGTACCAAAAAAAAAATCAACCTATCAACTACACAATCCGCCATTGCCGCGATACCACAACAACCATCCATGCGGCTTGGGGCTGCTCCCATCTGAACGTGTAATCGACGCCCCTAGTTTACTCGTGCCATCAACCAATGATTTTATTTTATTATTATTATTTTTTTTTTTTTTTACTCGACAACACAAATTTCTACAGCAGTTTTTTTTCAAAAGTGTATTGATAAATAGCAAGCATTCAGTACATTAAGCCCCCACAACAAAAAATAAAAAATAAACAAAAAAAAAGGGATTAAAAAAAAAACAAAGGGAGAGAGAGTCGGATGGGGAAAAAGAGAAGCAAAAGAAGAAGAAAAATGAGCGGTTAGACTATGCATGCACGTACAAACTAGACGACTATCCAGTGTGTACACAGGCATCCGGGCTTCGTTGCTTTAGATCCCCGCCCACGACACAGCAAAACAATCAAAAAACAATTTTTTTTAAAGAACAAAAGAAAGAAAGAAAAGAAAAGAAAAGAAAAGAAAAGAAAAGAAAAGAAAAGAAAAGAAAAGAAAAGAAAAATTCGCCCAGAGCACTGCCTTTGGAGACCGCATCGCCTTTAAAGTCATTACGGAGCATCACAGGGGTCTGTCTGTCCAGGTAGTCGACGCATGAATCCAAAAATGTTAAAAAAAAAAAAAGGCCTCGAAGTAGAGAAAGTGGATTTTGCATTGGCAATCCGGCATTTGAGTGAGATGAGAACAAGTTCAGATGCTAATAATATGTTTTACGTTTACATACATGCATTCATCGCCAATCACCAACGCCCCAAGATTGGAGAAAACAAAAAGGGAATGTAGGGAAAAGAAGAAGAGGAAGAAGAAGAAAAAAGGTTCAACCTGCTACGTACTAGAATAAAGCTGATATCTAAGAGTAGAAGAAGGGGAAAATTAGAAGCAGTAAAGGATAGATGAGAAGCAAACGGCGGTGCACCACCGCGCTGGTATAAATTAAGTGATCATAATAAGAAACAATAATAAAAGAAAAGAAAAAAGTCAAAAATGGTGTTGTTAGTTGTTTGTCGTCCAAATCATGACGTCTCGAATTCATTGACATAGCCCTGCCCATTTATTTCCGTATTGCTTCGTGTTACCAAATGGCTGACTACTTAAATGAACAAATAAATGAACAAATAAATGAACAAATAAATAAATAAATAAATAAAAGGGGAGAGAGAGAGAGAGAGAGAAAAGTAAGACAAGAAAAATTTTGGCTGGCGGTGTCCAGCATTTCCATTGGGTGTTGTGGTAGCATGATTGGTTTCTCTGAGCAGCTGCGCGAGGCCAAATGTATGTGAGCTCGTCATGGCGACGGCAAGCTACCGTGGCACGTCGTCGTTTTTGCCGCATGATGGCCGCCTTATCGCGTAATGGGCAGCATAGCAGGCCACCGAGCGCCACCAGAAGAAGCCATCCAACCAACGGATGCTCCAGTGATAGCCCAGCCTCTCAGCCGAACAAGAAGAAGCCGAACAAATGCCCCCCGGGCCGTCGATCGAGCACGGCGCAAGCTTCCAGTTCATCGTCGACCCATTGCTTCCGGACCGCGCCAGGGCCGTAGGCAGACCCCCGACGGTTAGGCCGGTTGGGGAAGAAGAGATACGACCGGCTGAACTCGGTGAACCTCGCCCACTTCCAGTCGTCGGGCGACCGGCACGACCCGAGCTGGTGGATGGCGCGAATGACGACCCTGCCCGACTTGCCCGCGCAGGGCTCGACTATGATGTCGTAGTCCATCAGGCACAGGCCGCATGATCCGAAAGCCTCGGGGAAGGTCGACAGGCCGTCGCCGCCCGCCGCCGGCATCCTGTGCATCTGGAGGATGTACTGGTGGAAGGCCGAAGCGCCGGGAAAGAACAAGGTGTGTTCGCACACCTTGAAGCAACGCACGTCGGTATACGTGGGGAACTCGGCCGCGTCGGCACCGGCCACGGTAAAGGTGTACGTGCGCTGCAGGAACAGCTCGTCGTCTATCACCTTGGCCGACGTGGAGCACCGGATCGTCTCCTCGTCCCACGGCTGGATTTGATCGACACACAGGCTGGACAGCGGCATGCCGTGGCCGGGCCCGTACAGGTGGTGGTTCATGACCATCCGGGCATGGGCGTAGCTCAGGCCAAAGGGGTTGCCGGTGGGGGAGAACCTGTCGTGGATCGCACAATTGTGATGCTTCGAATCGTCCGGTAGATCGGCTCGAGGCCCGCTGGTTTCCTGGAAGGTATGCATTCTGTTGCAAGGGTGGCAGTAGACCGTCCCCTTGCCCAGAGGGTCCTTTTCGATAAGGAGGAGGAACCGTCTCTTGTCGTTGTCATCCATCGTCTCGTAGGTCTGCGGAAACAGGTTAAAGGTACTTTTGCAGGAGAGCTTAAGGCTGAGGAGCTCCGAGGCGTCCAGGTAGTCTCCGATCAGGAGCAGGATTTCGGCTGGGACGTCGAGAAGAGGAGCTACCCTCGGCAGCACCTCTCGGACGGGAGCCACCCTCGGCAGCGCCTCTCGGACGGGAGCCTCGTCTGCGGCCGAGGGAGGCGTAAATTGGCGAAACCAGCCGCATCTATTCCAGAGATTGGTGAGAAGCTGATCCATACTGAGCGTTGGATGAAAACGGATGACGGTAGACCAGATGTTGGAGCGCTGATGATGGCGAGAAGGCTGTGAGGCTCGCCCGTGATGCTCGGTGCAGGCGTCTGCGCGGGCCGAAGAGGGCCCGTTGATGTCGAGATTTGGTTGAGTAGCCACAGCAGATGGCAGAGAGACCCCAATCGAGAGAAGAAAAAAAAAGAGGAAGAAAAATATCGATGAGGATTGAATGCGAAGGGGGGGGGGGGGGGTATATAAAAGGAAGACAAGATCTGTAATGGCAGCCAGAGCTTGAGATGGGGGAGCGGGCATCCACGCCTCTTTTAAAATAAAAAGATCAAAATACAATAAGGTTTGAGGCAAAGCTTTCTCGAGTTGGATATTGCCTAAACAGGAAGCGGCGTGCCGGATGGGAAGGAGGGGAGGGGGGTGGGCCTAGACCAGGGCCGGCGGGACGGAAACCTCCTGCAGCCCGGGCACCACAGTGGGGCTTTGACAAGTTTTTATAGGCAAACTTGCGCGCAACAGCGCTCAACAGCGAGAACAGCGCATCAATCAGCCTTGCTGGACGAAGCCGACTTACACAGCGAGCACAGGCGACAAGGTCGGCAAATCAACGCTTGCGAGTACGGGGTACATTAGTGCTAGGTACATACAGCTCCATAGGGCGCCTTCCTACCTTACCCAAGGTACTACCTTGGTGTACTCGTATACTACTATTAGTAGTAATGTACTGAGGCACCTTGGCAGTAAGGCACATAGAGTACCTACGAGTACCTAATATCTCTGCTACTGACGACTCGTACCTTATACTACCAGATAGGTACGTACGTACTACCTAGTACCCAACTGGAAGTTATACTTCGTACCCGGTGAGGCGGTCACTTGATCCGGGCTATCTGGGCGCCGCCTCACTGGCAGTACGAGTTTGTTAGGCCAGCGCACAAGAACAAAAACGAAAAGCAAAGCAAAGCCACGCCCGACAAAACGAGGTCACAGCAAAGCGCCAATTGTGGCTGCTTGAAAAAAAGAAAAAGAAAAAGAAAAAGAAAAGAAACAGATACGAATGTACGTATTCAAACCCGGCGCCAATGAGCCGCCGCCATCCGCTTCCGTCTATCAGGGTTGGAGGGGGGTTCTTCTCTTTTACTTTTTTTTTTTAATTCTTTTTTTAACCTTTTTTGTTTACCTTTTTTTTTTTTTTTTACTTTTTTTCAAAAACCCTTTTTTTTTTAACCTTTTTTTTTTTCAATAACCTTACGGTGTATACATGCATCTCGCAGAGGAGAGCCAGCGTGGAAAAGCCCGTCTGAAAATAGAGCTATAAGCCTATAAACTATGGTGAATATCTAAGGTATACAAGTATACCTGTTTTAGAGAGCCCTGGACACGAGGATGACATCATGCGCAAAGCCGCAGCCATCAAAGAAGCATGTGCGTACGAGGACTCCGTAATTACCCCTCATCCGAATGGCCTTATCGGGCTGGCCAATGAGAGCGCCGTGATAAGTCTCGCCTTGGCCAAAAAACCACCACCGACTCGTTGCGATTTCCGGCAGCGTCACCGCGCTGAAAATGTCTCTTGATCGTGTCGGCACATTCCCCAGCAACTTGATCGCATGTCGTCGTCTCGCCTCGCAGGCTGAAGCCGGCCTGGTCGAGCGATGCAGCGGCGATCTCGACCTCGACCCGACACCACGACGGATCAGCAGCTCTTCGGCTCTTCGGCTCTTCGGCTCTTCAGCTTCATTGCCCAGCTTCACCGAGCCCCCGGCAAGAATTCCCACCGGCCAAATCGATGAAAGATGGCGTCTCTTTTGGTTTGGCCCTTCTCTGTTGCCATCCCACCTTTGGGCTACACCATGCCGGGCACCGGGATCAGCACCCGCGCCCGTTCTAGGGCCGTGTCTCGGTAGAAAGGCTGGAGCCAAGGACCGCTTCTGACAACTGCCATCAGATAGATGATGGGCAGTGACGACGACGACGGCGGCGGCGGTCGGGGCTGGACATGTCTTGGCTACTCTTCCCGCCCCTTGCGAGACACGGCAGGGCCGCCCTGCTGCTGATGTCGTGCGACGGCATCCCTCTCGTGCGAATCTGAATCTGGCTTCATTCTCTCAACAGTCGCGTTTCCGTGTGCTTTGACTCCTATCCGAGCCACCATCAACCAAACCAGCCTTGCCCGCTATTTACCGGCATCAACCAAACCAACTACCCAATTACGTATACCAAAGTCCCGGAGCAAGGCTCGTACTGCTCCGAAATAACACTGCCGTGTTCCGTAGCGCACATCCCCCACCACAAACACAACACCTCTCCCATACGATACCCTGGTTTGGGTCGCATTGACGCAGACGTTTCAACGACAACAAGATGGGTGTGTGGGCCACGGTTTTTTTTTTCTCGGCACTTGCTACGAAGCAGTATCCATCCGTAGCGGTGCTGCTGCTGCTGCTGCTGCTGCTGCTACATAGCACTTACCTACTCCCCATGTCTGCGGTAAGGAATCATGCATTTCCGCGCTTCCTACGGAGTACCATTGGTCTATATTCCGTATGCTCTGCTCATAAGTGCGTCTGGACAGAGCATAGCGGTGGTTGTTAGTGTGCCGATGGAGTGCTACTCCGCCCCCAGTCGCCCAACGGCGGCACACTTTGGCCTTGTTTGCTGGTTAAGCCCGGGGGGAGGGGGGTGGCCCGTTTCACTTATTTACTTGGCGCAACTGCTGGGTTCAATGTTGGTCGTCGTCGGCTGCCAGTGGGTTTATCCATCGGGCGCCTGCCGGGTTCTCCACACATGCGGAGCAGTGCGGAGCAATCGAGGCCCTCTGCCGATGCTGCGATTCTGTGAGTAGCCCACCAAAGAGGGGGCTGGCGTATCGGTGATCCGGTCGTGCGGTGGCTGTGGCAACGCCTCAACAGGTTTCACTGGACGATATTTGCGCGGCCTCGTTCCTCATAGAACCAGAAGAATATTCGGGAATGGATTGCGCTACTCACGTATAGAGTTTGCTCTCCGTGGTCACTGTTATTCCATGGCTATGCTGCAGGCTATGCTGCAGGCTATGCTGCAGGCTATGCTGCAAGAGCTTTAGGGCAGTCGAGATGGCAACTTTTGGCCATGTATGAATCGCTCTCCAGATATATCCATCCGAGTTCAATGGTCCACCATCCGACAAATCTTTTCAAACACCTTCTGGCAGACACCCCATCCCAGACGCCATATCCCGTCATGGTCTACTCCCTCGACAGTCGTACTACAATAGTCGATGACATCTCAGGTCAAGTTCAAGCGTTTCAATATTTTTGATTTCAAAGCGTCAACCTCACCCAGCCACAAACTCATCCTATGTCTTACATCGACTGCATCGGTGCCCCCAATGCCAGGCCTATCAAGGTTGAGAATCCGGACATGATGCTTTTTGGCGATGTCGTCTTTGGCTATATGAATCAAGCGCGAGCCCAGCAACGGATCGTAGAAGAGAAGGACGTTTTCCTCTTCTGGATGGTCCTCATTTCGATAGCCATAGTCGGCATACTTGACCTTGAATGAGCCAGGGCGGCCGACGGCTGGATCTGCTGGCAACTCGAAGGTCTTGTTGAATCGCGGGTCATTGACATGATCTGCATGTTGAGCTTCCATATTTCTTTGTTTCTTTCTTTCCGTCTTTCTTTCTTTCTTTCTGTCTTTCTTTCTTTCTGTCTTTTTTTTTTTTTTTTTTTTTTTTTTTGCAATCACCATGTAGAATGAAGGCTTTGTGAGAACATCAACGGCAGGTTATGATCCAGAACATTGCGAAAAAAAAAAAAAAAAAAAAAAAAAAAAAACAAGATATTGTCAATGCTGCACACCCCGCAATGGAAAGGGGGGGGGCGAGCGTGTCTTTATACCTGAAGCAGCACATCCAACATCCAAAGTCACGACTCACGTGTTGGTTTCTGTGCAGACGGATTAAGGCATATAAAAGAGAGTACGAGAGGGGTCTTGTGAAATACGACCAACTCCCCGTGTATGTTCCAACACAGAGAGCACTTGGAACGTACTGTACACGTGGAGTTGGTCGTTTTGAGACCCCCCTCGTAGCCGTAGAGCGGTTCGTGAGCATGATGTCCCATTTCATAACGACCAACAGCTTTGCTAAGCGTTACATACAAAACGATACTATCGAACCACTCACTGCTCCCTTGGTGTCAATATCCATCCTCCAAGCTATGGAACACCCGGTAATCCAGTTAAAGGATATGAGACTGGTATCGGCTGAACATGGAAGGGAGAGGCGGATGGAGTCAATGCAATGTGCTCAAGGAAAAAAGTCTCATCAGTCTTATTACCCATATTTGTCAATTCAAAAGGCAGGCTGAGATGGGAGAGTGGGAACTCGAGTGCTTACCGGTATAGGCTCAAGGGTGAGATTCCACGTCTGCCCATGAAACCCGACAGCATCGAGACGCGGAGCTGTTTCGATCTCAGGCCGGAACATCTTCAGGATGGTATGCAGGCATAACGGGGCCAGACTTACTATGGAACAAGCCTCTGGAGGTGCAGTCCGCGGAGACTTCTGGTGGTGACCTGAAGAAGATGGAGAATCCATTTGGCCAAATCCAACTAGATGAGATACATGGTCAGCGTGGGGAGTTTTGGGAGATACAAGTAGTGAGAATTTATATCGACTCACATGCCTTGGTATTTGTTTCGTTATGCCGAATAGATTCATACCAGTGACCACCTCCTTTTTACCAGGTATATCACGAAAAGGATACACTGACAAACGGTGAATGAGCAGGCGATTAGCGCTTAATTAATATAATTTGCAGCAAATAAATCAGTCAATCATAATACCGAGAGCGGGTGCTTACATTGCATGTATGTGTGTATCCTCTACCGGTTGATCTTGTAGCCTCCTTCGCCTTCGCCAAATCGTCTTGAGAGGTGTTAATCGCAGGCATCTTTTCTTGGGACGTGAATCGTTGAAAATTCTGCTTGTTCTCCTAGCATCTCTCGAAGATCTGGAGGCCAGTCAAGGGATGTGAACCGAAAAGTTTTAAGTCAGTTATATATAAACAAAAAAGATGGATGGCGGCCTGAGGTTCTTCCCCCTCCTCCTCCTCCTCCTCCCCCTTTAAGAGAGTTTTCCTAGGCGTCATCAAAACCTACACTTGCCAAACCTTGTTTTCCTCATTTCCTTGGTCATTTTTCTTAATGATTTTTCTTTCTTTTTTTTTTCCCCTCTGTTTATTTAAAAAAAAAAGAAAAAAAATTCTTTTTTCCCCCCCAACAAAAAAAAAAAACTTCAACGCCCCTCTTTGGGTTCTTACTTCTCCCCCTTTTTTCCATCTTTGGACTATAAACTTTTCAAGTTACGACCAAAAAAAAGAAGCCACTCCCGAAATCGCCGCGACTACCTTGTGGTTCTACCCAAAACTTTAACTTTATAACCCATATTTTTTTTTGGTTTTTGTTTTTGTTTTTTTAGAAGAAAATTAAGTTTTTTTCGTTTTTGAAACCTTGAGTCCCATCTAATTTAGAACGCGTCTTAGTTTGAAAAGTTTGTTTATTTACATGAAAAAAAAAAAAAAAAAAAAAAAAAAAACTTTAAAGGATCCGGAGCAACGGAGACACGACAAATACCAGATTGTATTCATAGCCATATATATATGTCTGGTTCTTTTTTCTTACAACTTCTTACGTCCAAGGGAAAAAAGAAAGAAAGAAAGAAAGAAGGAAAGAAAGAAGGAAAGAAAGAAGGAAAGAAAGAAGGAAAGAAAGAAAGAAAGACAAACGGACAACTTCGCCATGGATCTCATTACATTCCCTATCCGCCTTTTATGGCGCAGATTCGAGTCTCAATCCCAGGCTCACAGCCATATCCTCAAACTGCCGGTCGACTTACTTGTGGAAATCTTTTCTCTCCTCCCTCCTTACAGCCAACTGCTCGTCTACCAGACCTGCCGGCCCCTACGCGCCATCGTTGATCAATTTTTCCTTGCCGGGAGGAGGAGTGAGATGCTCCTGGTCACGCTCAAGGACAGAATGCACTATCTCACCCATCTCGCCAGGTCTCTGCCTGATCGATGGGTTTGCGCCGAATGCTGCAGGCTTCACCAGACTCGCTTCTGGGATTTGCCATGGATTGGCCAGCCCGATCATCCAGAGCGCGGAGACGGAAGGGGAAACGGTTTTGAAGAAAGCAGCGAATGCGTGAGAGTGCGAAATGATGAATATTCCCCATGGCACAGGCACGTCGAACTCACGCTCAAGTACGTCCGGTTGAAGAGCCCAAAAAGGACGCATCGGGAACACCTCGAAAGGCTCCTTACACCGTATCACGTCTCAAGACAATGGCCTCGCGACGTCGGTGTATCTCAAGGCATCCTAGCCCAACGCTCGTTTTACCCCAAGGTTGTCGATGGGAGGTATTTGCTCTTCACCGTGCGGACTTATCTTGGGATTGGGACTACGGTATCACGACGGTCCATACGTTACTTGTCTGTGTGTCCTCATCTATCTTCCTTTGCCGCATTTCCCTCGAACCTTGATCAGGAGGTCAGTCTGGATATGATTCTGCACACGGCTTTCTCGGCACCATCAAACACTCGAATCTTTTCCGCCTGTCTCGCCTGTGGAACGGATGTCTCTGTAAAAGTCTCGCCAGAGCGCGCCGTCATATGCACGTGGAAAGACATGGGACCGGAAGGGACGGTATATGATCCTCATTGGGAGGCGATGGTGCGTGACACCGCAAACATACATCATCGGGCCGGAAGCGTTCGGGAGCTGTATGGCCGACATGAGCACGATGACGAGATGTAAAGAGATGTGTTTGAATGGATGTTTTGGTTTTTTTTTTTCTCTATTGTTACATGTGCCCCTTTATTTCCAGACAGTCCGAAGCAGATGGAGCGAAGATGCAGAATCGAATGAAGTTCAACAGTCAAAAAAGAAAAAAAGAGTGTGTCTCACTCATGTCCTCTCTCTTGTCATTGGTTTGTACGAATCTTGTAAGATGATGATTTTCATTGCGACAAAAAAAAAACCCCCAAGGACTGTTTATTACTTACTACACTGCCTATGGAAAACAACTCGTTGACAACCAACTTGGCCAAGCTAGAAGGCGAAGCAGAAGGATGGTATAAAAAAATATAGGTTTTGCTATAGGTATCATCATATCACGACCTGCTACTTAAGAGTTCCTGTATCAGGACGAGGAACAAAGATCGACCAAAGATGACTTACATAGACTGGCCGAGATTTTTTTTTATTTTTATTTTTTATTTTTTTTTTTTTTTTTAGTGAATGGTGTTGTGCAAAGGCATTTATTTACAAATCACGCAAGGCTCTTTCTCGCGGACATCAAATTCCTGGGCCAAAGTTGAAACCCTGCGGCTATGCATTCACAACTATAGAAAGTCCACTCTTGCAAGAAGCTCGAGTAGGTGAGGTTTTTTTAAGTCAAAGAACAGGCTGCAAGTTTCTTTGGTTCTCTGGCTTAAGTAATTGCTAGATGGGAGTCATAATAAGATGCTTATGACTACTAATCTCGAAACTCGCGATATCGATATCTGGCACTGCCTGCCCTGTGAGAAAATAAGAGCTCCTAGTACATATATAGCAGATTTTACACGCTTGGTGATACAAGAACCTCAAGATGGCAAATATAGAAATTTTTTGCATTTTTTTTTTTCCTTTGTCACGAGAAACATGAGAGAACAAAAGTGTCAACAACCTCTCTCTGGCTGGCTATTGGGTTGATTAGTAAGCTCGCTGTCTTATCGTACCGTAAAAGTTCGAAATAGCGTATCGCGGGTTTTTTCTTAGTTAATTTAGTAACAAAAGGTAACGGCAATTTATAGATTCATAATTACCTAAAGAGGAAGGTATCTTGAATAAACATTCTGAAGCAAAGGACTATTGTATATAGAGATAATATATATATATAATAATCTTTATTATCATGCCATCTATTGCCATCTACTATCAACACAGTGCTTTAACAGTGCTAGCACAACGTGTCGGCACTGTATAGAGTCATGGTGCAAGGATCCACCATGACTCTATCCCCAACAGGTGCCCCCTTTCAAAAATGCAATCATCCTGATTGTCAATTATATCAAGTAATAACTAAGATAACTGCCATTGTCATCCGGAAAGTTGGCGTCATCGTCGTCTAAATGGCTGTCGTCGTCCTCAGGAAAAGCAGTCCTACAAGACCTTTTCAGGTTACCCATTGTAGATTCCATGTCGTCCAAGCGGGAGATGATCAACGACATATTCCCATCCATCGACAGTTCTATATTGGCCATTCTTTTCAGGATGCGACGGTCAGGCCTGGTCCGGTGCCTTTTCATGTGCTTTGCGCAGCTTTGCAGTTGGTCAGCTATAATGTAGATGCGTCGTCTTATGGCTCTGGCGGATAAATCATCGGTCAATACCATCTTCTCCAAGTCATTGATGATGTTGTCTAAAGGACCCGTTTCCGACCACAGAGCAGGGCCGGGGGTCTCTTCCGAGTGGGTCCATTCGTAAATATATATATATATGTATATATATATATATATATATATACATATATACATATATAGTCGCCTAAGAGATGTTTACCTCGACTTCGAAACAACAGCATCATCTCCTTCAGCCATCCACAGAAGACGAGTCAGTATTGTTGTTATTTTTATGATTTTCATCATCATTATAAGTCTCATCATCATTTTTTTCAGAAACCGCAAGCCCAGCTCGATCGAGTGTGCCAATACCGAGACAACAGATGGCGATGAAAGCAAAAGAGAGACACACACATGGCCAGAGGCATTTATTTAGAAGCGGAACGTCAATCAGTTATACAACTTCATCACGTGGGCAGACGCTGTATGGATTTAGTAAAAGCGCTGGACAACAAGAGCTGGACAGCAAAGAGTCATGCAAAAGGAGATGAGATGAGATGAGATCAAAAGTCCCCCTCAACAAAGGCTTCTCTGCGTTATGCCATGATGATGAGCCTTGCTGGACTTGGGCAAATTTCGAGCCTATGGGGATGGAGCCAAATCATAATCTTGACCACCAGATTGCCAAATAATACGGTGTTACTCAGCGCGATACTTTTAAAACATTGAACCTACTTCTAGATATGGTTATAGAACATACCTCGTCCTGCTGGAGGGCTTCACCTATTTTGCTCGGGGATTCCAGCGATTCTACCGCTTATTTTACCCGAGACAGCTGGCTGATGTCAGTTGGGAAATGGAGCAAAAACAACAAATTACATTACATCTCAGCCTATGCTCGGGGGTTTCCGCTTCTCTTTTATTGTCATAGAATATTTTTTTACAATAATCTTCTTTCATTTTCAATAAATTCATTGATCATTTTTTTTAACTATATATATATATTGTACCTCATAAAGAAGCAATAAAAAGAAATGGAAATCAAAAAAGATGTCCTTCGCTCTCGATACATGACGCATGCCACCAGTGCCCGTGATCGCTTATCCCCCCCCCCCCCCTCCCCTTCTCTTCTGTCCATATATTCCATTCCCAAGGCAAGAAGAAGAAGAAGAAAGAGAAGAAGAAAGAGAGAAAAAAGAGAAAAAAAAAGAGAAAAAGAGAAAGAAGAAAGAAGAAAGAAAAAAGAAAAAAGAAAAAAACTCCACCTCACCGGGTGTCAGTCATCCCGAGCCCGCTCATTCGACAATCATCCCTATTGAGGTTTTTTTTTTCCCCCCCCCCCCCCCCCCTTTTTTTTTGGCCCGTTTTTCTTCCTTTTCCCTTTGACTAACGTATTTCCTACCCAAATATGATATACAACGCAGCCATCTTCCATTCCGATGGATATTTGCTTGCGCTTCGCTATTAGACGCCTGTGCCGTTTTGCCATGCATGTTGACCCCCCCCCCCTCCCAGGCTTATCCCAGCTTGTCCCATCCTGTCCCATCCCGTCCTGTCCTGTCTTATCCTGTCCTGTCTTAAATTATGCTTTCTGGCTTAGAGCATCTTGTCGTGTGTACCAGATAGCAACGCCCCCATTGTGTTGGTTAAACTCCGCAAATCTCCTGTTACTACTCCTTAAAATTTCCGGCGCATATGCCATTGCCGGGCATCCTCAAGATTCTACCACGATCTCCTTTCTTTTATTTTTATTTTTTTTTATTTTTATGAAAAAAAAATGACAATTTTTTTTTGCCCATTTGCTCAGGGTGCCATGAACAGCGCAAGTAGGCAATGGAGCCAAGTAGCCAGGCGCGTGCCAATGATGTCGTGCATGGCGAGAATGGCAGGAAGAGAAAACTCATATTTCCTTCTTCCTTGGCCTTCTTCATAGCTTCCCGCCGCGAATCTCCTTGTCGAATATCTTCACACCCCATACGTCGTAAAACTGCAGCGGCCCCACAGTCCTGAATCGCAGCCGGGTTCCGCCGTTGAAGCCGTCATCGTCGCTGTCGCTCTCCGGGTCAAGGCCGTCTACCGGGAGAGCCGGAAAGGCGTCGTGAAGACCCGGTCCCGGGCCGGCTGGAGCTTTATCTTTGCTCTTGCTCTTGGCTCGCTTGTTGTTGTTTCGCTCGTCCGGAGAGGCGTCCGTCTCGTCCGTCGGCCTGATGACGCGATCGACGCGATCATCTTCCATGGCGATCCACTCCAACTTGAGCTCGGGGTAATGCGATAGGTTGTCTACAATGAATCTCAAGATTTCTCGCACAACCCAGATGCAGGTATCGTTGTTGCGGAAGTGTAGGATGTTGATGGCGCGCAGGTTGACGAGACCCGAAAAGTATTGCATAAAGACGTGCTGCTCTCGAGTTAGTCCCTCTCTCATCGTGCTTGTGGGGTGACATTGGGTTCTCTCTCTCTCTCTCTCTCTCTCCCTTTTTTTCTCTCTCTCTCTTCTCCTCTTCCTTCTTCTTCTTCTTTCCTCGTACTTACCACGGCCTGGATATTCATGCTCACCGCCAACTCCTCGAGATTCCGCCCCCGGGTGCAGATGAGAACCATCGTCTTCTCGTTGCAATCCCAGTTGGCCCCGGTGGATTCATCTTTGATCATCAACCGCTTGAGCTTGCCAATGTGCTTCTTGAGGACGAGACGACGAATCTGATCCATGGTCGTTGAGCCCCGCGGCGCAAAGCTCTCGGGTTTGCTCTTGATGCTGCGCTCCAAAAGGAAGAGCTCGTGTATCTCTTCGAGTTGGGATGCGAAGGCGAGGAACGCGTTGGACACGTTGTCGGTGAAGATGCTCCTCAGCCCCAGCGGCCGCAGTCTGTTCTCCTTGGCGAGGAGGGTCCAGATGGGTGCTTGGTTGCCCACGTTGAGAAGGGTCAGCTGCTCAAGGCACGACAGATTGACCGAACGTGACAGGACGGAGGCCTTGACGGGAACAAGATGGATGCTCAGCGACGTAAGCGCCAGGCCTCTGGTGCTGCGAACATAGTCTCTCATACCACTGGCGATGGCGGCCGCCGCTTGGCGCTCCAATTTATCCATCTCCTCTTCGATCACCCGCATCTCGCTCTGGATGTCAGTAACCATGGCGCCGAAGCCCCTGAACTGTGCGTCGGCATCTTTGATCTGCGCGCGGTCCATGTCTGAGCCCTGGGCACGCATGTCGTTGACTCTCCTCCCTATTGCTTCCGTCTGATCTCGGAAGTAGCCAAGCTTGGTCATCAGGCTCTCCAGGCCGGCCTTTGGCGGAGACGGCTGGCCCACATTTCCAACCGTCTCGGACGGGGTCTCGGCGACCTTGGCCGGTGTTTCTGCCGCATCGGTCGCGGGCGTGGGGGTAGCGGAGCCAGCCGAGGAACCGGGCTGGCAAGGCTCCGTCTCGGAAGCGCATCCTTCCGCGGGCTTGAGGTCGGTGCCGTTTGAGGCGTCTGCGTCCTCTGCTTCCTCAAACCCGTCATCGATGACGTCTACATGGGCAATATCAACATCTTCAGGAGAAGCGTCGCTAACCCTCCTCTTGGTCACCTTGTCAGGCGAGCCCTCGTTCACCTTGGCATCAGCGTCCCCTCCAGCTCCGTTGGGGGACCCAGCACTCGTCTTCTCCGCGGCGGCCGAAGGCTCGTCCTCGGGACCAGCCCCAGGAGGGCTTGCCGCGACCTGCCCGCCAGGGGGGGTCGGCCGGCCATCGATGGAGTCGACATATTTCCTCGCCGCCTTGGCAATGATGTCGAGAATGTCTCGCTGCGAGGCGGAGAAGTCAGGAGACCCATTGGAAATAGCCATAAGCTTAGTAGAGACATCCCGTATGGACGCAAAGAATGCTTCTCGGACGTCCGTCGCGGGGGGTTCCGCGTCCTCCCTATCGCCGTCCGGGCCGGATTCGTCGTCCTCCGAGATGGGCGGCGGGTCGACGGAAGCGGGGGGGTTTGGCTCGAATATCCTACCCAGCAACGACTCTTGGAGTCTTCGCTCCTCCTGGGCGCGAAACGCCTTGACGGGGCCGGTGGAGTCGTAGCCGTTGTTGTTGTTGTTGCTCTGGCTGACGGGAACGACCTGAAACTCGTCCTCGACGTCGGAATCGTCTGCGTCGGAATCGGGCGGAGGCTTACGCGCCCGGTTCGCCAAGGTATCGGACAGGGACAGTTGCAGTTCGGTGAGTGTGGAGCTGGAGTTCTTGACGCAGGCATTGAGCTCGCTCACGATGTCGAGGTTGTCGATGTCCAAGATGCTCAGGCTCTTGAGGTTCTTGAAACCCGACAGGGTGGACGGCTCGCTTGCACCGGCCACACGCTTCCCAGCTTTACCCTTGGGCGCCGACTTGGACGATGGCGGGAGCAGAGCGGGCGGGGGGCCGCTGACAATGGGCGGCGTCGCCCCCGGAGGCGGAGGAGGCGGCAGCAAGGAGAGGGGGGCAAGCGGCGGAATGCCTCCCCAATGGTTCGTCGCATCCGGCTGGGGGTGAGCGTCGACCGAGACCGGCAGCGGTGGCGGCTGCACGTAGTAGGATTCTCCGGCCTGCATCCGTACGTGCAGCTTCCTGAGCGATGAGATTCGGTGCAGCTCGCGGTAGACAGGCCTGCTCAGCTCTACACGAATGTTCCATCTGGGACACGGGGACTCAGCCTCGCTCGCTCACTGGCGGAGGGCTCTCAAAGAGGGGGGAAGCGCAGCAAAACTACTCACCGGAAAACCTCGAGCGACCTGGCCCTTTTGAGCGTGAGATGCAAGAGCGTGTTCAGGAACTTGCCGCAACTGGCGCTATACAAATACGACTGGTAAGAGCTCTCTCCCTTGAGGCCAGCGCTGAGGGTGTCCATGGACAAATCCCTCAGGTGTTTGGCATAGTCGTAATTGCTGGTGGTGAAGGTATCGAGGCCGCCGGCAAGGCCGTCGATGGGAGAGTCAAAGTTGAGATCGTCATCGTCGGGGAAGACGATGTGGAAGTTTCTGTAGAGCTGGGCCGAGGCGAGTTCGTGGAAGTGGCGCGAGACGAGGGCGAGGCATATCAAATCGCTTTGGGAACACTAACCGAGATGACGGGAACAGGGTAAGCAAGCGTCAAGATGGGCGGCCTTTTTTCATCGATTGCCCAAGGGTTAAAAAAAAAAAGGCAGAAACATGAAGATGCCCTTGTATGCGTGAAAAAAAAAATTCAAGAGGAAAAGGGAATATCCGTACATGTGAGAAGATGTCCCGCTGGGTCTCTGTGGGTAGGTCGACAAAGGAGATTCGCTGCTCTTCGGACTCGGCCGCCACCATCTCGTCGCCGGCAGCGCTCGCGGCCATGATGGATCGTCGGGAGAGCGGGCAGCAGGCGGGCGAGAGAGGGCGACGCTGACGAGACGAAGTGCGCTCCTCGGCGCCACAGACGAGGAGGAGGAGGAGGAGGAGGAGGACCAGGAGGAGGAGGACCAGGAGGAGGGAGACCAGGAGGAGGAGGACCAGGAGGAGATGGCAGGAAGCAATGGCAGGAAGCAACGCCCGGAAGCAACGCCTGGATGGCGATCGTACGGATTGCCGGCGAGGAGACGCGCACAACGCTGCCGGGCAGCCGAGGAAAGATGAGGATGTGGCGAAAAGATGCAAAGGCGATGAAGATGAACTGCGGGCGCGACAGGCGGGAAACGTTTGGCGCTAAGAGTTGGATCTGGTGTTGATACTGATGGCGATAATTTGGGAGGCGAGAGCAATGATGAGATGCAGGAGAGTTTTGTTGCGAACGGGCACGAAGGGGAGAAAAGTCGGAGCGTCGGAGAGTGAAGAAGCCAAAAGTTTTTCTTATTTTTTCTTTATTTTTTTATTTTGGTTTTTTTTTTTTTTTTTTTTTTTTGAGCGCCAGCGCCACTAATAATCCCATGCGCCAGCCAGGCGAGACGGCGGGCAAAGGCGAGGTGGCGCTTGGCGGGCTTTTCGTTTCCCGCTCTCCTGACCTGTGGGGAGGTTTTTTTTTTTTTTTCTTCTTCTTTTAAATTTATTAAATTTTTATTAAATTCTTAAAAAAAAAATTAAATTTTTTTTTTCCTTCTGTTCTGGTACCAGCCACTCGAGGTTTTTTTTTTTTTTTTTTTTTTTGTTGGGGCCGGTGATCGGGGCGGAGAACAGGAGGGAAAAAAAGAACAAAAAAGAATAGAATAAAGAACAGAGAATAAAAAAAAGAGCTCAGAATTAAAAAGAAGGTAAAAAAAAAAAAAAAAAAAAAAAAAAAGAGCAAGAGAATTATAAAGAAACAAAGTTCCGGGACGGCAGGTGGACGGAAAAGAAAGTGGGGAGGGGGTTGAAGAAATTCGTTCAACGCACAACAGGGCGGGTGGAGGCAACTGGAGGGGCCCGGTCAGCGGGGTGCAGGCGGGTTTTACTGCTGGAATAGCGCCCAAGTTTTTAGAGAAGGTTAGCCCTGTAATTATGGGGAGGGAGGGGGCGCTGCGCGTCAGCTGCGACTTGGGCTTAAAGAGGGCGGAGCGAGAGCGCCGAATGGAGGGGCAGAGAACGCAAGGGGGGGGGGGGGGAGAGCCGAGGCGAGCCAACTTGGTACCCAAGGTTATGTACCAAGCATCTGCGGCTATATATCGTACGGAGTACAGAGCACAGAGCACTCCGTACCTGGTAAGCACCTACTATACCTTACAGGTAGTAGATACCTGGTGCTAAATTCAATTGTTAGGCGGCACCAAATATACAGGTAGATTACTACCACTAGTAGGTACTAGGTACCTGGTACTAAATTCAATTGTTAGGCGGCACCAAATATACGAGGTACTAGATACTAGCAGGTAGGTACTAGGTACCTTGCGTTATTTCAGCATTGTCATCCCCATGACTGTCACCGATGTCGATGGTTGTCCAAGGCACGAATGCCAGCACGAAAACGCGCAATGCACGGACGGGATATCGGGTAGTTGCCGTTGGAAGCAAGATGCCAAATGACAGATGATTCACTGGTTTCTTTTTTTTTTTTCTTTTTTTTCTTTTTTTTTCTTTTTTTTTTCTTTTTCTTTTTCTTTTTCTTTTGGTCACAGGGCTGGCGAGTTTGAATGGTCAAGTCAAACAATAGCCTTTTCAGGTTGCTGAACAAAGTTTTGTTTGTTTCCGACTTGCCGCTGTATTTCTTTCTGCCCAGGCGCTACTGGTAGGTACTACGTGTATACTGCCTTACCTTAGGTACTAAGTACCTGTTACTACTAAGGAAAAAAAGAGAGACGGACAGACGGCTGAAACAAGGTTTTGCCCGACGCAGCATCAAATCATACTTTCAGACACAGAGGGGGAAAAAAAATTATTTCAACAAAAGTTTGGTTGCATTTGTCAAGTTGCTTCACCTCAAAACACGACATACATGCCTGGCAACCTTGACATTGACAGGGGCGCCTTCTGCCTATGCAGCAATAAACACACACGAAAATGGCTCGCATGTGATGGATGGTGGGAACAACACACGTCAGTGAGTCATGGTCTGCTCGTATCCCTGTGTATATCAAGCTAATGCAACTCCCACAACTCAAGTACTATAGTGCTCTAGCACCTCTACTACCTAGTACCAACACTAACGTATCCTTACTGCAGTAGTATGTAGTACCTATTGTTAGAAAAAAGGGGCTCCGCTCTTATAAACTACCACCTACCTTAGTAGGTGCCTCGTAGGTCAAGGCCTTTTTATCAGGGCCTTTTCTATTTCAATATATACAGACTACTAGGTACTAACCTATGTATACCGTAAGGTAGTTGTACATACAGCTACGCATCACATGACAGCTTCAGCCCAAATCAACCGCTCTACTTTGCTCCGTATCTTGATTAATACGCCTCGACCCCAACTCCAACTTATATATAGCCAACACAATATTTCTTATTATACCCTATGCAGCACCCAAAACAGCCCTGGCACCGCTGCGCAAATGTCCCGTCTTCCCGTCTTTCTTCCCCCCCCCCCCCCACTGGACCAACATGCCGCAGCCTCGAACAAGCCCAAGTTGGGCAATTGCCGAGCGGGTCTGGTTATCGCGCCACAATCTCCTTGCTTTAGCCGCCCCCCCATCATTTCTCCCGGAACCCAGAGGTGACTTTTTTTTTTTTAGTAAATTTTTTTTTTCTTTTCATTCTTTCTTCTTCTTCTTCTCCTCTTTTATTATTCCCGCCAATGAACAGGCTTTGGCAGGGTAAAGTCCCCAAACATTCAACCCCCCTTGTGTCCGCCTAAAAACCCCGGGTAAGGCTGGCGTAGAGCGAGAAAACGGCCTGTGTGTACCGGTACCTCGCACGGTGGCTATGAATATGTACAACTTCCGCAAACAGGTGTCAATCGCAAATGCCCGTAAACCTCGTGGGCCAAGTGGGCTGTGCACAGCTGGTCCCGTCTTGTTAGTTCGAACATTTCAAACCTTCTAAGCTAATGCAAGTATGTCTACATACTTGGCCATGGAAATACCTGGTGACTCCAGGTCTTTATCCATGGCGAGCCCCCCCCAACAAAACGTTTCTCTCTCCCGCGATTCCTCCAGCATCCTTCACGCCCCCTCCTCCTCCTCGATTCTCAAATACCGCTCCGTTTTCCCTCGTCGTCGCTCTTTGATGATGCGTGGGCAGCCGGAGAAACAGGAGCCGACTCATCGCCGTTTGCTTCTTTGCGAAATGCATTCGTTCTCTTCTTGCTGAGCGCTGCTTGCCTTTTTTTTCGCCACCTCGTCCAACCGCAACCCCGCTGAATCAACATCAACTTGTCCCTCCTTGTCGGCTTAGACGATAGGACCGAATATATATATATATATATTAAGGGAAAAAAAAGAAAAGAAGAAAAAACAAGAGTGAGAGAGGGAGAGAGAGGGAGGGAGAGAGACAAAGACTGGAAAGCGGGATATATCCTCAAACGGAAAACATTTGACAGCATGGCGGATGCAGAGGAACCGCAGTTCAACACGCTGGCGGAGAGGATAGCGGCGCTGAACAAGCAGAAAAACTTTGGCAGCCCCGAGGTTGCCGGCAAAAAGCCTCCTCCTCCTCCTCCTCCTCCGCCGTCTGGGCGCCCTTCGCAGGGTCGAAGCCAGATCGCTCCCGCCGTGACTGTCAACGGCTCGGCTCGTGAGACGGATGCCGATGCGCCGCCGCCGCTGCCCCGGCGCGATACCCAGACTGCTGCGGATGCTTCCGGCCCTCCGTCATTGCCATCGAGGGCCGGGTCCTCTCAGGCTTCTCCTGCGCTGCCTCCGCGACGACAGTCGGCCGTTGCCGTCCCCAAGCCTTCGGGGCGACGCAACTCGGCGTCATCCGAGGCCTCGCTGCAGTCTACCATGTCGTCCTTGTCCTTGACCAAGACGATTTCCTCCACCACCAGCAACGGATCCGGCGGGACCGTCATACACAAACTGCCGCCGGTCTGTGACATGGCTAGCTTGCCTCCTCTGCCGCCCACAAGACGAGAGCTGGAAGCAAAGGCAAGGGACGAGGCTGCGGCAAGGGAGGCCGCCGCCAGACAAGTCCCGGCCACGGCGGCGGCTAGCCAGCAGCCGGCCAGACCCAGCCTTCCTCCTAGGCTGCCATCGAGACCGGCCAAGCCTCAGCCGCCGGCGAGCACCGAAGCTGCACCGAGGCCTACGCCGAAGCCGGCACCGGTTACTGTCCAGATCCGAGGATTCGGGACTCGGGCGGAGCCTCCGCGGATGCCGGCGAGGCCCAAGGTCGATGCCGCGGCAGATGACGCCCCTCCTCCAATCCCAACGGCCTCTCGCCCTTCCGCGGCTCAGATTCAGGCCATTGCGTCTCGGACGGTCCCGGCAGTGCCCAGCGACTGTTGGACATGCCGAGATTGGAGCGGACCCGATGGCGTAGCCGCTCAGCACCCCAGGGAGGGACTCCCGCGGAATGATGCCGTGGGATACCTTGCCCGCGCGCTCTGCGACCCGTTCCAGTCATACAACGACAAGGCGAGGGCCATCTTCACATGGTTCCACCACAACATCGCGTATGACACAAAGGCCTTCTTCAGCGGCAACATCAAGGGCCAGACACCTGAAGAGACCATACTCTACGGCGCGGCCGTCTGTCAAGGCTATGCGGAGACGTACAAGGCCATCGCAAACAGGGCCGGCTTGGAGTGCGTCGTCGTTGGCGGCCACGGAAAGGGGTACGGCTATGTTCCCCTGAAAAGGGGGGAGAGGCCGCCGCCCGCGAACCCAACCGGCCATGCGTGGAACGCCGTCAGGGTCGACGGCGGCGTTTGGAGGCTTCTCGACGCCTGCTGGGGCGCCGGCCACATTTGCGGAAACAACAATTTGTTCAAGAGGGAGTTTAGCCCCGTCCAGTTCACAAACAGCAGCGAGCGGTTTGGTCAGACCCATTTCCCTTCGGACAGCAGGCGTCAGTTCCGAAGCGATGGTGGCGCAATTACCTGGGAGGAGTACATCATCGGGCGCTCGCAGGGTGCGCCGGTGGAAGTGTTTGGCAACTGCGGCCAAGAAGGGATTGCCGAGGACTCCATCGAGCCCGCGTCCAAGGAGATATCTGTCCACAGCGGCCAAGTGGTGCGGTTCCAGTTTGCGAAGCTATGTGAGCACTGGAAGTCGGACAAGCACGGCCTGGGACTGCCTCCCCTGTTCCTGCTGCAGCTGCACGGCGTCGACGGCCGCAAGGACGACATCATACCGATCGAGACGGACGGCTTCTGGCACTGGGCCGATGTCCTTGCTCGGGACCTTGGGGCCCCAGGCCAGTCGGTGACGGTGTTGCAGCTGACCTCTATCGATGATCAGGATGCACGGGGCGTGACCGCTCAGCAGTTTCTCTCCAAGAAGGGCCGGTATAAAATGGCCTGGGCTTACATTGCCAGATGGGACTTGGTTTGAGGGAAGTGGCGCGAGGTGAGGGAAGACGAGACGAGACGAGATGAAACTCTTGCTCGGCATGGCAAGAGAAGGGGACCGACGGACTGCCTTTGCGTGAAGCGTTTGAAACTTGAAATGACGGGCCGTGCGATGCTCTGGGTGATGGGATGCATTAAAGGTGTACATGCACGAATACACAGGACGGGAGAAGAAGTGGTAGGATCAAGAGCCAGAGCGGGGGATGTAATCTCTCTCTGGGGTCAGAAAGGCGTGGCTCGCTTGATGGCCTTTCTCCTCCCTCTTTTTGTCCCTCTTTTTCGCCCTCTCTTTCTCCCTCTTTTTTTTTTTTTTTTTTTTTTTTTTTTTTTTTTTGGGTTGTATATAAAATGTTTTGCTGCATCTAGCCCAAGGTGTTTTGAGCGTGCGAGTGAGCCCAAGTTACTTGGGGCGATTGATCTAGATAAGAGAGACGGATAGAGTCTCGGTAATGGCATTCTGGAGACGAATATTGGAGAGTGGAGGGGAGATGGGGAGCAGTACAGGTACCTGTAAGTATATGGGAAAACTTTTTGTTGTTAGACCAATGGCGCCTTGCGTTGGCTCGACTTGATGAACAGCAACGAGTTCTTTTTTTTTTTCTTTTTTTTTTTTTGTCTCTCAAGAAGATCTGTGAATTAATAATGGGTTGTCAAGAAGACTCTCAACGCCATTCAATTTTTTTTTCTCTCTGTGTATCGACATTTTCATCCCATCATTCGAACGAATATATATTGAATGTATGTACTCTATACTGAGTAAATACCTACTAATATAAGTTCATTATACATTCAAATAGATAAGATACTAGTAGATACCTATTGTAGTAACATTTATCCCCCCCCCCCCCCTTGAAATTAAAACCCCCCCCCCCCCCCCCCTCCCCTCTCATTCACAAGGCACAACACACAACAACAACAACAACATCCCCTCGCGATCCCACGACTCTCTCTGCACACGCCCCCAACATTTTAAACCAGCCATGCACGTGCACGCACACCCCCCCTCTTCTTCCCACCCCCCCCCCGTTTTTTTTTCCGGCTTTCCGATATGCCGGCACTCAAGCAAGTTTATCGACGTGGCAGAAACGGATACAGAATAATTTTCCTTCTTCTTCATTCTTCGTTTTCCCGCTGCTTCAATTCCACTGCGTCATCCAACAGAAATCGGGCCATTTCAGCGCGCGTCCTTTTTGGTGATTTGACTAAAAAATAAAAAATAAAAAATAAAAAATAAATAAATAAGAGACGCCATTGAGGCTATACGCGCGCGCGCGCATACGGCAAATCCCAGACCGAAAAAAATTAAAAAATTAAAAAAAAAACTTGGTGTTCGAGATCCTCGTCAAAACTCCTCGATAGATCAAAAGATATTTTTCACGCGCCGCATACAAACCCGTCCTTGGCCCGAAAAAAAAAAAACGATGCGATTCGCCTCTCGACCATCATGACCGCCGCCAGCTCCCCGCACTCCTCGTCCTCGGCGACGGCGCTCTCCCGATCCGAAACGCTCAGCCTCGTCTCCCTCTCCGGCGCCTCTCTGGCCATCCTCGCCAACACCTTCCATGGCGATGGCGAGCCGCTCGTGGCCTCGCTCGCGCTCTCGCTCGTCGCCTTCTCGCTCTGCTACGCCATGATCCGGTGGCTCGGGCCTACCTTCATCAGGGCCGGCTTCCGCGGTCGCGATCTCGGCAAGGCCAACGGCGCCGAGATCCCCGAGTGCATGGGCGCCGTGTGCGCCGCCGTCTACCTCATCACCGTCATCGTCTTCATCCCCTTTCCGTTCTACAAGGACATCGTCGCGGCGACCAGCGGAGGCGGGAACCGCGACGTCGTCGTGGAGATGACGCAGCAGCACGCCAACCAGGGGCGCTTCCTCCACCGCTTCCCGCACAACAAGGTGAGAGAGAGAGCCCGGCGCCGGTCCGACTGGGTCGCCTTTTGCATCCGCCCTCGGGCTTCATGAAAGAAAAAAATTGAAAAAATGAACAAAAAAAAAAAAAAAAAACCTCTTCCGCTCACCCTGTCGTGGTCACGAAAATCTAGCTCGCGTCGTACCTCGGCGCCATCATCTCGCTGCAGACCATCGCGCTGCTCGGCATCGGCGACGACCTCTTCGACATCCGATGGAGGCACAAGTGGTGGATTCCCGGCCTGGCCTCCATCCCCCTGCTCGTCGTCTACTTTGTCGACTTCGACGTCACCTCCGTCGTCATCCCGCTCCAGCTGCAGCCCTACCTCGGCGAGCTCTTCGACCTGGGCTTCCTCTACTACGTCTACATGGCCTGCGTCGCCATGTTCTGCCCCCAGAGCATCAACATGCTGGCCGGCATCAACGGCATCGAGGTCTCCCAGTGCATCGTCGTCTCGCTCCTCATCGCCTTCAACGACTGCCTCTACCTCTCCACCCCGTACCCTCACCCGGCCACCGACTCGCACCTCTTCTCCCTGTACTTCCTCCTCCCCTGGATCGGCGTCTCCTGCGCCCTGCTTTGCCACAACTGGTACCCCGCCAAGGTCTTCGTCGGCGACACCTACTGCTACTTCTCCGGCATGGTCTTCGCCGTCGTCGGCATCCTCGGCCACTTCTCCAAAACCCTGGGCCTCCTCCTCGTCCCCCAGCTCTTCAACTTCCTCTACTCCTGCCCCCAGATCTTCGGCCTCATCCCCTGCCCCCGCCACCGCCTGCCCAGGTTCAACGCCCGCACCGGCCTCCTCGAGCCGTCCGTCACGCCGTGGACCCCCGACCGGCAGCCCCACCCCCTCGTCGGCCGGGCCTTGCTCCTGCTGCACCGCCTGCGCCTCGTCCGTGTCACGACGGACCGCCAGAGTCGTTTCGTCGAGACGACCAACATGACCCTCCTCAACCTGTGGCTCGTGTGGCGAGGCCCGCTGAAGGAGAACCGCCTCGCCTGGGAGGTGACAATGCTGCAGCTCGGCGTGGGCCTGTTTGGCCTGTTCGCCCGGCATAAGCTTGCGCTGCTCATCTTTAAGGAAGACAATTGGGGCAGCACAGGCCAGCATTAATAAAACTCGAGTGGCCTCGCTCTTTTCTTTTTTCTTATACATTTGTAAATACTTTTTATTTTATTTTATTTTTCCCCCTTGCAATCATTGGGAATAAATAAATAATAAATCAAAAAAAGGAGAGAAGAGAAAAACAAAAAATAGATTTTGCCATACATTCTTGCTTGTATGCTTGCTTATAGCTACTCAACTCACATACACACACACACATTCCACTACTGTAATGCCGCAATTGCGGAATAGATGGCATATTGAAAAAGAAAGAAAGAAAAGAAAGAAAGAAAGAAAAAAACTTACAATATAGTCCCCCTATTTTTTTTATTTTATTTTTTTATATTTTTGCTCCTCCTGGTTCTTCTATCTGACTACTACTTTGAGCGGATTCCTGCCAAAAAAAAAAACAAAAAAAAAAAACCATTTGGCCCTCATTCTAACAAGCTCTGTTCAGGAAGAGAGAGGAAAAAAACCGAAAAAAAACCGAAAAAAAAAAAAAAACACAATGCCGGATATCTGCATCCATTATGTCACATATCGTCGTCTCAACCCAGAACCACCCATAAAAAAAAACCCCTCCCAAGGGGCAAATCAGCCGTCATTCCATCCGGCCGAGGAACAACAACAACAACAACAAAAAAAAAAAAAAAGAAAAAAAAAGGGGGGGGAACAGACAGTTCCCGCACTACCAACCGCCTATTCCTTTCCATCCACCCTCCCCATCCAGTTAAAAATTTCATAAAAGTAGTAAAAGTACACAGGACCTCTCCCCTTTCCCCTTTCCCCATCACCCTTCCACCAAAACCAAAACCATAAAAAACCAAAAACCAAAAAAACCAACCAAACCCACCGTTTTTGAAGTGGTCAAAAAAAAAAAGAAACTCGTCCTAAAGTTACGCCCCCTCCTCTTGAGAAAAAAAAAAAAACATCCGACCCAAGCGTTCAGCAGATAACCCCCCACTCCCTCTTCTCCCAATTTTTTTTCATATATATCCGGAGCGTTGCATTGCCAAAGTGTTTTTTGCCTCGCCCCCTTCTTGATTGTTGCTGCCCCAGGACCTGGGCTAGGTCAAGGATCCAAGATAGCAGGTAGCTTTATCATATAGTTCAGACTCCCTTATATCAAAAACCTTGCGGCTCAGGATCTCCACTGGCGCCAAATCATTCATTTCCTAGGCCCTCCTCCCCTTTCCCCAAACGCCGGTAAATAGAGGAAGACGCAGAAGAAGAAAAACATGGGCAAGACCCGAAATGCCCCATTTGCCTTGTATAAATGTCACAACTCCAACCCCCTTTTTTGAGACTCGTCTCGTTGATTGTTTCCCTTGAAAGCGGTGCAGGCTCAATCGTAGATTCCGGCAACGGAAAGGGAAGAAAAAGAAAAAGAAAAAGAAAACAGAAGAGATAAAGGAAGCATACATGGTTTTTTTTTTCCTACACACAAAACTCACGGGTGGCCATTTGTGGCAGCCGCTGGTGTAGTAGAGGGAGCCACTGCGCTCTCGATTTTCTCCACGGATGCTGACTCTAATGCATTCTCGAGCTTGGTCTCATTTGTCTCTGCAGGGCTAGGCTTCGTAGAAATGAGACTCAATGAGGGCTTGCCAGCCGCCTTGTTCATCCTGCTCTTGGTGTAATCGCTCAGGCTCAATTTCTTCTTGATGGGGCTCGGGGTTGCAACAGCTCCGTTCACCGTTGAGCTGAATGGACTCGGTAGACTGCTGGAAATGTTTGCCGACTGCACAGCAGCTGCACAGCTACTTGCTGGTGAAGGCGTGGTTGCCGTTGGGGCAGCAGCAGCTACTACTAGGGGATCAAGCGCGGGCATGATAGGCATCTGAACTCGCAGTTCCGGGGCCTTTGTCTTCTCGGGAGTTTTCTCGGGAGTTTTCTCGGGGGTCTTCTCCACCTCGCTTGGGGGGGCGGGTTGGGGAGGATGATGAGGAGGAGGAGGAGGGTGAAGAGGAGGTGGTGCCGGTGCTGGTGCCGGTGCTGGTGCTAGTGCCGGTGCTGATGCCGGTGCTGGTGCTGGTGCTGGTGTCGGTGCTGGTGCTGCTGGTGCTGCTGGTGCTGGTGGTGCTGGTGGTGCTGCTGGTGGTGCTGCTGGTGCTGCTGGTGGCGGAGGCGCCGCCGCGTCGGGCACTTGTGCATCTACGGCCTGTGCAGGGGGAGACGGAGGCTGCTCTTGTGCTTGGGCGCCAGGGCCCGAAACGTCTGGTTTTTGATCGGCTTCCGCAGCATCGAGGTCCATGGCGTCGGCGGTGGAGGGCCGTGACGAAACGGACCGCCGCTTGCGGTCTTCCTCCGCGCGTGCCTTGTGCCGGCTGTTGAGAAGCCGCTTGGAAAGCGAAATGACCCTCTTCTTGCGGCATGGGAGATCTAGCGGCTCGCCGAACCAATCGTCCTCTACCGGGTCCGTCTGGATGCCGATGTCGCAGTAGACGGTTCGTGGCGATGCCAAAGACTGCGCGGGCGGCGCGTCCGATGACTCCTGGCGCGGCGCCGGCGGCTTGGGCTGGTTTCCGAGATTCGGCGATCTCGAGCCGGCAGGCGAGCCGGACTTGCTCCGAGACGTCGTGCTGGCGTCGGCATAGCTCCCAATATGGGGGGTAGAGCCGTTTCTAGATTTGGACTTGGAAGACGTCGAGGCGGTGGTCCCGTCCGACACCCTCTTCTTCTTTCTCGGCGGCTGCTGCTGCTCCTGCTCCATGCGCCGGAAGGAGTCTTCTACCATTGCCACCTTGCGCTTGTCGCGGTCCGTGGGTTCGGTCAATATTCCCAGCTGGTCAAAGGAGCCTTGGCGGAGGGGCGTCCGGTCCCTGCTGGACGGCTTGCTCCGCACCGGGACCGACTCATCTCGGCCGTCACGGTCGGCTTGCTCGTCGGCGTGACCTTCGCTGGCGGCGCGGCTGTTGGTGGCATGGCCCGTGCTGGTGGGCGAGATGGCGTGGGCTTTCGACTTGCGCGACCTCTTCTTGCCGTTGCGGGATTGGCTCTTGCCGTAGAGGTAGTGTCGGTGAAATCGGGCAAAGGCACAGTTGTTGTCTTGGTCGCAGGCGCAGCCGCCGTACTCGGAGAGTATCCGGTCAATCCAGTTGGAGATGGCCGTGTACTCTGATTCGTCGAGCTCGAACTCGTCCTGCGCCGCGCCGTCGTCGTCGCTGAGGCCGAGCAGGTGCAGCCAGCGCTGGCAGACGCTCTTCTCCAGGCGAAAGTCCCACGGCAGGGTGATCTGCTCGCTTGGGGGGATGTACCGGTCGCTGACGAGCCAGAAGTGGTAGTCGGACCCGTCGGTGAGGAACGTGTCCAGCTGGGCGTTGGGCTTGCAGCTTCTGCGGACGAAGCGGGCCGAGGAGCCCTCTTTCCTCGTGTCGATGTAGAGCGGCAGGATGGGATGGAAAAAGACAAAGGGGAGGGGCGACGAGAGATCGGCCCACAGGTTGTCGGCGTCGGCGCAGTAGTCCTTTTGGAAGCCAATCTCTCCGTTCAGCTCGATGAGAGGCACATCCTTTTCGATCGGGGACGTGGACTTTAGAGAGCGCCACCGCAGGGTGGTGCCATTGTCCAGCGACTGGGTTGCGTCCTTGATTTCGAGCTTGGGCCGCTTCCTCTCGAGCGCGGGCAGCGCGTCTTGGAAGACCTCCGAGTGCCTCCGGCCGACTTCCTTCTCCAGCGCCGAGGGCGACTCCAGCCACCGCACCAGGGCGGTGGGGATGGCCAGGCTGGCAAAGGCGTTGTTGCGGACGTCGGGCACATCGTTGTAGAGGGAGCAGAAGCCCTCCGAGTAGTGGTGGATCTGGAAGTCGTCGGGCAGATCCGGGGGGGTCGTGGCGGGACTGGGCGGGGGCGCTGGGTTCGCCCGGCTGTTGTTCCCGTACGAAGGGCTTCGCTTGGAAGGCTGGGAGCTGACGGACAAGGACGGCCGGTGGGAGGTTTTTGATTTCTTGGGCGCGATGGGAGGGTGGTGGTCGCCGCCGCCGTGACCGTGCTTGCCGCCGTCCGAAAGCCCATTGGCATTGACATCGCCGGGCTTGGTCTTCTTCTTGTGGCTCTTGGAAGGAGGTCGCTTAGATTTCTTGTCGAGACTCTCCGTCTCGAGAATCGAATTCCTGAGCCGCAGAGTGCGCTCAATCGCCTTTTGGCGATTCAGCGGCCGGGGCTTGCAGTCGGCACACGAGTGCGAGAAGTCCTCGCGGATGGCCTCCTCTCTGTTCTCGGGGTAAAAGCAGTCAATGTGCTGCCACGTGTCGCATGTCTCGCAGTATATCGTGTTTCCGTCGTCGTCAGAGAAGTTGCAGATGCACTTGATGGTGTAGGGCTCTTCCTCTGGCGCCTCGATCTTGTGGGCGACATCGTCGAGACCGCCCGGGCCCGCGGGCGCGGCGTGGCTGGCCTGACTGGAAACCGCGGCTTGCGTCGACAGCGGAGCTGGCTTGTCTGTCATAGTCCAGAGGAGGACCACACAGGGGTAGTCGACGTCGCAAGGGATGCGTGGATTATGTTACTGTCGCGGTCTTGAGAGCATGACGGCGCCGGTCAGGACGCGCGCCGGATAGATGGGGCTACGAAGCGTCGAGCGGCAGAGGGTCGCGACCAGCCGCGTCATACGCCGGGGCGGAAAGGATACGACGGCCGAGTCTTTGGGCAGGCGGTAGACGAGGTCTGGGCGGTTTGAGGATCGTGGCCCGGGGATTGACTCGAGGGCAAGAGAAGCCTAGCCGTCGGGCGTCAGTGAATAAAAAAAAAGAGAGAGAAAAAAAGAGGAAGAGAAAGGCGAGGACAGGATCTGGAGAGGAGGAGGCGAGAATCGCGAGAACGGCTTCTTGGGGGGGGGGGCTTTCATACGCGTCGAGGGAGATGGTTGGAGACTGAAGGGAGGGAAACGTTTCTCGCCTCGGCCGTTGGAAAAAAAAAATTCGAACACGGAAGGACGGAGGAGGGGGGAGGGAGCGGAGACTGGATTGTTGGGGGAGGACGTCGTGAGCCAGGCTGGTTCTGCGAGATGGTGGGATGAGGGAGGAGGAAAAAAAAAAAAGCGGCCGTGGGAAATAAAAAGGAAGAGAGAGAGAGAGAGAGAGAAAAGGCCAGGCGGCAGCAGCAGCGGTTCCCGGCGGGTCTCAAGATTGATCGGGCTTCCAAGGTAAAAAATAAAAATAAAAATTATTCGTAAACAGTGCCGGCAACGGGGATGGAGGAGGAGGAAGGAAGATGGATGGGGAGGAGCGACAGGACCAGGACCTGAAGAGAGAGAGAGAGAGAGAGAGAGAGAGAGAGGGTCGTCTTTTGCTTTCTGCAGCGCGAGAACGAAGAGCGGCACCCTCTGGGCACAGAGCAGAGAGAGAGAACCAGCCAGCCAGCCAGAGAGAGA
The DNA here is from genome assembly GCA_020631695.1 of Trichoderma cornu-damae. Lineage (NCBI taxonomy): Eukaryota > Fungi > Ascomycota > Sordariomycetes > Hypocreales > Hypocreaceae > Trichoderma > Trichoderma cornu-damae. The sequence goes on from CM036089.1 coordinate 3,721,399, forward strand.
CAGAACAGACAGAACAGACAGACAGACAGAGAGACAGAGCGAGAGCGAAGAAGGTACGTACCGGCCAGGGTGTCCAATCAACCAGTGTCGCCCGCCAAAGTCCAGCCCAGCCGCAGCGTCGCAGTCCAATCCGGTGTCGAGGATTCCGGGGGGGCGCCAGAAGCCCCAGAGCGACAGCGTCCAGAAGGGCAACGGCGAACGTTTCTTGAGGGGGTGCTTCGTAACGGATACGGCACTAATACATACTATAATATAATTGCTCCCGTCGTTCGTTCGTTTCGTTCGAGGCGGCCGCCTTTGTCCTCGTTGCCGCTGGCTCGCCGCGTGCAGAGCAACTTTTCTTTTCGTTTCTTTCTTTCTTTCTTTTTTTTTTCTGGCAAATAGAAGGGCGGCAAAACTCATCTCAGCGCCAGGCGACAGAGGGAACAGGCGCTAAGCCCAACGTCGAATGGGCGGTGGGATAGGCACGTCTTTAGTGTGCGTCCAAGGCCCATCCATGCACTGGGGCCGTGGGCGTACGAGTACCTGTGCCGAGTGAGTAACTGGTACTCCGAGCCGTCGTGAGCGCTGGTACCGGTCCAAAGTTGGGAGGGGGGGGGGGGGGGGAAGAGAAGGGAGAAGGACAAAAAAAAAAAAGCCAGACGGGGGGAGGGAGGGAGGAGGGGGGGGGGGGGTGCGAATGTAGTGGTGGCAGGTAACTGTACCTTAGTACCTTTAGTATAGGAGGTACCTCATTGGATGTGCCAAGTGGTACCAAGCAAGTTTTTTAGCAGTTAGTACCGGGCCGCAGGCGCTGTTCGTTCGTTGCCTGAGGCGACCCAGTAAGTTTTCTTGGGGGGTCTCGATCATGGTCTTGCGCCGTAGTTGCTGTTGTTGTTGTTGTTGCTGTTGTCTGCTGTTGCTGGGTGCATTGTCGGCCGGGCACAAATAAACAAAAAAGGCAGAGAAAGTACTTCCGTGGCCCCAGGCCGCAGAGGAGGCGATGCAGGCAAGCGGGAAGAGTGCCGAACGGAGGGCAGAGACGGGGCGACGAGGAACGGCGAGCTGGCGGGCAGATGCGAGAGAGAGAGAGAGAGAGAGTTGTGCGCAGGCATGTGCGCGCGTGTAGATGCGAGTGCGGTATGAGGCAAAGCTTTGGGTGGGTAAACGGGTGGGTAAAATGGCGTCTGTACTCGCATCCATATGCGAGAGTTGCCTCTTCTGCCTCTTCTGCTGCTGCTGCTGCTGCTGCGGTAATGCGATGTGAATATGAGTCGTGGGCATGTGAGATTCCAAGGGGGGGGGGTGGTTTCCCGCGGTCGGGCCATCTCACTCCATCCGTTTGTGACCGAGACGAAAACAAGGGCGGGACGAATAATAATTGTCGCGAACCCACGACGTGCGAAGAGAGGCGCAACTCACAGACTTCTGTGACGAGGCCCCCCATTGGGTCGCCTCTTGTGCGTATGACATGCCGAAAAGACAAGGGGGAAAAAAAAAAAAGGTGAAAAAAAAAAAAGACGACAATGTTTTTTTTTTTTTGAAGGCACCGTTGACGGTTTTTGCATGGCAGGGTTTTAGGCGTCGCCTGGCGTGAGAAGCAGCCCTGCCGAAAACTGCTGGAGAAGGCGAGAGGCAAAGCCTGCATCTTGAGGAGAGAAATGCCAATCAAGACTGGGAGAGAAGAAGGAGAAAGAAAAAAAAAAGAAAAAGAAAAAGAGAGATTCAGAAGATGATGGAAAGGGGAGAAAAAAAAGAAAAAAGAAAAGAGGATGGGAATATGATATTGCCGATGATTTGTCGTTGCTGGAAAATCTCTGATGGACTGAGCAATAAGTGAAGTAAGTTGACGCCTCCTCTCCTCTCCTCTCCTCTCACCCCCCCCCAAGGAAAAAAAAAGGGTTCGATAATAAGGTAAACATGGAAGAAGCCATCCCCCGTAGTGATTGATGCTTTAGCGCCCACTCACTCCCGTATCGGGAGGAAATACATACCATAGTAGAAGCAGGGCCCTGGTGGCGTCCCTTGATTGAATGATGAGCGTTCCAACCAGCCACAGCCAGTAATACGTCTCAACTTTTTTTTTTTTTCTTTTTTTCTTTTTTTCTTTCTCCTCGAGCAGCGTTTGCCCTGTATGTATTCGTTCCACCGTCCAGCCCAGGCCATACATAGAGATGGTTACTGCCTACCTTGACTTCTACAGTACATGATACATAGAGTACACAGGTTGACGTGAAGCCTATCGTGAAGCCCATCGTGAAGCCCCAACTCAAAACCTCCCTCCCTCTCCCCCCCCCCCCCCCCCCCCCCCCCCCTCTCTCCAAGCAGGGGAGAACATGCCTGCACCGAAACGGGCATGGGAATCTCAAAAAAAAAAAAAAAAAAAAAAAAAAAAGCCCTTTGTGCTTTCAGTTATCCCCAGCAGGCGTTATGGGTTGGGCCAGTCATGTCGAAGCCCAGAACCTGTTGCGCCGCGCCGCGCGTGAATCGCGTTCTCTTTTTCTTCTTTTTTTTTCCCTTTTTTTTCTTCTTTTTTTTTTCTTTTCTTTTTTTTTTTTCCTTTTTTTTTTTGTCTGGTTGGTTCTGTGGCGAACTGGGGGGGTTGGGGAGCTGCGCCAATGACGGCTCGTCAGCGCAAAAAAGCCGCCAACAAATGGGATAAAAAAAAAAAACCTTGATTCATTAGAGTATTTATTAACTGCTAAAATTTTTTTTTAAAAAAACTAAAAAAAAAACTTGCCAATGTTTCTCCCCTAAAAGCAACTCCCCCGTACGTTTGTAAGTTGGTTAATTAATAAGGGCAGTTTATTAGTTAGAATTAGGGCTTTTTTTTTTTTTTTTTTTTTTTTTTTTGCAAATCGGGAACGTTGGAAGTTTGTTTCTAGTAGTTCAATTTTGCCCTTTTTTTTTTTGTTTATTTTTTATTTTTTATTTTTTTTTATTTATTCTTTATTTTTTGGTAATTGTCCCTGGTCGGATTTGATTGCCTGCCTGCATACGACATCACTTGACGGACCCAAGAAAGAAAGTTTCGTAAATGAATTTTTTTTTTTGACACTGCAAACGGGACCTACAGGAAATTGACCCACACAGCCCGTCCGTTCATTTCTTCCGAACGGGCACCGCTTTTCCCACGTAATGGAAGCAGGACTTTAGAATGCCGATTTACGGACGGTGATGGTTTCAATTTCCCTAGACTCTCAAATCTCAATCTACGTGCCCGCCGGGGATACACATGCCCAAGCAACTCTCACCACATTGCGTCCGTGACACGATTCCCTATTCAGGCGCAAAAAAAATTTAAAAAAAATTAAATAAATAAATCAACTAAATATCCCATCATAACCCCCCCAATCCGCTCGTACTGCGGCTCGTACTGCCTGCCGCCCCGTCCAAACTAGCCTCTCTCTCTCTCTCCCGCCAACCTTCTTCGTGCCACAGGGTCCAAGCCTATGCTCACAATGAAAGCAAAAGTGTGGGTTATGAATGTGGATTAAAAATCAAAAATTTCGCCTCCAATGGCCCCAAAGGACAATTGAGCACAGGATGACTCCGCGCTGTGCAATGCAGGCCTCCCATGCTAGTACTCCGAATTTTTGATCTCGGAGCACTGAAACAAGGTAAGTATGAAGAAGGAAAAAAAAGAAGAAAAGAAAACAAGTTTTGGGAAAAGCTGGGCTGCGATTTATAGCAAATGGCTCCTGTGGTCCGTGCGCCCGACGCCCCCGCAGCCGTGGCCTACCTAAGCGACGGCTGCCTGAGACGGATGCCTGATATGGATGCCTGAGGCCGAAACAGCCAAAGAGCCGAGCGGGGCGAATCAACACAGGCTCCGCTTGCTCGCTTGCCAAACGCCCTCTTGCAAACGCCAAGCAGCGGCTGAGGGGGGCGAAAGATATACATACATACATAGTATATACTATATAGATAGAATAAAAAACCTTCTAGAAAAAAAAATACGGTGAGGCAAATAAAAGGAGCCAAAAGCTCACGGCTTTCATTCAGTTCTTTCTTTGGGAAGATTTGAAGAGGAAGGATCGAAAAAGCCATCATCCGGTTCGGGCTTTGTAGGTGCAGGCAAGAAAGGTGCAACTTTGGTTACTCGTTACAATACATACTGTACTGCCACTCGGCACCAAAAAGGTGGCACCAACGTTCCAGGCGCCGCTTGCTTCTTTTTGTTGTGCAGGGCTCGGCCTTGTCCGTATTTTTACCGCTTGAGATGCTTGTACGGGCGCAAGCGTAGAGTAGCTGCTAAGGTAAGGTACCTAGGAGTACGGAATACCTACTAACTTGGTAGGTACTAAGTAAGGTATTCCTACTAGTACGGAGTGCGGACTAATGTAGTGGTATGTAATCAAAGCCCGTTATCTTTCTTCTTTTGGCCATGAAAAGTGGGGCCCCTCGCCGAGACCCGGCCAATCGAAGCCCCGGATAGGTCTCATGACGCATCCAACCAACGGCCAGGCGGCAGCACCGCAGCACCGCAGCAAAGCGTCCCGTGACGTCGAGTGATTCGCTACCGCCGTCACTGCACGAAGTACGGAGTTACATGCCCCATGTTCGCTCCACCCGAACGGCAGCAGCGCCAGCCTCACCTCTCTGCCTTTCATCATTCCCTTTATTTTTTATTTTTTATTTTATTTTTATTTTTTTTTGGTCTCCGCCAGCAGTTTCCGTTCGCCTCTCCGTTGTAGAAGCGGCTTCTTCTCTCCTGCTTTTATTTTTCCTTTGCTTCTTCTATTTATTTTCAGTTTTTTTCATTTTTTTTTTGAACTTCTCTTCCATCTCCTCTCCCTCCGCTCCATTCTTCTCTAGTCGTATCGAAATTATTGTTAGAGCGATGCGTTTCTCTGCCACCGTCACCTATCTGTGCGCCTGCCTCGCTGCTCCGGCGACGGCCCTCGCCATCTGGGGCGATTCAGCCTCCGCTCTTGACACCAGCCTCAAGGTCCCGGGAGACAACCCTATCGAGTTCTGCAACGCCAACCATGATGGCGACCTGATTCAGATTCGGAAAGTCGATTTGGCTCCCAATCCCCCCAAGCCGTAAGAATCTAACCCCCCCCCCCCCCCCCCCCCAAATACAAATTCTCGCCGCCAGCTTCCGGCTAATGACTCCCGATAGCGGCGAGAGTCTTCTTATCACAGCCTCTGGTGATGTCAAACGGACTATCGACAAAGGCGCATATGTCAAATTGACCGTCAAGTATGGCCTTATCCAACTGCTCTCCACGACCGCAGACCTTTGCGAGCAGCTTGGAAATGTCGACCTTTCCTGCCCTCTCGAGTCTGGCACATTGACCGTCACCAAGAGTGTTGATCTGCCAAGCGCTATTCCTCCGGTATGACGGCTTTGCTCCAAAATAAAGAAGACATGGGATATCATTGCTTACACATGTCGATAGGGAACCTACAACGTCCTGGCCGATGTATACTCCGCTGATGACGAACCCATCACCTGCCTCAAGGCCTCGGTCAATTTCCCCAGGCCATCCCTCTCTTCGTTCCAAGAGGCTGAGGAATTGTGATTTTTTTTTTCGCTGGCTTGCTTTTAGGGAGATTGATTGTGGACAACTGGCAAAGGTGGAGATAATTCGGGTCCTTTTTTTTTTTATTCTTTGTGTGTTGCGTGATTTCTTAAATGGGCATTGCTACGGTTACATTTGCCGCTCTGGGCGAGTTGTGCTGTGACTCTTTGGGTGATATTCCGTCAGGTTCACAGGGCATACCATTGTGGCGCTTTTGTTGATGCTGGCGAGCGCATTCGTAGTATCTCTTGATAAACCGGTATACACTTGTGCTCTTTGACAGTCGTATGGCTGCTATGTACTTTGTCTCGTGGTAATGAGGCATCTCCTTGGCGCTCTACACATTCCCCCCCCTCCCTTCCTTGTTTCTTTCTAGGTAGCAATGATTCTGCGTATGAACACGAAATGTTTACTCTCCAAACAGACGACGCACGCGCCTCAACACACTGTCCTTCTCCGGATCATACGGGTGGTCTTTGCTCGGGATTTCGAGGACGGTAGGAAACGCAGCGGTGTAGGTATCGACCCTGTGTCGTATTCGATCGGCGACCTAGTCGTTCTTTGTCATCAGCAACGCGGCATCCCGCGATGGAGCGCACGACTTCCGCCTCGAGGCAAACTGACATGTTGGTTGATCAAGACGATGCCAATGTCTTTCCTCTCTGTGAAGCTCTCAAAGGCAGATTCGATGGCCGAAGTTTCCGTCTTGCCGTCGACGACGAGGAAGTTCTTTTGCGCCTCGGCGCCGGCGGTGATGTGCTGCAGGCCGTGTGAGACAGGTCGAGCTTTTTTTTTTTCCGGCAACGATGCTTGCTATTTTGCAATCACGCAATGTCGGGAGGAGCAAAGAAGGAGTTTCTTTTAATATATATATATATATATATCAAGTTGCAACTTACGCCGATGCCTGCGAGCAAGAGGCCCGTGACAGAGTCCTGCGTGGCAATACAACCCGTTTTACGTTAGAACGACGCTGCTCCATCTTCGGACGTGGTGCGCGTTTTTATCCTCCCGGAGGGGGGGGGGGGGAGCGACTTGCCTCGTCGCCAATGACGGCGAGGAATTGCCGGTCTTTGAAGTCGGCCTGAGAAGCCATTGTGACGACGGGCAAATGGGCGGTTTCTAGATGTGCAGAAGGGGGGGGGGGGGGGGGGAGGAGGGTTTGCTTCGTGAAGAGCTTCAGCTACAGGTAAAAGTTCAGCGCATCGGATGTACCTTTTACAGGAGGTACATATTCGCCCAGGAGGCACAAGTACCTAAAGTAGCTGCTGCTGCTACTACCGAAGGCTGCATGCGCTCAGGGCAGCCTATTTGACGCAATGCGGCTGTACCATATACAAGCGTTTCGTGCTTGGAATGAAAATGCGATTCATGTGCGTAAATTGAGTCATCTTGAGCTTTTTTTTTTTTTTTCTTTTTTTTTTCTTCTAATGTGCATAGAGGCCTGCATTTGGCTTTCTTTCAGTTGTGCTGCTAGAACACAGCGGAGAATCCCCTGGATGAGAATTTTGTTTGGGGACTTGACGAGAATGTACCTTCTAGTACGGAGTACATACTAGTAATCTATAGATGTCACCGAGGCGCTAGGCTCTAGGCGGAAATTTTCTTTCTTTTTTTTTTTTTACATGGCCAAGCATAAAGTACGCCAAAAAGTAAACAAATTCGTCGCCAGTCCGACGCTTTTTTTTTTTTTTTTTTTTTTTTTTTTGGCTTCTTACTTACTCTTTCTCTTCAACCACCAGCCAGTGGCCCTCTTTGTCCTCCCCCTTTGACTTTTCTTTTTTTTTTGTGTGTGTTTGTGTTTCCTTGCCATCAAAATCTTCTCTCTGCCTTGCAATTAATGAATCGCGCGAGTCTTTGTATAGGATTCCCCTGTACAAGATGCCTCGACTCGTGCGGCGGAGACCGCTCTGGGGGCGCATCTCGTCCATGTTGAATCCCATGGACTTCCTCCTGTGGCTCTCGGAAGAGCTCGAGACGAGGGACTGGGACTCGAAGCTGGCCGGCACTCAGCTTGGCTTGGGCTTGAATTTCGTCTTTCTGCTGGCGCGGGCAAACTCTGGGTCGTCATCCTCGCCTTCGGACGGCGACATCTTTGGCGACGACACCAAGCCCGGATTGCTCTCCTACGTGGTAAGTCTTTTGTTTGCACGACGTCTTCGCAGCCCGTCGCGCTTATTTTGAGCTTATTAAACTTAACCGGTGCGGCTCAGACCTACCCCATTGTCTGGGGCCTCGCGCTCTTCTCGTGCGTCAACGCGGCTTACGCCTTCACGCGGACGCGAAAGTACCGAATGTTCGCCGCCAGCATCGACCAGCCTCTGTCGACGCCCTCTGCGCGGCGAGTCCAGGTTCAGTCATCCCCCATGTCGTCCTCCTCGCCGCTGCGGTACCTCGCCGACAAGATCACCCCGGGCTCCGCCGAATCGCGAGCACACCCGGATAAGAAACGAGATGTGTGGGAACTCGCGGTGTGGGACCCTCTGCCCATGTCCCTGAGGCTCGTCTGCTTGTTCAGCCCGGGACACGTTCTGGCCTACCTCCTCTTCCTGCCGCTGGCGCCGTTGGATCCCCAGCCTAGCGTGACTGTATTCAACACCCTCGTCATGCAAGCGGTGCTCTCTGGACAGATGCTTTTCCTCTCTTCGCGGTTCGCGCAGCAGGCCAAGGATAACGCCATCATCCAGAAGGAGGTCATGAACGAGTACAGCACCAAGTTTGTTCATCCTCGACTCCACCCCGTCGTGAGAGACGTTGGAACGCAGGTCTCGGCCGACCACTCTCCCAAGGGCCGTGGGTTTGTCCAGGTTGGCACGCCGACGACGCTAGTCAGGCACTCATACGTTACGCGAGCCGCTGCCTCCCAGGTCGAATGCGATGAAGCCTCGTCTGCTGGTCGTGGCGGCGTCATGAAACCGCCAATGTTCAGCCCCATCGCCCCGAAGCGCTCAGAAACCGTCCCTACCAACACGAACCAGCCCCGCTCCGCTTCTACGTTTAGGCAGAACATGATGGCCGATCCGGCCGCGGCTCCAGCTCCCGTTCGAGCCCCAGTTGCAGCTCCAGCTCCTGCTCCAGCTCCTGCTCCTGCTCCTGCGCCGCTCTCCGCCACATCTGCAAACAGCGCCAACTATGGGGGCAGCATGGGCATCTACCATCATAACAAGTCGCCCCTCAAAAAAACCATCGGGTTTGGCACCCTTAATGAGCCAGCCTCGCCCCGAAACTCGCGAGAGATGGCAGCGCTGGAGCAACAGAGGCATCTGGCACGGCCCGGCAGCCCCACGAAGCACGCCGATGTACACCGATCGGCGAGCGCTCTCAGCAGAGGCGTTTCCAACCCATTTTCAGGGGTAACAAGGAACAGGGCACAGCAAGACAGGCCCATCAGGTGGTAAACTTGGTTTGGCTTTTTGTATTTTCTGTGCTAAGCCCTTTTTTCTTTTTTCTTTTTTTTTCTTGATCATGGCCCCATCCTTCGCAACGGGATTGTCATATTTATGCGACACAATGTATTATTCGAAACTGTGTGGTAATAATTGCTGTGCTTGGATTCAATATGGCATAACATTACATTTGGGCGTTTGGGCTTGTGTTTCTGGCTTTCTTTTTGGTTTCTTTTGGGTTTTTTTTTTTTTTTTTTTTTTGGTTTTGTTTTGTTTGCTTTGCTTTGCTTTGGTGGCTCATGGAAATGCTTGTATGGTGTGAAGAATGCGACATGGTGGTATTGGGTATTGGGTAGAGGAGGAGGAGTCATTTTACTCTGTATGTGATAATGAGATTCTTTTTTTTTTTTTTTTTTTTTTTTTCTTTTGGTTACAACACATGGTGAAATTCACACAGCTTCACTTGGTTTATCGCTTTTACAGGTGCCACCGAAGATTGGATCCATGAAATGTTCTTGATCCTGCAAAAAAAAAAAAAAAAAAAAAAAAAAAAAAAAAAAAGGGCGATTCGTTGTTGCCCCCTGAAGACGCAAAGACACTTTTTGTCTGTGCAAGCACGAACGAATGGCTATCCCGTTACGTTACGTTTACCTAGTTGCCGACAGCAGTCACGTCTTTCTTCGGCTCCTCACTTGGTTTGCTTTGATGGCATTTCCATCTCCCAAGACCTGGCTCTTGCTTGGACTTGGGCTTTGGACAGCATGACGCTCACACAATACATCTTTACTGCCCTCATCTTTCTGCGGCCAAGGCCGAGGAGCGATGAACCCCTCGCGGCACTCCCACGCCGTCACATCTTCGGTTCATGGATCCAGAGGCCGCTGGTTCCTTTGATCTCGCTGACGGTCCTCGCCGCGCTCGCCTTTCATTTCGCCAAGATGCCCTATTATTTCCTGCCGCCAAAGGTTTCGGACGTCACTCCTCGGCGGGCAACATCCACGCCTCAGCCGTCCATCGCATCGCCAAAGAACAGCCAACCCGTCAGAAGGACGCGGACCGACCGTCGGCGCTCGGCCTCGCTGGGGGTCTGGGTCAAGAACATGTTTCCTAGCCAGCGTCCAGAACGCGGTGGGACGTGCAGAAAGCAGGGCTACTGGGAGCAGATGGAGACGGAGGGGAGAGCCCGGCCGCGCCGTCGGGTGACGGATAGCCAGTACAGCGTCGGTGACGTCTCGGTGGACTCTAGCCACATTGCGCGTTGGAACGTGGCGAGGGATCTCTCGGAAAACCAACAGCGTGTGGTGTTGCCGCATCAACAGCGCGTTGTGACGGCCGGCCCGAAATCGTCGTCATCGCCGCTGGGCAAGCTGCTGGACCGAAGTTGGAGCTAGAGTCCCCAAAAGGGTTCTGAAGACCAAATATCCGTGACGAAGCTCGGGGGGGTTTTGCGGAGCGATGGCGATGGTGACGACGCAAGCAACAGCCCGTCGAGAGCCGACAGAGCAGCCGCCGCCGAGACCATCAGCACTGGTATGGGCGCTGGTATGGGCGCAGAGGCTGCGGCCGAGAGAAAGCAGCCTTACAGGCGTGAGCTGCTCAGGGCGAGAGTCAAGGCTCGGCGGCGTCAGCGGCAGAGCTTGAAGGAGAGCGGCGACTACCTCGGCGTGCAAGGGGTCAACCCCCATACGGGAGAGCTGGACGTCATGTCTCCCACCGACAGCAGTGCCGGGAGCACAATAAGCCATCAAGAGACCGCGCACAGTATGATGAGCACATGGAGAGAGATGTGGAGGAACAACAGGCGCCACAAAGTGAGAGGGTCACCAGATAAGGATGAGCTCACCAAGGGCGGAGACGGCAAGGTTCCCAGGCTGAAAAAAGAGAAGAGGAGAGTGCGGGATTTGGGCAAAGCCGTCAGGTGGAAAAGACCTGGAGGCGAGTGGTCTTCGCTGCAGGAGCCAGACTTGAGCCCCATCACCCAGTCTCTGAAGAGCGCGTCGCCGAGTTCTCGTGGGTTCCTCTTCCTTCTGTGACCGTATCGCTCAAGAGATGGCTAACATGCTTTGGATGACAGGGAGGCCCTCCCATGCTCAACATCCCCAGCAAGCAACCCAGCACGCGGTGGATCCCTCTCCCGGCAAACCGCTGCCTGATGTCAGTGTAGCTCATGCTCCTGCTCCCGCTCCTGCTCATGCCCCCCCCACAAATGCGCCTCATGGCCATGGCGCAGCTCGACAGCTGGAACGCATCGCTGTAGCTCGTAGCTCGTCCAACTCTACAGTCATTCGGACTCCCCGTCGACAAAGCATCGCGAACCCGTCTCTCGTATCATGGGAGCTGCGCGAGGGCGGATTCGGCTTTGGCGATTCCGACTCCCAAGTCGGCTTCAGGGCCATAAACGAATCTGAGAACGTGGCTTTTTTAGGCGTGGCAGCCGAAAGGGGTATCTACAGGCCCTTCACGGAAGCGAGCACGAGGACCCTTTCGGCGAGTCAACCTACCCAGTCGACCCCAGCTTTTCGCCAGAATTCCGAGCGCAGGCTCGGCCTCACAGCAATGGGGGGGCTCCAACTACCCAGCCCGCATCTCTACCTGGCAGCGCGCGAAGAGCCAATGCCAATCCCTCCGACACCCTCGGAAGAACGCCCGTTGGGGATCGTCTCCCGGCGACAACATATGAACAATCCTACGAGAGCCAAAAGGAGGCGATTGCAGGGCCATCAGGATCGAAGCGACGGCCAAGCTACCACGACAAGGGCGGCAACGAGCTTGAAGGATATGTTTCCAAAACTGTCGTTAAAAATACGAACAGCCACCGGCTTGCCGCAGGACACGCCAGTCACCGCGAATCACGCCGCAAGTCCACGCCGCCCCGGGCCACTGCTCGCCCAGAAGGAGATAGAAAAGGACATGCAGGCGCTAAGGGAGCAGGTAGCCAGAGCAGACAAGCGGCGGTTGACGAAGCACTGCCGCCTCTTGAGGAACGACAAGGCGGAGCAAGAGCAGATCAACAACATCTCATGCGAAATCACGACCAAAGCCGAAGAGTTCAAGGAACCTGCTCGCATATTCACCACCACCACTACTGGCTGCGACCTCCAAATGTCTCCTTCGGCCCCTCGCCAGGGGGAGCTGCTATATCATCTCTTTCCGCACACGGTGGCCCAACCGGACGAATCGAGTTGCGACACGCCGGCCGCGAGCTCATTGGAGAACAGCTCGGGCAACTCCCATACAAGCACGCCAACGAGTTTCGAGCAGAGTCCATTCTCAGGGGCAGGCAACGAACTGCCGGGCGAACCTCTAGCAGACATTACATCTCTGGAGCGGGAGGCTCACAGGACGCAGACAGAGGGGGCCCGTTTGCAAGGCGAGCGCACATTGGAAGCTGCGATGCCAGCTGCGGCAGAGAGCTTGTTGCGCAAGTCAACATCTACGCAAGACCATGCGTCGCAGGTTCCCAGCCGATGGAAGAAACTACGGGCCACAGGCCAAGAAACGCAATCGTCGATACCGAGGAAGGGGCCGAGCCCAGCAGACCCCGAAATGGAGATGCCGAACCTCGCAGCAGAGAACCGTCGGGTCTGCCCGAGGGAAGACGACGACGGCGACGACGGCGACGACACCCAAGGTCTTTGGGAGATGTGGACGCTCGACGAGGAGGAAGGCCCGAATGCGAGGCTGGAAGAGCAGGATGATGGCGGGCGTGGACTGCAGCATTTTCTGCGATGCGTGAAGGCTTTGGCTCGACTCTACTGGTCAACGGTCTGGCCCATGCTTGACCCACGAACGCTGCAAATCGAGCACGAGGGGCCGATGCCTTTGTGGAAGGCATGTCTGCTGATATTGCTTACAGCGCCGGCCGTAGCCCTCGGGTTTGTGGTTCTTGTCCAGGGGGCCAAGACCGTGATGTTCATGGCTTGGCTGTTGGATTATGCGGGCCAATAGGTCGGCGATCTGGGCCCGGGCACGGCTGTGGGTCGACATTCATCCTGGTCAACACCAACAATACTGTATACCTGTACACTGCGCATGGAGTGAAGTGTGGAGTGGTGGCAGTTTTGGGATATCACTTGCATTGAACCAGGGCTGACCGGGAGAGTTTCGACCAGAGGAGTCGCGGGCATACATGTTGGTAGGCTATAAGAGGCATCGATACTAGTATTGTTACCATCAGCAATAAAAGGGCTTGTATTCTGCATCCTGACTGACAGACAGTCAACGCAGCGTTTGCACGAAGCGGCGGCTCCAAGATGTCCGCAGCGCAAGGTGAAGGGGCAGAAGAAACTAACGATGTCGGGGCAGTCACAGGACATTTTTGAGCAGTGCTACTGCTAGTAGTGGTACAATTGGGCATCAATGCATGCGTTCAGCTCTCCAATCTGCTGGGACCTTTGTGAGTATGTACGTATGATGCCGTGGATGCGTACTCGGAAATAGTACTACATACACGCACCTTTGTTGTTGTAGGTCTACCGCAGCGGACTATTGAATAAAGTAAACGGCATGTTATAAAGTTAATAGCTGGTATAGCAATACTACGAGATTCTTTTATAAGAAACAAAGATGTTTATTAATATTTTTAAAAAAAGGGGGGGGAGGATTTTTCAATATATATTTAGTTTTTAGTAGTTAAACTGTTGGGGTCTGGTTCAGGCCTAAGCGGCACCACCCAGTGTAGTTGCCACGGTAATATATAACTATCCGCACTGTATAAATTAGTCAGCCCTTACGGCTATGAGTATAGAGTACAGTAGAAAGAAGAGGTACCTATGTACAGAGTAGAAAGAGAAGAGAGAGAGAGAGAGAGATATATATATATATATATATATATATATAATACAAGATGATGCGTTTTTCCACACCTAATCAATTTTTGCAACCGCCATTACAGTATATCAAGCAATCACAACAACAGCTATATATATATATATATATATATATATATATATATGATGGGGAAATAGTACATATTATCCAGCATCTTTGCCAAACTTGTTAACCCGATCAGATCAGATTCGCCCGCCCAATCACAAAACGCGCAACGACAAGGAGGGGGATCGCATTTTGTGGGGGAATAATTATGTAATCGTACGCCGACCAACCATGTCTCTCCCATTTAAGCAAAATTCGTTTCTCCTCCATTCCGGGGGGGCGAAGCAGCGCGTCTCTCCGATCATCGGAGACGTCCCACCGGTCAACATCGGACTTGGGAGCTGATCTCGAGGCTTCATCGATAAAGATAAAGCGACGACACTCGCTGTTTTTTCCCTTCTTCTTTCCCCCCCCCCCCCCCCCGCGCGCGCCTTTTCCTCTTACATTGTTCAGCCCTTTTCTTTAATTTTTCTTTTTCTTTTCTCTTTTCTTTTCGCTTCTTTTTATTTTATTTGGATATTTATTTGAATATACATTGAGTCGACTCTGTGGAGGCGGTTGAAGTCAAGACACCCCCCCCCCAAAAAACAACAACAACAACAACAACAACAACCAAACTTCAATTGTAAGCTCCGTTGCTGCTCATCGACTTCAGCTTCCATAACTTCCGAGCTCCTCCCCTCCTTCTTGTATCGCAACACAACAAAAGACAACAATGCCTGTATCAGTCGGAACACCACAGACCCTCTACGACAAGGTGCTCTCGGGCCACATTGTCGACGAGAAGCTCGACGGCACAATCCTTCTCTACATCGGTTCGTTGCCCCATTCTCTCGTTGCGCCGCGATGGCCTTTGGAAACTTGGGACTGACAAGAGTGGGAGGGTTTTTCTAGACAGACACTTGGTCCATGAAGTGACATCGCCGGTATGTAATGAGCGCTCACAACCACGGATGCCGGGTGAATTGAGCTGTGCTGACTGACGCCTTGCCTGCAGCAAGCCTTTGAAAGCCTCAAGTCTGCCGGTCGCCAGGTCCGCAGGCCGGACTGCACTCTAGCCACAACCGATCACGTAGGTTCCAAACGACCCAGTTGTCCGTCTTTTCCTTGAAATGGGTCACTCCTAACCCATGCCGTGTGCTCTTGCAGAACGTCCCAACCACATCTCGAAAAGGCATCAAAGACATCGCCTCTTTCATCAAGGAAGATGACTCCCGTACACAATGCGTTACCCTCGAGGAGAACGTAAAGGACTTTGGCCTGACGTACTTCGGCCTGGGCGACAAGCGCCAGGGCATTGTCCACGTCATTGGGCCCGAGCAGGGCTTCACCCTCCCCGGCACCACTGTCGTCTGCGGCGACAGCCACACCTCCACGCATGGTGCCTTTGGCGCCCTGGCCTTCGGCATTGGTACCAGCGAGGTCGAGCACGTCCTGGCTACCCAATGCTTAATCACCAAGCGCAGCAGGAACATGCGCGTCCAGGTGGACGGCGAGCTCGCTCCCGGGGTCAGCTCCAAGGACATCGTCCTGCACGTCATCGGCAAGATTGGCACTGCCGGAGGCACCGGCGCTGTCATTGAGTTCTGCGGTTCCGTCATCCGAGGCCTCAGCATAGAGGCCCGCATGTCCATCTGCAACATGTCCATCGAGGGCGGCGCCCGCGCTGGCATGGTGGCCCCGGACGAGAACACTTTCGAATACCTCAAGGGACGGCCCTTGGCTCCCAAGTACGGATCCGACGAGTGGCACAGGGCCGTCGCCCATTGGAAGTCCCTGGCTTCCGACGAGGGCGCCAAGTACGACATCGACGTCTTCATCAACGCCAAAGACATCGTCCCGACCGTGACCTGGGGCACCAGCCCCGAGGACGTCGTCCCAATCACCGGCAAGGTCCCCGATCCGGAGACTTTCCCCACCGAGGCCAAGAAGGCGGCCGGTCGCAGGATGCTGGAGTACATGGGGCTGACTGCCGGAACCCCCATGGAGGAGATTGTCGTCGACAAGGTCTTCATCGGATCTTGCACCAACTCGAGAATCGAGGACATGCGCGCCGCCGCCCACGTCGTCAAGGGCAAGAAGATTGCGGCCAACATCAAGCGGGCCATGGTAGTCCCCGGCTCCGGCCTCGTCAAGACGCAGGCCGAGGCGGAGGGCATCGACCAGGTCTTCATCGACGCCGGCTTCGAGTGGAGGGAGGCTGGCTGCAGCATGTGCCTTGGCATGAACCCTGACATCCTGTCGCCCAAGGAACGCTGCGCCAGCACCTCCAACCGAAACTTTGAGGGCCGTCAGGGTGCCGGTGGCCGGACCCATCTCATGTCTCCCGTGATGGCTGCCGCCGCCGCCATTACGGGCAAGCTGGCCGATGTCCGCAAGCTGGCCGAGTACGCTGCTAGCCCCCACGTCCAGGCCCGCGTCTCCCCTGGCCCTCCCGTCGAGGCTCCTCACGTCGACGAGCGCGTCGACGAGGATTCCGACGAGCGGGAGGCCATTGGAGACCAGCCCCTAGATCTCCAGCCACACACCAACACCCTGACGCCCACGACCGCGTCTACCGGCATTCCCAAGTTCCTCACTCTCAGGGGGATCGCGGCCCCCATGGATCTAGCCAACGTCGACACCGACGCCATTATTCCCAAGCAGTTCCTCAAGACCATCAAGCGGACTGGTCTGGGTTCGGCCCTCTTCCACAACCTGCGCTATCTGCCCGATGGCGCCGAGAACCCCGGCTTCGTCCTGAACCAGGAGACGTACAGGAGCTCAAAGATTCTGGTCTGCACAGGTGCCAACTTCGGCTGTGGCTCGTCTCGGGAGCACGCGCCTTGGGCTCTGCTCGACTTTGGCATCAAGAGCGTCATTGCGCCATCGTTTGCCGACATCTTCAACAACAACATGTTCAAGAACGGCATGCTGCCCATACAAGTCTCCAACAAGGCCGACATTGACGCCGTCGCCGCCGAGGCTCGCGCGGGAAGGGAAGTGGAAATCGACCTGCCCAATCAGCTCGTCAAGAACGCGGCCGGCGAAACCATCTGCTCTTTCGACGTCGAGGAGTTCCGAAAGCACTGCCTGACCAACGGCCTCGACGACATTGGCCTGACAATGCAGCTCAATGACAAGATTCTCGAGTTTGAGAAGAAGAGGACACTCCACAGCCCTTGGCTGGATGGCACTGCGTACTTGAAGCGAGGCAAGGATGGCAGGCTGGCTGCCAAGGCGGTGCCCGTGCCCAAGACGAATCGTGGAGATGAGAAGAAGGAGCCGCTGGAGTGGTGATTTTGGGTATCTCGCGATTATTCCTTCTTTTTTTAAAAAAGGAAAAAAAAGATAAAAGAAAAAAAGTCTCGTTTCAAATTTGTCTGCCGTCCTTTCGTTCGTTCATGATATCTCAAAAGACGAGCCATTACGCCGAGTCTGTCATTTAAGTGTCCAGGGAAAATGCGGGTTGATACGACCAAGGGAAGAATTAGTTAGATATGGCCTCTATTACAGCTTACCATATCGGCCGAGGGCCATGAATCAACAAAAAAAAGAACTGTGTCGCATGTGCGCACACACATGTATATGAGCCAGAGGGCCTTTACGTAGTTTTTTTTTTTTTTGTTTTCCTGGTTGCAAATGTGACCCCATCTCGATTTTCCAAGTGATCGTTTCTGGATATATTGGATAGTTTGTTTCCTCCAATGACATTCACGCGGTGTATTTGAAGGGTTCCTTGAGAATTCCAATGTGAACCACGAATCCCGCCTCCGGACGGAGTTGCGCGGGCATCATTTCTCCTGGCATTCTCCACACCCGAAAATGTTCTGCAAAGGCCACCAGCCAGCTGTTGAAGACGTCGTCGTTCCGCAGCTGCTGGGCCACAATGCATAAACAGGGGCTGCTCCCGGCCTCTAGGGAACCCCCCGACAGACGCAACTTGCATATGTCCACGCAGGTCTGTACAAAGGGCTGGATAAGGGCGTAGTTGAAGACGCAATCACAGGCGACGAGAGCGTCGAAAGAGGAAACTGAGGGGGAGTTGGTGAGGGAGGGCGACACCTGGGAGGTCTCCCAATCGAGGACCTGGAAGCGGATATCTGCTGATGAAGATTCGTCGGCGGCTCTCTTCTTGGACTTGCCGGCGTGGCTTCTGGGAGACGAGGGCTGGTTCTCGGCGAGGTTCTGCAGGACGAGCTTCTGGACGTAGGGCTGGTCGGTGAGAATGTACCGCGAGACCTTGGAGGAGAGGGTCAGGGCGTTGAGGGGAGATATCCCGCAGCCGAGCTCGATGACGGAGCACGACGGGCCTAGGACTGTGCGGAAGAGGATGTTTGAAGGCGAGGAGAGCCATTCCGCAAAGAGGGGGGTGATCTTCCAGAGGACTGGCGCCCATTGCTAATCGCGTTAGTCTCACGTCGTTGCCACGCAAAGATGAGTGATTTTTTTTTTTCACGATGCCTTTTTTGTGGATTCGCCGGACTCTCTCAGGCAAAAAAAAAAAAAAATCAATAATAAAAAATAATAATGATAATTAAAGAAGAAGAAAAATTGAAAGGTGGCTGGACGATGAAACCTGACCTGCTCCCGTTGTGCCTCCTTTACGGCTCGACGCCAGCACGCCCGGAGACTGGCTGATGGTTACGTCTCTTCCGCCAAGCTGGAGATTCAGGACCGGAGCGCGAGAATCGATGAATCCCAGGCCTTGCGATGGAATGGCGTTTGAGTAGAGCAGAAACGTCTCTGGTTGGGCGGACGGAAACGTCAGCGGGAGGACAAAGACGAGATATGGCACAGGAGAGTTTTTTTTTAATTTTTTAATTTTTTTTTTCCTTTTGCCAGTGAAAAAAAAGAAGCAGCAGGATAAGAAACAAAATAAAAAAAATGATCAGAGAAACGCACCTTCTTCGGGGTCGTGAATCTCCTCTTCGAGGCGGGAGATGAGATCCTCGAGGGGACTGGCCATGGATTTATGTAGGTACGTATTCGTCCTGCTATATCGACGATGCTTTTTGATGCCGCGCTTGTATAGGAGCGGGATTTCAGTCTGAGAGAGAGAGAGAGAGAGAGAGAGAGAGAGTATAAAGAAAATTGCACATGAAAAATCCAAATCCGTCAATGCTGTCGCTAAAATCTTCACTTAAACAACGCTGAGCGTACGTGAAAAGAAAAAAAAAGAAAAGAAAAGAAGAAAAGAAATATATGGCATTATCGTGATTATGGCTCAAAAAAAAAAAAAAAAAAAAAAAAAGGGAGGAGCAACTCGATACAGCTTATAGGGTAAGTGGGCAGCTCCAAAAGACCCCAGACAACCCCCACTGTACACTTGTGCTTGAAAATCGGTACATACTAAGGCGATAAATAATATCATTCATTGGTTCTTCCATTCATTGGTTCTTCTTATGTATATGCAACTTCACGAGCCATGAGGCCATGTAGACCAATTACGAAAATTACCTCCAAGAAAAGATAAAGTACGGATTATTAGAAGAAGAAGAAGAAAAAGGAAAAAGAAGAAAAAGTTTTTTTTTTTTTTTTTTCAATTTGAATCATACCCAACAGCTACATATATATGTTTGTTTGCCTTTTGGTCCCCCCACTGTTGCACGTAGTAAGAGCACGATACAGACCAATCCTGTCCCACTGCTCCAAAAATACCCTCCCGAGAATGAAGTAGGACCTTATGGAAAGGAGTACGCTATATATAAGGGGAGGAGAGCGAGAAGCTATTCTAAACGGGCAGAAAACATACACGGCAGAGCTTCCTCCATACAAAGTACCAAGTCGCCCGGACCACCAAACAAAAGAAAGGAAAAAAAAAAGGAAAAAAAAAAGGAAGAAAAAAAAATACGGAACCATCAACAGAAGAAACAAAGCAGCGTTAAACAATCTACACAAGCCCGTCATATAAAGACAATGCCGAAACAATTGTCTCATCTCGTTTACTCCCCTCTTTAAACTCTTCCATGTCCAAGCTGCCGTTCTCATCCTTGTCCATCATGCGGAAGATTTTCCTCACTCGCTTCTCGGGGGTATCTTCGTCCTCGGGAAGCTTGACCATGGAGCCGACCTGCAGTCACCTTGCGTCAGCCGCAAAAAACACAACCCCAGACTCGAGAATGGAAGCTTGAAGAATTTGCTCGTCTCGTACCATTTTGTAAATTGCCTCGACAATCTGAAGCATCTCGTCGTAGCTTATCTTGCCGTCGCCGTCTATGTCGTATAGCTGGAACGCCCAATCCAGCTTGTCTTCCATCTTGCCCCGGCTGGTAACACTCAGGGCACAGATGAATTCCTTGAAGTCGATGCTGCCAGACTTGTCGCTATCGAACACGTTGAATACGTAATCGGCAAACGAACTCGGGTCCCCAAACGGGAAAAACTGCCGGTAGATCTTCTGAAACTCCTCTTTGGAGAGCATGCCCGACGGGCAATCTTTCAGGAAGCCTATAGTCGAGATGTGTTTCACGTCAGAAAGCATTTCTTGTTGTGCGCGTGGTCCAATGGCGAGGCGAGAGCAGCATTGAGGGGCTTCAGGCGAGACAGGCAAGGATGCAGACGAGAAAGCGAGGGAATGAGAGGTTCCAAAGGCTTCTTCTCCACCTCCTTTTGCCCTGGCGACGCTCACCTTTGTACCATTGCTGGAGCTCCTTCTTATCGAAGTGAGTCGACTTCTGGAGCTCGACGAGCTGCTCCTGCGAGAGTTTTGACTGCCTGCGAGAGGGAAACAAACAAATGTCAGCTTCAACATCCGCTGGGGTACCTGATGATGATGCGCGCATGCGCCAATCAGCTCCCACCAGAGAGGCCAGCAGAAGAGTCGTATAGCTTGCTAGTCTCCCATTTCTTCTTCCCACCCTCCCTTTTTTTTCAATTTTTTTTTTCAATTTTTTATTTAAATTTTTTTGCCCTTCTTTACTCCAATACTCATGTTGCGTCTCCCTTTGAAATATGCGAATCAAAGACAGGGTTGGGTTGCGCAGCTCCACTCACGATTTGCCCATGATTCTTTCTGAGACGAATCGGGAGATTGCTGGACGGAAACGGGAAAAGGAGAAGGCGCCAAGTCCTCAGGAAGAAGATGGGTTGTAGAACGGAGAAGGTAAACCGCTCCGCGACAGAGGCGAGATGTCAAGAGAGGGCGCCGCGGTGAGTGTATCAAAGCCAGGACCCCAAGATTATTAATTATGGCGCAATCGACCGATAATCGGATAGCTTCTCGCACTTCGGCGTGAGAGAAACCCTCCCAAAAAAAAAAAAAAAAAAAGGTAGCCGACTCCTGCGTTCGCAATCGTTCTCGGGCTTGTACTCGTCAGAGGGATAATCGTCGCTCGTCTTGGGACGTCCGCTGTCGTAATGGTCTCAAGACTCCGAGGCTGCCACTAAGCATGGGTGTAAGTTTTGGACCAAACACGCTGGACGGCAGGGCCAACAAGGGCAGAGCAGCTGGTTGGCGGAATAGAGGATGGACCCGGACTAATGTCGAGAGCTCGAGGCCGCACGAGAGGAGAGACGGGCGTAGGAGGAGGAGGAGGAGGAGGAGGAGGAGGAGGAGGGGCCAAGAGAGCAGGTGGCACAAGAGGGCACAGGAAGCAAAATAGGTTGGTTTTTTTGGTGGCGGATGGAGATGTGTGCGCCCCCCCCAGGAAACACGCGCACACACGCACGCACACGCAAAAAAGAGGTGAAGGATGCAATGGCGTTCTAGAAGCGGCTGCCTTTCCGGCGAGGATCGGATCGGCTAATAGAGGCGGCCGTCGAAGCGAAGGGCGAGGCAAAAAAAGGGCGAGGCCAAAGAAAAAAGAGAGAAAAAAAAAAAAAGGGCTCTGGAACAAACTTTTGGACGGACAACAAACAGATGATGGATTGGGGAAAAGCCCGTCTGGCAGAAAGCGGAGGGGAATCGTGGGCAGAGAGACAGAGGCAGAGGCAGCGGAGGCGGCGGGCAATGGCCGAGCCGCATCGCCCAGCGCCAGCGAACCTTGTGCAGAGCCTATTGCTCGCCCGCTAGCTCGGGGCTCCAGGCGGGTTGTTTCAGCGTTTGTCAGCGCATGGCGCCGCTCTGGTGGCGGGCCTGTGGCGGGGGGTCGGAGCTTGCTTGCGTTCCAGAGGGGTGCTCGCGGGTGAAGCCTGTCACGCATGATCTTTTGCACTAAGCAAAGTCTGATTATATTTGGAAGATTACGCAGGCACCTACCAAAAGAGATGCCAAGCTGTTAGGATGCCTTTTGGTACTTTATAACAGATAAAGTGACTTAAAAGTACCTCATGCGCTAAAGAAGTTTTAATCATAGCGGTGAATAAATACCGCCATGTAACCTGTAATACGGTGAAGCAACCACTATTAGAGCTCCCTATAAATGAAGTTGGTCTAAAGTACCTTATGATGGCTAAGGTATAGTAGGATCTGTTTAGTACTGCAAAGTCCTATAAGTACCATTGGTTAGTCATCAACAAATGAACTTGGCAATGTGAGAACATCTCTTTTGGTACTCCGTACAGGTAGGCGCCTCCGTAACAAGCGCATTCAAGTGGGGCAAGAACGGACTCGACTTTTAACACCGTGCAAGTACGTACATATGTACAGTAATGCGCAAGAGAGAGATCGGTCAAGGGAAGAAAACGGCCGTTTCGTTGGCTCCGTTTTGTCCGGCAGACCAGGAGGGTTAGCGCTGAAAAAACCAAAAAAAAAACCAGAAGCATATAAGGTTTCGGCTCTACAGTGCACTTACTTGTGCACGTACCCGTAGAGGAATTATAGGGCTGTTGGCAGGTCACTGCTCTAACATTTCGCAGTTACATTCAGTATAAGCAGTTACATACGGAAGTAGCGTCCTGTCGGGTTGAGACGACTCTTCGCCTTCCTCTGCCCTTTTATTTATAAAATATATCGGCCAAAATATATCGGGCCATGGACGATAGTAGCATCCTTTCTTGGCTCTACAGCCTTCCGGAAGAGGCTGAAAAGCACGACAATTCTCTGCATTCGGATGCGACTCATAAGCCCAAGATCGCGCCCAGAAAACGCAAAATCGCGTTGAGCGGTCGTATCACCAGTCCTCCTACGTCTAGCTTTATAAACGCAGATTCCAACGCTATGGCATCATTTCCAAAGAAACGCCCATTGGGGAGCGTGGATGCACCGGTCGATCTCGAAGTAACGCCTCGATTGTCACTGCGCAAATTTCCAATCACTTCGGCTTCAGCATCACCTCTCTTCAGATCTCCCTCTGCATCTCGCTCCCCAGCGGGATCTGCATCAAAATCATCGCCCAGGAAACAAATGATGAGATTACGTCAACTCAATGCAATAGTTTATGGTCAGCTTGTGAGATCTACAGTGCCTGAAGCTGCAAAGGAGCTGTATAAAACTTTGCAGAATTTCTCAGAAATGAAAAATATTCTACCATACGGTTTCCAGCAGGCAATCACTCAGCAACAGGAGATTATTCAACAACGGATCACGACTCTACAACAAGAGATGACTCAAGAACGGAGGATCGAGTATCAAAGTTTGACTGAAGAGTGTGAAGAGTTGAAAGACTCTTGTCGGCCGGAACAGGCACCTGATGATGACTTACCTGGTCGGATTCCATCTCTCGATGAGATAGACCAAGTGGTAAGAAAAGCTCTTCGTGTTAGCAACGACGGCGAGAACGAGGCCACTTGGAATGCCCAAGTTCACACCAAATTGCTTGATATGATATTTGAAGATCCTCTAATGGGACAGTGTGGTCAATTTAATGCTACAAACATGTAAGTTTATAACCCTAAAAGTGCACCAATGCAGCTAACACCTATTGCTTGATAGCACCACGGCCCGACTGCATAAAGATTTCATTGAATCGGCGGGTTCTATGGCCAAGATGATTGATATCTGTATACATGCTTCTATTCAAAATGATGAAGATTGGACAATGGCTATGATGGAATTCAGCGGAATCAACCCTACTGAGGGTATTAACTTCACCGACTATGAACCAATCCAATATAATCCTATTATACTGGGCATCGGGACCAAGCTTAATCTTGACGAACGAACGATAAACAACGCAAAGCTGCAAATCGGGACATGGCATGCTGCACATTGGAGCTTTCTAGAATGGGCTGTTAGCGAGAAGCTGCTTCAACGCATAGCTCAAGGTCTTGATGAACCAAGCACAGCCCAAGAGCGAGGAGAATTTGAAAACAAGAAAATTGCAGCACTATCAGCCCTCGGCTTTATCCCGGGAATTCTTGTCAGCAGAAACCGATGGAAAGTTGTGCTTTCTACATATGACAAAGCCAGAAAAACCACAGTGCTGTGTTCAGAGACGGCTTTTGGTACAACTGAAACGATCAAGGGAGCTTACGCTGCTGTTGCTGGCATTCGAGAGCTTACCGCTTGGGGGAGGGATGTTTACCTGCCATGGTTCGAAGAGTATGTTCTCATGTTCGATTGAGCTTTACAATTACAAATGCCCAGTAGGGTTATGGGTTACAGCACGAGAACCAAACAGATTGTTGAAATCGCTGGATTCGTTTTGTGTATGTTAGCAATGCCTCTCTTCCTTTTTTTTAAAAAAAAAAATAAATTAAATAAATTTTTTAGTCTTTTCTTTTATCCTCTGGCTATTATATATGGCGAGGAGGAGAATCCAAGGCAATTTTATCAGCATGATATATGTCAGGACGCCGCTTGTTATAAATGGTTTTCAAATAACGTATGGGAAATAGACATGTTACTGGTGTGTGTAAAAAAAAAAAAAAAAAAAAAAAAAAAAAAACTCATCTTCATCTTCTGGGTAAACGACACCTTTATAGCTAAAGACGCGGAACATTTGCTTTGCTTTGGGTAAGCCTGGAACATGAACGTTGAATACTTGGTCTAGACTTTATGATCTGACTCATGTATAAATAAATATAAAGCTTGCCCAGAGAGGCAAAGCAACTTTGACCCCAATTTTTTTTAAAAAAAATTTCAATTCAATTTTTAAAAATATATATATTTTTTTTTAGCTTTTTTTAAAAAAAAAAAAAAAATTACAGTGTGTTTTATTTATTGAGATGTCTCGCAAGGCTAAAAAAAAGAATGAAAGAAAGAAAGAAAGAAAGAGAGGGGGGGGAGGTGGGAAAGAAACAAGGACAAAATGGGGAAAGAAAAAAAAAAGATGGGGCTTCACCGGGATTCGAACCCGGGGCCTCCTGCAAAGGCGATTCTGAAGAATCGGGGACTTCAGGTTTATTTCTCCCGAAGCAGGAATCATACCACTAGACCATGAAGCCAGTTGTAGAATTGGAAACCCATCGCTTTACTTGTGTGGGGCAGACTTTAAGTTACCTTATATACGTAAATTCGTAAGCCGTAATTTGTAAGCCAAAATTCCAAGGAAAATGCCATATCGGGCTTGCTGATGAAGGGTGCTCTTTCCGCGCGCCGGTTATTGATTGACCTGCCACAACAACACAGAAGCTCCTTCCTCGTGTTTTGTTGCAAGCGTAGTATTTAGTAAGCAAATGTCGTACAAGTAAGACAGCGATTAGCAGAACCAAATGGATAATTATATTTGATGCAAATCAAGGGTGCCTATGATTTTTCTCCCTCTCCCCCTTTTTCTATTTTACTTTTGTTCTTTTATTCTTCTCCCCCAATTTATTGTGACTAGTTTGCGCATCATCTTCATCATCACCATGCTTCATCATTTAAGTCTTCCTTCGCGTCGCACTCCTCGCTCCCCTGGAAGCATCTTTTCCGGCAGCCCTAGTCCCGCATTCAGACACTCGGGGCCAGTTGGAGCGAATCCGTCCGAAATCTTATCCCAGCCATACTCGCATTCCCAGGGGGGAGCACAACCATCCGAGTCGAGTCCTGGCCGCGACGAAGGCAAGACAAAGCTTGGTGCGGAACCAGAACCAACCCCCGTGCGTTCCGGAGAAGAGAGACGCTTTGGTTTCGACCATGCCGACTCGAGAACTTGGGGTCATAGATCGCTCCCATATTGGCACCAGGCCATCATGTTGCCGGGCTCAAAGAAGAGAGGCGGTCTATACAATCGATAGTGGAAAGACTATAGATCGCTTCCGGTCCCTCACAATAGCGAAGGCGGAGATGGCGATTCTCGAGACTCTTCGTTTCTCAGCAGCATTGCAACCCCGGCACCTCGAATCATATCACAGAATAGCAATCATCTCCTCGAGATGATGGATAACATGAAGCTTGATGTACCAGATCCCGCTTCCCCAACAACGAAGGGCATCCGTCGACACCTTCGGAAAACGTCTTCCTCATATCCCTCTCGAGAAGACGTATCCACCCGGGTTCAGTCTCCAGAGTCGATGCTCCATCCATACAAGCTCAGCCTTACAAACCTGGCCCGCTTCAGCAGGGCCAATGATCGGCTCTCGAACCTCCGCTCTACCCTATCTTCGGACGGAGGCTACGACGTGAGCATGAGCACTGCCCCCCCGGAAGCGATGGAAGAAGCCATCACAGACACCGCGCAGTGGCAGGGCGAGCCTCGACCGAGAGCAGCGCCATACAACAAATACCAGCTATCGGAGAGCACCGACGTCCTGCCTGGCGACTCCGCCTCGCAGCAGCAGAATCCTTCCGGAGCGCACCTCCCGCTTTCCACCCCCCGCTCAGCGAACGACGCGGGGGGGCTGACTTGGGGGAGCGTCGAGCTCTTAAAGGGTCAATACGACGGCACTCACGAAGCGAACAATCGGTTTGAGAGCCCTGACCCTACCATCCGATCACCGTGCACGCCTGCAAATCAGGAGCACCCTCACAAGCAGTCTAAGCGCAAGGCATCCGTATTTTCTCTCCGCAGCCTGACAAATTCCCTCTCTGAGCGTCCGAGATTTGGCTTACGAAAATGGGCCAGCGCCGTGTACCAGCAGGGAAGCCATAGGCTCAGCCTGGCCCGGTTGAAGTGGAGACAACAGGCTCGGCGGGATCGCAGCATGTTTGAAGCATGGAGAGTTCGCCATCGAAGGATGACTCGAGATGGATCTCCCTGCAAAGGGAAAGCTGGCTGGAGCCGTGGCGCGTCGTTTTCGCCCGAGCGCAAGGTGTGCGCGAATGAGGACTGGTGGACGGAAGGGGTGAGCAGGTTTGAGGCGCCCAAATGGATGAACTTTAGGGGTAGCCCTTCTCGCGCTCATGGATGATGCGATTGGCTGGGCGAGCATACGAAAGTTTTGACATCCAGACACGCAGCGGCACAGCAGTAGTAGTGCTGCGCTGCAATGGGGCAGGTGGAAGGAAAGATGTCCGCAGCATAGGGAGGAATAGGTATTAGGTTCATTCGATGAGTGCACAAGCTCACATTGAACGAACAGGTGCTGGCTTGTTTGTATGCATACATATTACATATTCAACACGCACGAGATTGTACGCTCACTTTGATTTGCTGATTGCATCGTCTTCACAGCATGTATCGAAATCTGTCTGCATGTCTTCTCTTCTTTCCGGGAGCAACCAAACCCTCTTCTTCGACGGTAGTGCCGTCGGCCTGCCTCTCCTTTTCGGCCGCATCCATCTTGCGATTCTGACGCTTGAGGTAGAAACGGAGCACCACAGCCAAAAAGGCCACGCCAAGCATGGCCAATGCGCAAGCCCGCATCCCGGGCGTGTAGTACGGCGCCTCGCGGCCGGGGTAGAGACGCGTGCCGATGAGGGGCCCGCACTGGCCGATGAGTTGCATGAGGGCGAAGCCGCCGCCCTGGCGGCTCTGGCTGGCCTGGTTGTTGATGTTCCAGGCTATGACGAGGGTGACGACGTTGAAGAAGCCGATGGCGGCCGGGTAGACCGCGAGGTAGCGGACGAAAGCGGGGATGTGCAAGGCGTGGGACAGGGCGAGGATGGCGTAGCCAAAGGACGAGGAGAGGGCGTGGAAGACGATGGGGATGGTTCGCGTGCCAAGCCGATCGGACATGTGGGCGGTAAAGAGGACGACGATGAAGGCGAGGAGGTAAGGAGGCGCGCTGAGGGCTTGGGCGGTAAGGGTGTCGTGGCCCATCTCGGTGAGGATCTTGGGGAGGAAGACGGGGAGGGAGGAGTAGGCCATGTTGGTGAGGAAGAACATGGCGGGCGTGATCCACGCGATGGGGTCGCGGAGCACGGAGAAGACCTCGCGGGCTTTGAGGCCGGGCGGCTTTTTACCGGCCTTTTGGGAGGAAGAGCGGGAGGCGGAGGGGATATCGCGGCGGAGGCGGAGGCGCGCCACCTTCTTCTCACGCTTGCTAAGGTAGTGGGCTGTCTGGGGTGAGTCTGGAATGACGCTCCAGGCGATGGCGGAGACGATGACTGAGGGAAAGCCTTCGATGAGGAAGAGGAGGCGCCAGGGAGCGATGGGGCTGAGCTGGCCGACCTTGACGATGATCCACGCGAGAGTCGATGCGAAGCTTGTCGCCAGGGGGGCAGCTGAGGACGCCCATGTTAGGAAGATCTCGGAGCGTAAAAAAAAAAAAAAAAAAAAAAGGAACTGGCAAGAAAAGAGAGGCGCAGGAGACAGAGAGACAGAGAGAGACAGAGAGAGAGAGAGAGAGGCGTACCAGATATGAAGATTGCTGTGCGGAAAGCCAGCTCCCGTCTCTTATAAAAGAAGCTCAGGTAGAAGGGAACGCCCGTGAAGCCTGCCTCTCCTATGCCCAGCAGAACGCGCAACGCGATGAGCATCGGATACGACACGGCGATGGCTTGCAGCGACGCCGCGAGCCCCCACGTCAGGACCAGCGCGGTGACGAAGATGTGTGCCGGGATGAGCCTCCACAGGAGGGACATCCATTCAAAAGCAATGTACGAGATGTAAAAGGACGTGAGGGCCCACTCGTACCAGTCGTCGCGAGGAGGGTCGGACTGCAGGTCTTCGTCCATGCCGGCGATGCGCGCGTTGCCGATATCTGGAGGAGGCGGGCAATGTTAAGTCTTTTTTTTTTTTTTTTTTTTAATAATTTTTTTTTTATAATTTTATAATTTATACATGTATATTTCAAACTTTTCAAGGAGAGCGTTGTTATGAAAGACGTGGGAATGCGACTCGACTTACTGGATCGGTCGAGGAAACTCAGCATATATAGCAGCGTCACGAAAAGCACCAGCTTGCGGTCAAACTTGCGCCTGACGGCCATGTCTTCGTCCGGCGTGTACAGCTGGAAACTCTCCACGGAGCTGGCGCTGAGGCTACGGCTCCGTCCCCTCGCGGCCGACGGTCCGGCGTCGACGTAATCGCCTTCCATCAGCCGTTCCCTGCCATGGCCTCCCCTTATTTCGTATTGGTCCTGTCGCGCTTTGCCGCTGCTGACCATCTCATACGTCTCCGAACCACGACCGACCTGGGATCGCAGGTCGTCCTCGTCCTCGTCCTCATCCTCGTCCTGGTCGTAACCGTCGCTGTCGTCCAGGTGGAACTCCTCTCCCGTCTGGGCAAACGACGGGGACTCATCGCGGTGCATATGGTAGGCCATTGGAAGGTAGTCTTTATGAGAAGAGGGAGGGTTATGCGTTGTGCGTGACGGCGTGGATGAATGTCGAGAATGGCCGCCATGCGAGGTGAGTGAGAGGTTGTCCAACCAAGTACGGACTGTGTAAATGTTTGAATTTTTTTTTTTTTTCGTTACGAAAAATAAAAGTAAAAAAAAAAAAAAAAAAAAAAAAAAAACCCTCCCTTTTCCTTTCCTCTTCCCCTCTCAGTGCTCCGTATTCTCTCCCGGTGCGGGAATGAAATGGCGGCCCAGGATGCGCTGGAGGGAGAAGAAGAAGGAAGAATAAGGAGAAGAAGAATTGAGTTGAGTAGCGGATTATCTGTACCATTAAAATTGCTGTACCATTAAAATTCTCTGCCCTGCACAACAATCCGCGATAGCTGCAACTGCCAACTCCTATCGCTCCTGGCCCACACGTGACAGTGGACGACGTCGACGTCATAAGGGCAGGGCATGGCTTTGCTGACATTGAAACCAACCCGGATGGCTGACAAGTTGACAATCAACCGCCAATGGAATGGCAATTCGTTGTTTTGCACAGCTTCACGCTCTTGCGCTGCATTTTTGCATTTGTTGCGAAGTTTCTTGCTGCCGCGCCTGGTTTGGCAACTCATTTCAAACCTGTTCTGCCTCTCGCTGGACTTGTACCAAAACGCGCAAAAAGCTTGGTCACAGCATGTCAGGTTGCGAACGTTCAGATGGCTTCGTATTATTATCCATTATTCTGCATCCAAAGATCGTGAAACTCCGTATAAATTTACAGGTGCCAATCAATCCCCCTAGATTATATATGCCCGTACATGTAGTGAGTGCCCATTGGCGATTTCTTCGTATCAAGGGAAAAAGGAACATGAGAGAGAGAGAGGAAAAAAAAACCCCCCATAAAAACTCCTTCCAAAAAAAAAAAAAAAAAAAAAAAAAAAAAAAAAACCCCCCCCAATTCTCCCAAGCAGAAATCCAAGTTCCCTTCATTATCTCGCCTTCGTATGCATGCTCGCCCGTGTCAAGTAAGCAATGTGAAAAGATACAACCACCTCAGCTCGTTCCTCAGCTGCTTTTGCTGAATAAGCGCCGCAGACCCGCCCTTGACATCTTGCGCCGCAAAGAGTGTGGCTGGTCGATGGACTTGCTGGGCCCATGTTGGCGGTTCTTGGTTCGCGGTTGAGCGGAGCGAGCTGTTTGCTGCTGCTCGCGCCTCGGTCCGTTCTCCTCCTCGTCACCCAACCTCACGTCCTCCATCTCCCTCAAGTCGCCCTCGCTGCTGTCTTCGTCGTCGTATTGGGGCACGCCACGCTCCTCGTCTCCGTTGACGACCACGTACCACTCGATGGGCGCACCTGCTTGCAGCTCGTCGCGAAGCCTTTCTAGCCAATTGCCTTCGTTTCTCTCCTTGGCTAGAGCCTCGTATTTGGCCATTTCCTCCAAGACGTTGGCGCTCAAATCTATGCGAATCGCGTGATCTGCGACATAGGCAAACGGCCGCGATGGGCTGGACGTCTCCTCCGGGTCGTACTCCTCCAACAGCCTCACCGCCGATGAGTGATGGGCCAAGGCGCTGCCTTCGCAGCTAGAACCGCGCAATGTAGGCACACTCGGGCTGTATTGCTGATGCGCCATCGGCCTCTCCTCCTGCTTTGGCTGCTCCCACAGCTGCTCGGACTGCCGTTCCGACGGCTGCCCAGATGTCTGCGGTGCAAGGCGTCGAGGCAGGTAATCAAACTTGGTGCTGAAGCGTTCGAGGATGGCCGTCGAGGAGCCGGGAGCCGTGATCCAGTCTGGCGCGGCGTCTTCTAGGTCTTCGATGATGACGAAGGCGCGGATCCGCATACGCGCCCATCGGAAACCGTGACACAAATAGGTTGGCATGGTGGCGGGAGAGAAGGCCCCTCTGTGTGGGCCGTGAAAAGAGAGAGAGAGAGAGAGAGAGAGAGAGAGAGAGAGAGAGAGAGAGAGAAGAAGAAGAAGAAGAAGAAGAAGAAGATGATGAAGAAGAAGTCGTCACGAGTTGATAGTCATCAGAATCTCACATGTCCGCCCGAATCGCGTGCATTGCTGGAAAGATGAGAGAGAGAGAGTGAGTGGGTGAGAGCGAGAGAGTGAGAGAGACGAGGGTTTACAGGACAACGCATGCCCCTGAGCCCTCAAATTCCCGTTCTTTCCTGACCCCGACCGTTCTTGCAGTGCCCTCCTTTCTTGCGTCTCCCTCCGCGAGCCAAAAGGGCCCTCCCGATCAGATCAGAAGCAGAGGGTCCCTCTCTCTCCGCAAGCTTTTTTGGCCAAAAGCAGGGACAAAAAGGTGACCGCAACAACAAGGTGACGACAACAAAAAGGCGACCGGAACGGCACGCTTAATAACGTGCCTGCGAGTCTGTTGATCGGATGCGACAAAAGGGCCTCTTACGCGGGCTGGTGAAACATGGCGCATCGTGGAGGCGGAGGCAGGAAATGCGGCAACCCGAGGCAGGCCCTGATGGGAGGTTTTGTTGAAAAAAAAAAAAAGGAAAAAAAAAAGGGAAAAGAAAAAGAAATTCTTTGTTCGGCTGCTCTGGCCGCCACTAAACGCGCTCCGTCCGCATCTCAGCCTTATTTGCTTCTGCAGCGGTTCCAACGGGGAACGGCAGCACAGTGCAAGGCATCCCATCCCTACACTACATTACAATAGCCCCAATGCCTAATTTCCCTGCGCCGGTCACCCAAAAGCCCAGCCCGCCTAATTTAGCGCTGGTTTTTAGGGCCCGACTCCTTCTGCCAAGGGCGCTTCTTCGCTGGGAGAGCAGGAAAGGGCTCAAGAATCCGTTTGACTGCCTCTTCCTCCTCCGCAGCACCAGCCTCTGGTAGGTACTAACTAGATACTAACTAGGTACTAACTACTATAGGTACTAACTACTAGCAGGTAAGGTACTAGGTAGGTATAGTAGGCACCTTAGGTACGTTAGTGCCTGCGGGGAGGAGCCCTGACAAGGGACGCACTACCTAACAGGTACATGGGCATGTTAAATAAGTTACTGCCTACTTGTAGGTACTAGGTGAGTACCTGTACTGCCGAGTCCCCATTTGGTGCGCGATCAAAAAGGGTTTTCTCCGTAAATATAGTACTACACCTAGTACTAAGTACTAGTACCCAGGAGAAAACATTAGGCTTTTTCCCCGCCCGGCAGAACTGCCACAGCTCCCCGAACGTGGCAAGTGGGAGCGGAGAGGGAGAAGGTGGCTTGTCAAGCAGCAGCTGTTTGTGATTGAAATGGAAACGTTTTTTTTTTCTTTGGCTCTCTCTCCGCCCCGGTTGATCGAAATCCGCCTTCTTTCGCCCGGGGTTTCCCCAAACCTACCGTTCCAACCGCAATTTTACTTTTTATAGGCGGTACCTAAAGAGGTTATTTAGTAGTTAGTAGCAAAGGTAGCAAGTAACAGTACTTTTATTAGTTATTTCAAGAGTTGGTATAGGTACAGTAGGCAGAGAGGCTCAAAAGTGGCCTGACTGTATACTAGGTACAACTTTTTGCCACTGCCGAAGGTGGCGGCGGATGTCACCCAGAACGTGGGCTGATGCACCATCAACGCAACTTCTCATTTCGGTTGCAACGGAAAAAAAAAAAAAAAAGGCGCGATGGAGCTTCTCTCGAACGAGACCGCCTCAGCTAATTGCCCGCCATATGAGCTGGCGGGATTTCGAGTCATTCGAGAACACGTGCAGTGAAAATCTTGGACTTCATGGGCTCTCTTTTCTCATCAAAAGGATACGAAGACAGTGTACGTACTCGTCGTACCTTGTAGCCCCGAAGGGGGGGGGGGGGGGATGCCAAGGGGAGAGAAGCTTCTGTTCGGTTTAGCGGCAGACGCTACTCCGTTCTAGGCAGGCCTGGCAAGGGGGGGGAACCCGAAGGACGGCTGCGTGCAGCCAAGCGATACAGCTTGGTTGGGGGGCACACAGCCTTTTCCCTGTACTGTACTTGTAGAACAACCAGGTATGAGGTACTACTACTACCTAGGCACAGTAGTGCTAAATACAAGGTATCCCTTGGATGAAAGAGCCGATTCAACCTCTTCATCTTGTTGCGGGTGGCGCTGCATTCTCCTACACTGTGAGACACAACATTGCACGGCATTGTATTGAGAACCCCCCAATCGAAGGAAGAGAACGATGGAAACCGAAAAAAAGAGACGGACTCTGGCTTACGGAGTACTAAGGTATTGAGGCATGTACTGAGGCATGCATGTACCTTACCATATGTAGTACTAAATCTTATAGAGAACCTATAGAGTAGGTACAGGCACTAAACAGCTGCCTACCTTTACCTGGTAGGCACCTATGGCAGTGGTAAGGTACCTACTAGTACTATTAGTAGTACTACCTTATTAGATGTAGCGCCCCTTCCCGTACAAGGTTGCTTAGCAGCAGTAATCGGGTGCTGCCCGAGGCATCATCATCCCTGTTTTTTTTTTTTTTTTTTTTTTTTTTTTTTTTCAAACCTCTTCCCCAGCAACAACGTCCGTTTGCACCTTCCCCCGATATACAATCCTTATCGCTTTTTTTTTTCTCTTGGGAAAATTTCTCGAGCGTTAGTAAAAATCGTAGCATCACAGGGTCGCTCAGCTATGTAACTTTCAAAAAAAAATATTTTTGCTCATCTGCAATCTCTTGCTTCCTTTGGCTCCCTATGCTATGTGTCGTCCATGCTTTCGTTTTTTCGTTTCGAGTAGAGATTGATCGTATCGCCGTTTCCCCCCCCCCCAAAAAAAAAGACACATCCAAAACGTCTTTTCTGTTATGCGAAAAATACAAAAAAGAAAAGAAAAGAAAAAAAGAAAAAGAGAGAAAAAAAAAGCCGCGTTTGTCAATGCTCGTCTTTTCGCTCATGCATTTATTCTTATGCAATGCTGGTACACTGGCGGAGGGGGAGAAATTGGGGAAAAACAAAAGAAGAAACAAGAAAAAAGAAGAAGAAGAAGAAGAAGAAGAAGAGAGAGAGAGAGAGAGAGAGAGAGAGAGAGAGAGAGAGAGAGAGAGAAAGAAACAGAGGGAGAAAAAAAATATTCTTTTCAATCATCTTCGTATACTGAAGGCCCCGACTCTCTTGGAAACGTCGTCGCCTTCAAACGTACGCCCCCGTCGTGCTCGATCCCTTCCATGGATCCCAGCCCAAAGTCGAAATCCATGTCTTTGAGCATGTCGCCAAGCTCTGCGTCGGATATGTCAACGTCCATGTTGGTTGGCACAGCAGACGGCAACTTGTCCACGGGGTTCGGTTCTTGCTTGATGGGCTCCCCGGACGCCAAGTGAGGCAGCTTGGCAAGCAGCCATGCCTTGAATTTATCCAAAAGGACGGGGTCGTCTGCAGCCGTCTTCTCGGCCTTGAGAACCTCCCTTGCCTTGGCCTTCAACGCCGTGTCCGAGGGCAAAAAGCCAGTGTCGATGAAGTGCGCTTTCGCGTATTGCTGCAGACCCCATTCCAGCTCCCGAGAGCAGAAAATGACGGCCGGTTTGCGTTTGGGAGACGACGTCAACTCCTCCAGGTAGCTGTTGACAGCCGAGTGTCCCGCCGTGATGGATTTGGCTCCGGTTCGCATCGCGACCTCGACGTCGTTGTTGACCGGCTCGTGGTCCTTGGGAAAGACATACGGAGGTGCGAAGCCTGTGCCGCCCTGCTCCAACGCCCATGCGTAGCCCGGTGGAAGGCCTGGGCCTGCGTCGCTAATTATGCCGACGTCTCTTTTGAACCGGTGAAGCCATTCGGCGTTATCGGCTGCGGTGTAATTCCAGGGATCGTCACTGAAAAGGAAAAAAAAAAAGAAAAGAGGAAGAAGAAGAAGAAGAAGAAACACACAAGACTTTGTTAGCGGTATAGTCGGGACTCATCCACGCCCGGAAATCATCCCGTCACAACTTACTCGTCATACAAGATCCACCGAGCTTGGTACTGCAGCTCTTCATCCGTGGGCACATGCCGGTTGGGATTGTTTGGCGACATGGTAGATACGACCCATCTCCTAAGCTCCTTTGCCAGCCTCCGGTAGCAATTGGCGTCGTTGAGGAAGTACTGAAAGGACCGGAGGTGATTGCCATTCTCATCGAGCCGAGCCTGGAACTCGGAAAAGGGGTTTGGCGCGGCCGTGAAGCGCCAGACGGAGGCCTTGTCGGCGGGCTTGCTGGTCATGGCTTGGGCGTTCACGACTTGGGCTTTCTTCGGGGGGGGATGCGGCGCGGCCGAACCGCGCGTCGTCCTCTCAGCCTCGTTCCGCTGCCTGAAAGCCGTCAGCCATTCGTGGTTGTCCGCCACGGTCTGGTTCCACCCGTCGTCGAACTCGTAAATGACGATGCGAGCCTGTCGCTGCAGCTCTTCGTCGGTGGGTTCCCTGCCCACGGAGCGCTGCTGCTTGAGGAATGCGACCAGCTCAGACTCCAGCCTCGAGTAGTTGTGAATGGTGGAGTCGATCGAGTTTGGATCCGTCGACCGTATCGAAGTGTGCTGGACGTCTTCGCTTCGCGGCAGATGGGCGCGCCGGCGGAAGGCCGCGAGCCACTTCGTCGACGACGTGATGAGCCGCAAGAGCCAGTTGGCAACCGCCTCGGAAGGGTGGGTGCACACTTCCTCGACCCGGCCCACAATCTTGCGTGCCTCTTCCTGGAGCTCGTCGTCCATGGTCGTCAGGCCCAGCAGCTGCTTGGCCTTGACGTACTCGTGCAGCTGCCTCTCCATGGGGCACTCCTCGAACAGGTTGTCCTTGCCGTTGATCTTGAGAGATTGAAGCCTGTTTTCGGCCGCGCCCCGGAGAGGGCCAAACCTGGCCGTCGTCACAATCGACTCCTGGCTCATGATGATGTCGCGAAGCCACGAGGCCTGCGTCGCGATGCCCTGCAGAGACAGCAGCTCCGAGGCGAACACGATGCGGCATCCTTCGAGCATCATGTCTTCGTCGGTCGGCGGCCGGCCGTGCTGGTCCCAAAAGTTGCTGCCAAAGTACGCCAGCTCCAGCTTGATCAGCTCATAGGCATTCCGAGGCGACTCGGGAGGGGATTGGCTGGCAAGGTACGGCAGGGGGGACTTTCGCTCATGATGGATCAGATCTGCATTTTCAAAAGTTAGACGCCTTGAGCTGATCTACGGGATACCTCAGCGGTCTCATACATGGAGGGATCGAGTTCTCGACCATGTCCAGCACAGGCACCTCGAAACCCCAGTCGCCCTTCCAGTCCGCCATGGAGTAGCCAGTCTTGAAATGCTCCGCCAGGTGGTCCACTCGAATTGTCCAAGTGTCCATCACGATGCCGCAGAAGCCACACCTCGACCGGATCTCGGGAGTCGCCACCCTC
The DNA here is from genome assembly GCA_020631695.1 of Trichoderma cornu-damae. Taxonomy (NCBI): domain Eukaryota; kingdom Fungi; phylum Ascomycota; class Sordariomycetes; order Hypocreales; family Hypocreaceae; genus Trichoderma; species Trichoderma cornu-damae. The sequence goes on from CM036089.1 coordinate 3,757,932, forward strand.
CAAGGCTTCATCGCCCAATCCATGAATTTGACATCGTGCACCAGCCGAAGGTGCTGGTTCAAGTGGTCTTTGCGGTAAAATGTCCTCTCCCCCAGCGACCGCTCCTGACACGCCGAGTGGTTGTGGCTTTCCACGTGCGCATCGTCCGGGCCCACGACGCCACAGAACACGCAGCACAGCAGCCCGTTCTCCGGGTTGACGGCCCGGGGGCCGTCCGGCGCGCACACCCACCTCTCCAGCGACAGGTGGAGAGATTTCTCGTGGCGCTGCCAGTCGTGCTTGGTTCTGAACGTCTCCGTGCAGAACGTACACTGGAAAGTCTTGAGCGGGACGGAGAGGCTGGTCGAGCCCCCCTCCTTGACAGGCGCCGCCCTCCGCCTCCTCCGCCTCCTCCCCTTGGCGCTGAAGGCCGCCGAGCCGAAGGAGCCCCACGAGTTCCGCGAGCCGTGAGAGAAGGCAGACGCGAGAGAACCGCCGCTGGAGTGGGACGTCCCCACGCTGCTAGCGGAAGACTGGTTACAGAGCGACCTGCTGGAGCCGTCATCCGTGTAGTTGAAGCTGTAAGGACTGTTGAGCCCGGACGACATCCCGGACGACGACGACGCAGTGACTGCCCTGGCAATGGCGGTCACGGAAGCCGGTTCGTGCTCCGGGGGGGAGTGCTCCCAACGCTGCAGCGGGTTCATGGCCTCGAGGGCGGGCGTCCCTCGCCTCCGCGGGATGTCGATCGAAGCAGACAGATTGCCCACGTGAGGCGAGGTGGACCGAGGAGGCTGGGCCTTGCCGCGGCGCCGAGCATTCGCCAACCAGTTGGTTATCTGCGTTTTGTTGAGGCCTGTCTGGCGCTGAAGCATCTCCTTCTCCTCATCGCTGGGGTAAGGGTGTCTGTTGTGAGTGGACAGCCAGGTTTTGAGAATCCGGACCGACTCTCGAGAGAACCTGGCGCCGATCTTGGGCGGGGTTCCCGCCTTGGCGATGGCAATGCCATCTTCAAGCGAACCCGCCGCCTGCAGGTTCATCTGGTCCAAGAAGGACGGGCTGCCGAGCGGCTGCTTCGCCGGCTGCATGCTGATAAGGTCTTCCCGAGGGATGGCGCTGGCGGGCATGTCCGCGGAAGACCAGGAGAGCCTGGTGGACTCGGGGTTCAGGCTATCGGGCACAACTCCCCCGAAGCTGCATTCGAGCCCCAGGGCAACACAGCTGGTGCAGTAGCCCCTGTGAATACCTTCCCCAATCTTCTTACAGGCATATCCGCCCAAGACACAGTGAACACAGGGATTCTCGGGCGTTTCCCAGAGCATGGCTACGGTCATGTCCAGCGCGACGGGCTCGACGCCCGGGATGGGGGCGAAGTTGTTGTGTTCGAAATGCTGAAGGGCGCAGAAGCTAAAGTCGTCTTCGTTGACGTTCTCGAAGACGAGACCAATGTCACCGTCGGCAGGGTTCCCGGCGGACGACATGTCAGGCACGGGGGGGTAAGCGCTGTCCCAGTTGACAAACTCGTCCAGCTCGTCAATGGAGGTCATCTTGGCAGTCTATGTGAAAGGGCGCGCGCGCGCCGTGCTATCGTCCTTCAGCGAGAGGAAAGGCGTGCTGTCTGCATCCTACCAGAAGCCACGGGAAAATGAACCTCGAAAAGGGCGCGCGTGGCACAGGGGCTCCGGACAAGACGGAGACACAAAAAAACGAGCAAAAAGTCGCCGTCCCACCCAGCTTAAACTACCGTTTCCAGGGACACAAATGGCCAGAGCAGCCAAGGGCTAATTGCTTATTCCGCGATTGAGAACAAGGGTTGAATTGAAAAAAAAAAGGAGGAAGAAAGAAAGAAAAGAATAAGAAACATATATATATTCTTGGGAGTGTGAAAGTTTTCGAAGAAACCAATGTCGGGGTTTTTCAAACAACAAGGAGGAAATGTGACTCGAGCCAAGTCGTCCCGGACGGCTGCCAGTTTTGTTTGATCCGCGGGCTGCGGAGCCCCGTCCAGAGGGCGGTTCTGCCTACATGCTGCTACTACCGTACTATTACAGTATTCCTATTATTGCACTCGATCCCGAGCAGGACGAGAGAGCCCCCATCTCCTCGGGGCTTTGTGGGCTCCCATGGGCGATGCAGCAGCATGGCACTGGAGCCAGTTTGGGAGGCAGAGTCATGAGCCTTGGGGCTGGTGGAGCAAGCCTCAGCCGGAGCCGGGGCATGCAAAGGAGGGATTGGCGCAAGCAGGCGGTCGAACATGAACTTGTCAATTTCGCGCCCTTCGCTTGACAGAACCAGCAACCCATCCATCCGACCGTGGGATGTTGTTCGGAGTACTGTGTGGGGGTTTCCGTCTCGATAAGAAAAAGCAGCCCTGCCATTGCCGAACCGACGCATTCATGGCGGAAAGCCCTGGCCTTTGTTTGTTCATTGCGCCGCGCACAGTATCCAAGACAGTTTTTTGATGATTCAAATCTTTCCCCACGCTTATATCATGACATAACCAATACAGCCCGATCACGGCCTTGACGGCTCCGTCCCCTGCCTCCACGAAAGCGGCATGCTTCGACTCTCGACGCTCGAGGCATGTGGCTGGTGAAATCAAATTACTACTACTACGGCACTGCTCGCTGGAGGAGGCGGAGATGCAAATATCACTTATCCTTGTGTACGGTGTGATGTACCCAAAGCAAGGAAGCACTCCCGTCCTTTTGTATGTTGCTAATGAAGCCCATTTCAAGGGCCATCGGACATAACGCACAACTGCTACGGAGTACTACTCTACAACTAGCAGTAGCAGTAGTAGTTATCGGGTATGGCAGGGATGGCAAAAATGGGTGTTATATTGGCTTACAAAAATCCACGCCGTGCTAATAATAAAGCTACATGCTTCAGATGCTGCCAACGTTCCGTGTATCAGGCAGATGGATGTCCATCTTTTCAACAACCGCCGCTAATAAGTTCTCCCTGTTCTATAAATGCCATCATTTCGATGGACTAAGTGCCATGACGAAGACTTTTTTTTTTTATTCCTCTCGCTGATTACCGGAATCTCCAGAGACACTAGATCCCATAGGGCGGATATGGCTAACACCTAGTAGTAGTGATACTGTCTTGTGGGCGGAAGTTTTGAACTTGCTGTGCCCCTGCTAGCTGCCCTGACATCGCAGATGGACCGATCCCGAATGGACCACGACCGCCGTGCAGGTAAGATACATATGTACCGTGCAGTATGCAGTCACGATAACGCTGTAATACCCCGAACTAGCTCATGCCGTGATGTCGCCTGGGGCGCCTTCTGGGGGGTTGAGGATGAGGTCGAAGCAAGTCTCTGGAGGGAATTCGCCTAGTTCATCGTTTGCTTGGGCCGCGCGGGGGAACTGGGCGAAGGCTCTAGAATCTTCGCCTTGAAGGGCTACACAGTCTTGCGACGGGGACGCTACATATTGGGCTTCTGATCTAACCGTTGACGTGCCCGCTTACACCAAGCAAGTCGAGAAAGGGGGGGGGGGGGGTCAAAAAGGCCGGTGGTGGGGCACAAGCCGGCTTGCGATTCCACCTTTGTGAGTTGCATTGCAGCCCATAGAGTTGGGAGAGAGAAAAAGAGAGAGAGAGAGAGAGAGAGAGAGAGGTTCGACCAACACCCGCGAGGCTCTGAGCCGCAGACAGCTCCGAATCAGGAGCTGATTATCTATCCACCCCTTGTCGGCCAGACCTCTTGTATCCTATGCCGCTAGTATCCTTTTGGGGGACATTGCTGGATGCAAACTCGTGACGGGTCCGTTACCGCATTTTGAGAGTCGCGTTGGAAAATGAGACTTGCCCATGCCGGCTCCAGTCTGTCTAACTACGAGCAAGTGCAGCTGAGAGGGCGACGACGTGGAACCCACTCGAAGAGGCATTCTCACATTGGCAATATCGAGGCTCTGAGCAGACCGTTTCGGGAACGGCGCCCGGGACACTTTGGTTTTGCATTTCTCGAGCCAGATTTGAAATAACATCGCATCTGAGGACACTACGGTGGAATGCTGTCCCTCGAAATTGCTGCTATTCAAGATTGAGGCGAAGCTGGGCCAGACGAACAGACGGCACTTTCTCGTCTATGCGCGAATGTCAAGCCTCTTCTCGATAAATGTCAGACGAGATTCAGAGATCCAGAAGAAGAGAAAAAGAGGCAAGGCAACGCAAGCAACTCAAGAGGGTAAGCTTTTTGTCATTCTTCACGTGTGCATGTAGGTATATATATATATATACCTGCAGATACTATAGGTAGCGGAACGCGGCTGCACTTTAGTTTTGGGATCACCAAGTCTTTCATGAAATCCTCCAATGTCCCGACAAGAAAAGAAAGAAAAAATTTGTTCAACTAGACGATACTTTGAACATGTGGGGAGAGATGCTGTACAAACCCCCTCCCCCCTTTTTCTCTTGACGTGAGGTTCGCAAAAGAAGAAGAAAGAAAATTGACCCCCCCCCCCCCCCCTCCCCAAAAAAAAATGAATAAGGAAACAAAAAGCACAGGCACCTGTGATGCCTGTAATGGCATGGCATAGGAGCGCAGAGATGAACATCGCATCATCTTTTTTTTTTGACCATTGTGTAAGTAGTCTCAAATCACACAACAGCTCTCACGAGGTGATACACCCACAGGCACAAAGGGGATGGCCTGCACACACAGGACAGCCACGTCATGTAAACACCGGCCCATGCCTCTCGCGGGAGGTGAGGCGAATGACTCCCTCCTTCAATTACTCGCAAACCCTTCTCCCAGATACGCCGTCCGTTCCAGAAGCTATAAGAACAGTGTCCCCCTTCCCGGTACACGCCAAAATGGGTGGCGGGCACTTTTTTTTATTTTTATAAGGCGTTTGAAGGGGGGGGAAAAAATAGACAAGAAGAAAAGAAGTAAGAAACAAAGTTGGTAGAAACTTCGTTAGCCGTTGGCGCACACACCATCATCGGCCCCTTTGAAAAGATTCCAAATGGAGGGTGTTTTTTTTTTTTTTTTTTCGTTTACTCTCCTAGTTCCATGAGTTCACGTTCTTTTGCGGCGAGCATTTCTCGCATTCTCTCGGCCTCTTGCTTGAGTAACATTCTGCGCTCTGCCTTGATCCGTTCGCTCTCCACGTCGTGTTCACGAGATCTAGATGTCGCATTAAGTGGTGTGAATGCACCACCACCTGGTGGTCTCGGGGATATTCTGGTGCCGGGAGATCTTAGAGGCGGCAGCGCAAATTCTCCCCGATCCGCGCCTGTAGGTCCGGGCATCGGCGGCTCATCGGCGCTTGTGGACGGGTTGAGGATAGACTTGATGGAGGATATTCGCTTGGCGCTTTCGTGGCCGCCATCCGCGCCATTCGCAGAGTCTGCCTCTGTGGTGGAGAAGGATCGCTTTCGAATGGGCGAGAGAAAGGAGGCAGGCGATAGGGAGGATTGCCTGTCGTCGCTGATGGCCGAATTTATCGAGGCGAGCGGCGCCAGTTTATTCTCGTCGTTTAGAGAGGACGGCAAACTACGTGACGTGGTGGTGGCCGTGGTGCTGGGTTGGTGATAGACTGCCAGATCAGAGGCAGAAGCAGATGACGGTGGCGAAGCATGCCGGCTCGGTTGCATGGCCGGCTCGGGTTCGATGGTCAGGGGGTGGTCGGGGCGACGCCGAAGTCCTAGATTTACGGACCCGTCCTCGTTTACAGTTCCCCTCTCTAGGACCGTCTCTTGATTTGGAGCTTCGACGCCCTCCATGGCCTCGTCCATTTCTTCGTCGTGGGCCGCAGGGATCACTCGCTTCCGCCTCTTGATCGTAGCCTTTTTCATAGTCACCGGCCGATGCACACCGTGGAGCTTGTAATAGAGGCCTAATTTGATATTTTCGTCCATTAGAAACGCGCGCAGCGCAACGCAACGCAACGCAACGCATCAGCATCGTGTAAGGGGAAACTCACCGCAAGCATTGCATATGGTATGCCCGCCCTCGTCTCTCCTCCACAGGGGGGTTATTGTCGTTGCGCAGTTTTGACACGCAATGATGACTGTGGTATCCCGCTCTTGTGCTCGGAGGGCATTGACATCGACTGGAACGGGCTCGTTCTTGGGCTCGACAGGACCAGGGCATCCGCCTTGCCTCTGCATAACATTAAGCTGGGCGCTCTTCGACATGCGGTTATTGTACGCAGGACAGCCGTTGCAGCCTTCGGCGCCGCCGGTCCCGTTGCAGCGGCCGCCACCCGGACAGGTGCCTGACTGGGTGGCATCGGCGGCCACGTAGGTTGCGCCGGCGACGTTCGGCAGCAACTTTGGCGCGGCGGAAGAGCTTGGCTTTGCAGAAGGGGGCTGGGCCGGACTGCTGCTGGGCACCAGGCTGGGGGGCTTTTTCAGGCTCGTCGGCCGAGAGGCATTCCGAGCCTTCAAGTACAAGCCGCAGGCGTTACAGATGGTGGCACCTTGGGGGGATCTCCTCCAAAGGGGAGTGCGGGTAGTGCCACAGTTACTGCACGAGGCGTGAGCGATGAGATGCACGACGCATTAGCATTGCGCAGCATGGGGAAACTAACCTGCAAACCTGCCCACCTTGTCCCTGCGCATTTGCTCCAGATGCCGGCGGCTTCTTACTCTTGGGTGCGCTCGATGTGCTTCTAGGGCTGCCGGCGCTCGACGAGACGTCTTCGTCGTTGCTCGGGCTATCCCTTGCACTCGAAGGGGCCTCCTCTCCAGCATTTTTGGCCCTGTAGCCATCCTTTTCCACCAAGGATCGAGCTGATCCGACGGGGCCAGGCGGCGTAGCTTCGCGGTTCTTGGCCGACATGGGTCGAGAGGGCAAAGCTCTCCTCACCGGGCCGACAGGCGGCGTCCCCGGCTGCGATGCTTCGCTCATTTTCGCGCCGAGAGCAGTTCCTGGGAATGCTGAAAGCCAGCTCGGTCAAATGATACCCAATACCAGAGATGTGTGTCGGGCGTGGTACGAGGGCTGACAAATGGTAGTGCCGCAAGCTCGGATTTCGTCAACCGGCGGCCCAGCTAGACATTTGCGAACGGGGGGAGGAGGGATATGCTCGAGGCACCTCAGCGGTGGCGACTGTATGGGAGGCGAGGTATCCTCGAAGGCACGTTATGGCAGGTAGAGGCGTGCAAAAGAGGCAGAAGCCCGATGATCAAATCGACGGTTGACGAGGGAAGCTGATGCTGGTTATGGGCCGAAGCAGTCACGTTGTGCCGAATCCGAATCGTCAGGAGACAGGAGGGCTGATATATCAACGTATCAGATGGTCAGGACGGGGGAGGCGGGAGGACGAATGAAGAGACGACAGAGACAGCAGCTCGGCCGAGGAGACTGTGTCAATGCAGTGCAAATTCGCCCGGGCTAATCGATGCGCGGGGGACGGGGCGAGAGGGCTCGAGAAGATCAGACAACCAGCCGTCGGGGCGTCGTTTCCAGGGGTTTGGTCGCAGGTGAAGGCTGTGGCTTTGAGGTTTTGGGGCTTGGGGGGTTTGGGGCTTTGGGGCGTTAGGGCGCTAAGCGAGAGGCAGATGAGACCGGCCGGACGAGACGATTCGCAGCGATTCGGCAAGATGCGATGCGATTTGTGAATCGCTCTGCCAGTTCTTTTTGCATGTGCCTGTGGCTCGGCTCGGTGAAGTGAACGGCTCCCGATCTCCGTTGAATCTCGCCCAGCTCATACAAAGCCCGACGCCGGTGGGGCCCCTGGCCAGGTCAGCGAGGAGCGCTCGGTATATCGCTATAGTCCGCAAAGGCCGCACAAAAAAACCAACGCAGCCAAGACACACAGGACGATCTGAGCAGCGACAAACGAGGCTCGAGCAGCGTGTCTGGCCTGACGTGACTGTTCGTTGCTCCGGGGCCTGAACAGCGTCGCCTCAGCATACAGAGGACCCGGAGAGCGACCCCAGGCAGCGGCCACTCCCACTGCAAATCCACTGCAAAAACCCACCGCAAAGCCCACTGATGGTCCGCTGCCTCCCCACCGAGCCCGGCAGACGGCCAATGAGGTCGCCGCCATACGGGTGTCGCTAAGCGTCTGCTTACAATAGCCGCCCTCCCATTGGCCGTGGCGGTGTCGTTTTGCAAGGGGGAAGCCATAGCCTCGCACTGCGTCGGTCATCGGCAAGGCTAGTCCTCTTTCAGCCTTGCCAAACTTTGAATCAGAATCGATAAGATAACGGCGGTACATATGTATGTAGATGCAACTCAACACACTCCGTACTAGATTGTTATTGAACGGAGAACGGAGAACGGAGAACATACATGACTGACGGCACCACTCCGGGTCTGGAAGCTTCAATTATAATAGTTTCATCATTACAAACTGCTCTTTTTCTACGGCGTCATCGTGGTCTCTCTCCGTCATCAACCCTAACAAAAAAAAAAAGAACAAGAACAAAAAGAGAAGGGAAAAAATAGAAGGAAAAAAAAACCCCCCCCAACACACGCAGCTATCAATTACCATCGCGCGGGCCACACACCCCCCCCCCCCCCCCTTTCAGCCCCCAGTTCCATCTTCATTTGGGGCCTGAGCTCGACCCAATTCCTCCGCCCAAGATGGCTTCGGATACTGGGAGCCCCAAGCGAGAGCTCACCCCCACCGCGTCTCTCTCGTCCATCCCCCAGAAGCGCGCCTTTGACGAAGGCCACAGTCCCGCCGTGCCGTCGCCGCTGAATCCAGACGTCAGACCCTCTTCCGAGGCACAGCACACCGATGATGCGTCGCAATCGGGGCGGTCCAAGCCCGCGAGGACGAAGAAAGACACCTTCAAGAAGCGCGAGGCCAAGGGCGGCGACAGCAATCCGCCCACTCCGGATCCCAAGGCTGGACGCGAACTCGAGCAGAGCGACAACAGCCCCCTGCGGTATAAGCTGGCGCCTCCCAAGTTGTCCGACTTTGACCCTCCTCGCGGACCCGTCATGACGCTGCATCATCGGGTCGATGGGCCAGATGGCCAGGCGATTGAGTTCATGGAAACGTCTGACCAGTAAGGAGCTCTACGCTCACCCTCTCTGCGCTGAGCACACTGCTCCGACAACCTGCTAACCGCCCGATGAAATAACAAAAAAAAAAACAGCGTCTTCAACAAGAAAAACTTTCGCTACACGCCGTGTATTGCCGACCCTCTATTCCCTTCCACGCTATACTACCGACAGACCGAGCCGGAGCCGTTCGGCCCGAGAATGAGCTTCGAGGACGCCGCCACTCACGTCTTCTTCGACAGGTCCGGCCGGCAAGTCACCACTGACAAGGGCTTCCGCATGGCGCGGGCCAACGTGGCCGTACGCCAAGGCAGATGGTATTGGGAATGCAAGGTTACACAGGGTATACAGCAGCCAAAGGACGGTGACGCAAAGCCTGTCGGCGGAAGGCACGTACGCATGGGATGGGCCAGGCGCGAAGCCTCGCTTGATGCCCCCGTTGGCTTTGACGCTTACAGCTACGGTATTCGAGACGTCGCCGGCGAAAAGGTCTTCATGTCCCGGCCGAAAGACTTCTTCCCCTCCGGCGAAGGGATCAGGGAAGGCGACGTCATCGGCCTCGAAATCCAGCTGCCCTCCGAGCACCTGCACAGGAAGATCATGGCTGGTGACTATAACCCGGCCGTGGATGCCGCCGACGAACCATCGCCGCCAAGCGCGGAGGCCGCCAACATTGTGCGGGACCGAGTGCCGATCCGATTCAAGGCGCATACGTATTTCGAGAAGATCGAATACCATACCACCAGAGAATTGGAGGACCTCATGAACCCCTCGCCGGCCGCGGCCTCGGCGAGCTCATCTGCCGACGCGCCGAGCGCCACCCACCCGACGCCTGCCCTGCGCACTCTCCCCAACTCGCACATCAGAGTCTACAAAAACGGCGTGCTGATGGGGACGCCTTTTGAGAATCTCTTGGGGTTCCTCCCTCCCGCGTCCAAGCCGATGCCTCAAGTCGGGGCTCGAGAGGGCCTCGACGACGGCATGCTGGGATACTACCCCGCCGTGAGCGTCTTCAGAGGCGGCGCCGTCGAGGTCAACTTTGGGCCCGACTTTTGGTATCCGCCGGCCGACTACGATTCCACCAATGGCGAGGTAGACATGATTCAGCCCGACGGGCTCAGCACAAACTCCCTCCACGCCGTCATCGAGCGCTACCAGGAACAGATTGCCGAGGACGTCGTCTACGACATCATTGACGAGGTGGACTTTTGGATGCAGGACGGCGGCGGTGCTACGAATCAAGCGGGCGTTGACGACAAGAGCAAGGAAGCGGTCATGGCGCCAGGCAGAGAAGAGATCAAGGAGCTGGTGCAGGACGATTAAACGTATGCCCAAGGCGGCGCTTGCGCATTAATTAGACTAGGCTTAAAAACTAACATGACCTGGAAAGATACCCCCATGTACGAATCCCTCAAAGCTTGCAAAGAGGGGGGAAAAGAAGTAGTTGACTACGTTTACCCAAAACTCTCTCATCATTCATACTCTTGTCTCATAGTCATCAAAAAAAAAAAAAAGGAAAGAAAGAAAGAAAAGCTGCGTCGCTTACGGCCGACTCTGTTCTTCGGGGGCATCTAAACGCGGCACGCCTGCCGCTGAGGTTTCTTTCGGACAAGATTCGTTCGGCGTTGCGGATGCCATCTGTTCGCCCTCCGGCGGCGTTACGACCACTGACACAACCTCTGCGGCCTCTGCGGCCTCTCTAGGTTCCGCATTCTTCGTTCCGGCATCGTCAGGAAGATCTTGGACAGGCTTGCCGTTGCCTGCGGCTTTGGCCTCGGCCTCTTCGCGGAGAAGGCGTTCTTCACGGCCGCGCTTATAGCAGTACCAGAGGACAACAAGGAGCACTACACGGTGAGTATTGTGAGTTTTTTTTTTTTTTTTTTTTTTTTTTTTTTTTTTTTTCGAGAGAGAGAGAGGGAGAGAGAGCTGGCTTTGATTGCTTGCATTGACAGGTGAAAAGGGGGGCGGAGACTGACAACTCAGAGCGACACTCCAAATGACATTCATGCCAATGAATGCCGGCCATCTTGTCTTCAAGACCTCTACAATCGCCTTCAACATGCCCACGATCGCGCCCGGCTTCTTCACTAGCTCTGCCAAGTTTTTCGACGACAGCAGCCTCTTGGCGGTCCCCTTCATGCCGCCCTCGGCCGCCTTGATCCCCTGGCTCTCTGCAGCGGCGGCCAGGATCTCCGGCGCCAGCGTGCCGGTCAGCTTCTCGGGGAGCTGCGTGACGAGCTTCTTGAGCGACGAGGGCAGCTTATCAAAGAGCTTATTGATAGAGCCATCGCGGTCCTCCATCAGCCTGGTAAGGTCATCGTAGGCGGTAGGCACGCCGTTGACGAGATCCTTGAAGACTTGCGTGAAGCTTTGGAGGAGGTCGGACGACTCCTTAGATTGGGACACGACTTTGTTGTTTCTGGCCGAGAGGTTCAGGCGGTCGAGGACGTGGCTTAGGTCCTTCTTCTCGCGCTCGGCCTCGTTGGGCGTGACGCTTCCGGTGTCTGGCCTGAGTGCGTCGCTGGGCTTGACCCCGTCCGCCGGTTTCTTGCTCCTTGTGAACAAGAGCGACAGCCTGTTGGGCTTCTTTTCCGGCCCGTCTTTTCCCTTGTCCGCCCTGCCTGCAGCCTTGGCAGAATGGCCTTCTTTTTCGACGCCTTCGGGTGCCCTTCCGGCCTGCTCCCTCTCGTCATCCGTGGTCCTCTTCGAGTCGTCTCCCGAAGCTTCATTGTCAGAATGCCAATCCACGTCGTATGTATAGATGCGAGGGGGGAGTGGCGGCGGAGGGCCGTCGTCGTCGTCGTCGTCGTCGTCGTCGTGGGCCAGGAGCTCTTCGAGGAATCGCTCATCCTCCGGCTTGAGGACTGCATTCCGGAGCTGGAGTTCCGAGCTGGATGAGCCGTAACTCGCATCCCTCGTGCCGTCCCCCTTGTTTGCGACGGATTCGTTTGCGTCAGGCTCCGGCTTTCCGTGCTTCTTCTCCGCCTCCTTTGCGTCCTTTTCCTCTTTGTACTTTTTGTATTTCTTGTAGGAAAAATACTCCAACATCTTTGGTCTCTCTTGATGCGCAATGGATGGACACACTCAAACGCTTAGCAGGACTTTGCCTGTCATTCGGTCACGATGTCGCGACTGTTCGAGTTCGTTTGTTTTGCCGTTGGAGTGATGGTGATGTCACTGACTCGAAGCTTCGGCCAATCATAACCGTGGTGTTGTCTCAAAGCCCCCATCCCCCCCCCAGTAGTGGCAGTACGTACTCTGTAGCATCGAGGCAGTTATTTTAGTAGTACTCCGTACCTGTAGATAGATGCTGTGAAATTTCTACGCAAAAAAATAAAATAAAATAAAAATTAATTCAAGTTCAATAAAAATAAAAAATAATTCTTTTTATTTTTTTTAAAAAAAAAAGGGAAAGAAAAAAAGCAAGAATAATCTAGGGTATCGTTTGTGAATTTTGTCGTGTCCCAACCCCCCCTCACATCGTTACATATATATATATATATATATATCCATTACCTGGCGGTCATTTGTCAGACTACAACGGAGAGAATCTCGCCGCATATTCGCCTCACACTTCATTCGTCTTCCTCGCCGCCTTCACTCTCCTCATCGCCTCCCTGCTCGTGGACAATCTCATCTGCCAATGTGCTCCTGCGGCCGCCGTTCCGTCTTCGGCCCCTCTGATACGCCTCGGTCGTCGTGATGGCTCTCTCCCCAACGTAGTGATCGCCCGTCCATGGGCGAGAGCACTCGGGGCACGTCGTTCCTCGCCGCGACCTCCAGAACGCCTCTTGGCAGATGTCGTGCAGCCGGAGCGTGCAATCGGGATCCGAACATCTGAGACCCCAAGTCACAATCTCCTTGCACGCTTTGCAGAACTTGATCCGCTGCCATTCGCCGGGCTCAGCATCCGGGTCGTTGTACATGTGAATCAGCCACGGACGAAGCTCCAGGAGCGCCCGCGGGGTCAGCGAGTAGAAGCCCCCTCTGCTGATATCGAGCCAGCCGCCCTCCACGAGGCTTTCGAGGACGGTTTCCACTTCGCTGTGCTTCAGGCCTCTATCGGCTGGTGCTTCCGACCGATCTTCCCCATCATCCGCCTGGCTCTGCCCGCCGCGCGGCGGCCTCGATAGTTTGATGGCCTGCATTTCGGTGATGCAGAGCGCTTCCAAACGAGGGTGGTTGAACTTCTCAAACATGGCATCGAGCACTCGCTTGATGAACGATAGCTCTTCGGGGGTGTATGTTGAGGCGAGTTGAGTCTGGGGGTCCGACGTGGTGTTGACGAGAGCATAAATCCTCTCCTTGGTGGCCTGGTGCAGCGTGGTCCGAACCTCGTAGTCAAACAGGGATGCTGCGGTAGAGGCTTTGTCGATGTAATCCGAGAACATCTCTTCCGAAACCTGATCGGGCCTGCACTCTCTGCTGTCCGGATCATCTGCATTGTTGGCATTGACGATGGCGGCAATGATGGGCCGTGCTTCCTGGTAAGTCAATGCCCCGTGAGCAAAGAAGGCCTGAAGGAAGGCCTTGTTGCTGCTACTGTATCCGGAAAGATGATCCATGAATGTTGCCATCCTTTGTTCAGGCTGTGTCGTTGTTTGCAAGACAAATAGAGAGAGAGAGAGAGAGAGGCCTGTATGCCGACAAGGGGCCGGGAATAAACGCAAAATTCTTGGGAGCGCTCGCCGCAATGTTGAGCAGTTCCGAGTTGCCGTTTGCGGCGCTCAATTAAGCCCCGGCTGGTCGCAAAACGCGTGAACAACGCGTGTTGCCTTTTTTTCTTTAATAGGCTTGTGTGGCGGTGCGTGGCTTGATCCAACTCCCCAGCAAGTAGTGTGAGGTTAACCAAACAACAAACGAAAAGGACCGGTATTGGCAAAAAAAAAAAAAAATTCAGTGCATTTTTACGGTCTTAAATGAAAATGCGGCAACTCTTCCATCTTCTCTTCTTCTGGTAGGTTTTTAGCCATTGATGTTTCCGGGGCAGAGGGAGTTATGATGTACTTTTGGTTGTTTCCATAAGGTACTACTACGTACTAATAGGTACTACAGTCAGCCTCTCTTCACAGCAAAGCTGAACAAAAAAAATCTCTAATAATTTTCTTTTCTCTTCTTTTCTTTTAACCCCTGTATTGCTTCATATGGCTTTTTATTTTTATTGTATTTTTTTTTTATTCTTCTCGCAAAATGAAGCTACCGAGTGCACATTCATGAAGTATCCCTTTTCTCCCTGTGGAACCTGAATCTCAGGGCACTCAGCTGCGCCACACTATTGCTGACTCATCAAACCTGACTGGCGAACCACTACACGTCCGGCTTTGTTTCCAACAAGCCAATCATTTCATCAATTTGTGTGTCTCGAAAGCAAGGCAAATAGCCAATATCCTAAAATTACGGCGGTTTTATCGGTATGGAAAATACGTCGTACGGCTGAGCATCTTCCATACTCTCATCGGGACGCGCAAAACTGTCTCTCTGTTGAAGCTTCGGGGGAGTTTGGTTCTCTCTACGGATCTGCCGAGGCGCCCACTTCTGCTCTCGAAAATACGACCCAACAGCCCGCCCTTTGAAAAGGCCATTGGGATTTGGCAAGGATCTCTCTCGTGAGGCAAAAACCTAGTCCATCATCCCACTGCTATTTGCTTTCCCGGGCTCCTTGCATGACATCTACAAATTCTTGAAAACGCCTCGAAGCGAAGGGGTTCTCTCGAGACCCACGTGTCCAGACAGACAGCGTGGGGTCGCGAGGCTCGACCGCGCATCATCATCCAGCGCTTCTGCTATGAGTTAGACACCATGGATACCAAAGATTTCGATGTGGTTCGCATCGCGAGAAGCGACGGGGCGGACACTGGACCGGGGTACTGGCCAGTGGCAGCAGCAACACCGGCCGCCACCAATCCCGCGAAGAAGTCGGGCAAGGAAGCCGCCGTCGCAGACAGTAAAACTCCGCGAACAAAGCCACAGATGACAAGGTTGGCTGAAGACGACCCGAGATTTGTGGAGTGGCGCATAAAGCTGGGGATCTTATTGAAGCAGGAGCTTTCGCCCAACCCGGACGGTGAGTTTGATTCACACGAGAGAGAGGGGGGGGGAGAGAGAGAGAGAGAGAGAGAAAAGAGACAAAAATGATGATGGTTTAGGACACGGCCTGATGATGGTTCACGCAGAAGGAAACCCGTGGTATGTGCATTTCCCGCGAGGGTATTGGCTCTATGAAAAGTCAAAACATCTCTGGGTGTCTGGGTACCCTGCCAAGCCAAAGCTGTTTAAGAGCCCACAGGAGTTTGGCGTTCACCTGATATGGCTTCTATCGGCATCCAAGGACTATGGCGATTGCTGCTGTGTTCACTGCAGCACGCCCAGCCCCCCAAGGCCCCCGTTTGCCCCCGACGAGCCAGCGGCGCAAGCTATTGCCCAGGCCTCAACTCAGACCCCCGTCCCGGCGCCGGCTCAACCTCCAATTCAACCTCCTCCTATTCAAGCCCCAGCCGAAGCCCCGGCGAAGCCCGAGAAGCCCGAGAGGCCGGTCAAGGTGACGCCGGTCCCCTTGCCCACAATTCCAGGTCAGCCATCCCACAGACCGCCCAACATTACGCCTCGTCCCCAAGCGGCGCAGCAATCTCAGCAGCCCCAGCAGCCGCCGCAGCCGCCAAAGCCCATCCAGCAGACTCCCGTGCCGCTACCCACGCCGATTCAACCGCGCGAGTCGCGCGAGCCTCCCAAGCCCACTCAGCCCACCCAGGTCACACAGCCAAACCCGCCCCAGCCGCTCCCTGCAGCCGTCGCCAATCCTTCGACTCCAGCGCCCGTTGCTGCTGCCGCTGGTGCCGCTGGTGCTGGGCCTACACCGCTTCAGCAGCAGCAAGCACTCCAGCAGCCAAAGCCTCAGGTTATCCAATGGTCGTTGAAGGGGCCGCTGCTCTTTCGAGCTGGGGAGCTCGTATGGTATCAGACCGGCAACACTTGGCGTCTCGGGATCATCGCGGCGCCTGGTAACATGACCCCCAGCGGCATGGCATTCGAGCTGCTGCCCATCGGCCATGCCATGGTGCCTCAAGCAAACGTGACCAAAGCCGAGACCGACCTGCGGCCGTTCCACTGCTACAGCGTCCCTGCCGTCGACATTGCGGAGCTCAAGGACAAGGCCTTTGACGACGTGCCGTGGGAAAATCTGTTCCAGGCTGCCGGGAGCAACGCCGTCCGGCGAGATCTCATGAACCTCGATGCGTCCAAGATGGCGGCTTCGAAAATCGATTTCTCCCACTCCCTCTGGACCCGCCGCGGCGACGATCCCACCGGCAAGGCCGTGTCCTATTACGGGTGCTTCTTCGGTGCCGAGCGCCTGGAAATCGGCGACGCCGTACGGGTGAAAATGGCAGGGGCAGAAGCGAACTCGAGCCAGACGACGGTGATGGGCTTGCTCCATATCTTCACTAGTGCCGACTATCCCGGCTCCGTCTTCTTCCGCGGGCCAATCTATCAGTTGTCCAAGGGCCCCGGCGCCGCAGGCGCCGCCATCGACGACGAAAAGGACAAGCTGCCCCTCGCGCTGCAGGACGAAATCCGCTGGCGGGCCCAGGTCACGCGGAGCCGGCAGTGGTGCTGGACCCTGATCAAGGACAATGTCGTGTTCAAGGACCAGTCCATCAGGGGCCGCTTTTACCCTACGCACCGGCTGATGCCCATCTACAACATGAACGACTTTAGAGGCTTGGTGGCGGGACAGCAGTTGAGAGACCAGCACATCTATCTGAACAATCGCATGGACGGCACGGGAGGGAGGCTCATTGGGCGGAAGGCGAATCGACTCGACACGCTGGGGTCTTGCGTGCCTCATGCGGCCAGGTTGATGCTTGAGCCGCACATCATAGAGGAGTAAAAGTCGAGCATTTGGCTCCTTTTTTTTTTTGAGGGGCTCGTTTGAGAGGATGAGTTATGGGTGGTGGTGCCAGGGCGTGTTTTTTTTTTTTTTTTTCAATATTTTTTGGGGGAGATTTCAACTCCAAGAGACATGGTGAAATCAACATGGAGCAAGCCACGTTGAAAAGTTTAATGACGGGGGAATAATACACAATTCATAGTCGTGTAGTTATGCAGAATGTAACGTAAACAGCAACTTGGGGCATTGCCATCACGGATTTTCACAACTTTGGGAGGACAAGCATGAGACGCCCAGGCAGATGTTCAAAATGTATATATATATATGTGTGTGTGTGTGTGTATATATATGTATGCATATATATGTATGTATATGCATGCTACTTATAGCCACCCTCATCGAAAGCAAAGGGGAAAAAAATTTTAAAAGGCGTAAATTTTTTTTCGTCTCTCGAAAGGAGCTTATGCCTTTATCTCCACTGATGTGGCCAGAAGGAAGGGAGAAGAATAAAAACACCACAATACGAGTCAAGGAAACGACAAAAGAAAAAAGAAAAAGATGGAAAAAAAAAAAAGGGGGAAAACCAGTCGTGCTCTTATCGCTTTTTACGCTGAAAATTTCAATAAAATAAAACTCAAAATGTAAAAAGAAAGAAAAGAAAAGAAAAGAAAAGAAAAAAAAGGGCAAAAAGAAAAGAAAAGCCAAACAAATAAACAAACAAACAAACAAACAAACAAACCACTCGTTTCCTCAATGAGCTAACCATTTCCCTAGTGAAGAACCCATCCTTCAACCCCCCTTATCCGTCTATCATATCCACCACGTGTTGCCCCTCTTAACCAAAACAAATAGGCAGAGCGGTGGATCGACAGATCGCAACTCGCTTTCCTCACGCCGGATGGTCTCTCTTTTTTTTATTTTTTTTTTAAATTGACCTTGACAAATGAAATTTTGAGAGCTGCTGTTTTTCGCATGTTTTTGCTGCACCGACGTTGTGTAACGGAATAAGATAAGAATAAGAATAAAGAATAAAAAAAAAAGAGAAAATAATCGTCTCTAGATGGAATTTGGTGTCGCGAGAAGAAGAAGAAGAAGAAGAAGAAGAAGAAGAGGGGGTTTGGGATAATGCTTCAACACAGAAAGGACGCTTCTAATAAAGTTCGAAATGACGTCGTCAAAGCCGTCTCTAAAAGTTCAATCGAACAAAGCGTAAAGGCGAAATGCAAAAAAGACAAGACATGAATGAAAGAATTTTCGCTAAAAGGATGGATGCAGACAAAAAAGCAAGCCAAGATAGGGGGGAGAAAAATAAAAAGAAACATGATGATGATAAAAAAAATAAAAAATAAAAAAATAAAAACAATAATTTTTCCCCTATGTGACTTTGAGTTTGTCCAGCTTGGCTTGTATCTGCTGTAAAACATCCGGGTCGGGTATTGGTTCCACCTTGCGAGGCCGAGCTCGAGGAGAGGCATTCGATTTTGGACATCTGCACTTCCTGCATTCCGTCCCGTTCTCGGCGTTCTTGGGATAGACGGTTTTGCATTTTTCGCATTCATAGTGCGGCACGCTGTTCGGTCCAAATTCGTCTCCAGGGTAGCCGAATGGATATTTATCCTTCTTTGGCCTGATTCGAAAAAAGGAAGAAAAAAAGAAAGAAAAAAAAAAAAGAAAATCACACGCTCTTGTTAGCATCTGGCCACGCTCGTCAGGGGAATTTACCATGTCGGACTTACGGGTCTCGAGGGCAGTCGGTACAGCGCACATGGCTGCACCTCTCGCAGGTTTTGCTTCCGGCCATGAACAGCGTCTTGCATTCGTGGCAGGTTCGCCGGACGCGCTGGCGGGGCTTCTTGTGGACAAGATCCTGGCCCCCGGTCTTGCTTGGGCGCTTGAGGACGACCTCCTTCTCGTCCGGTCCGTAGTCGGGCAGGATCGGGGCGTTGTCGCGGTTGGCCTTGATCTTCGCAGCTCTCCTTTCGCGGCTAGCAGCCATCTCGGCCTCGGAGCGCTTTGGTGGGTAACGCGTGCATTTGGTGCAACGGCTGTGGTTGCAGTTGGGGCATTCCTTGGTAGCGCCAAAGGTAGCGTTGCAGCGGTGACAGGTTCGTCGAATGCGCATTCGAATGGGCTTGTCCATGCGGAGGACAGCATCGTTGGGGATGGCGCCCTGCCATTCCATGGGATTGATCTCCAGGCCGAATCGCTCGTTTAGCTTCTTTGCTCGCTCTTCGAACAGCTCCAGCTTTGTGAGCTTGATGACGCCAGGCATTGCCTCGTAGGCAGGCCTCGCTTCGCCGGCTTTGGCGTCGCCATGGCCAACACCGGTACTGTATCAAAGCTTCGTTAGCACGCTGCAAGCCAGAGACAGGACTATTAGCTGCCAGGCACCCCCCCCCCCCCCCCCTTCCTCCTCTGGGAGGTCACCGTGAGCAAATGCCAGTGAGCATCACGGCGGGTAGCCAGAACGGGGCGGCTGGGGAAAAAAAGTCCAAAAGAAGCGATTCATCGTCACACATACAACTTGGGAGCAACGTCGGCCTTGGCTCCTGGAAGCGTGACAGTAGTCGTAGCAACACCGCCACCTTTGGGGGTCGCAGCTAGAGGCGCGGTAGTAGCCGTCGATTGGCGACGCTTCGAGCCGGTCGATTCGGCTCTCCGCCAAACGGCACTCTTAACTTTGGACAATACTTTGCCGATTCCCTTCTTCTCTCTCTCGGCCTTTGGAAAAGGTCCCGTTGGCTGGACGGAGGAACTCATGGCGTTTGTTGGCTGGTGTACGAGTACAAGCCGTTGGGATCAGCTGTCTCGGTGTTAAGGGAAAAAAAAAAGGAAAAAGAAAAAGAAAAGAAAAAGAAAAGAATTTTTTTTTTCCCGTTTCGAAGGTCAAAACCCGACAGGTTGGTAAACGGGTATCGCAGTGATAATTCCTAGGTGACGTGTCGAAACAAGCGGGATCCTTTCCGCAGAATTTCCTTCCTTTTTCTGTTCCCCTCCCCCCCTTTTTTTTTTATCCTCACTCTCCCCTCCTGCTTTTCCTCTTCTTTTCTTTCTACCCTTTTTTTCTCTCTCTTTGTTTTCTTTGCTATGATCGGTAAATAGCTACCGCTACAACGGTAAAACGCCGATTCTTCAGAGCCCGGGGGAGGTTTTTTTGGGGGGTTTTTTTTTTTTTCTTTTTTTTTCTTCCTTTTTGTTGGGGGGAGGATCTTCGTCGTGGCGGTTGGATAGATAAAAAGCCAGGAATTGGAGCCGACAAGCGTCGCGAAAGGGGTCCGGGCGTAGAAACAAAAAGAAGACGGCCTACCCGCAGCGCATCATCTGACGATGGATGCGAGGAGCGGTGGTGTGTGTGTGTGTGAATGAGCAGAGGGTGAGAGCAAGAGAGAGAGGGTCGCACAGCGTCTTGGAGTTGCACAGGTTATTTTACCACGGGCACTAACCAATACCGGGTCCTGCCATGCCTGCAGCTTTTCAGCGGTGCTTTAGCGCGCCGCGGCTCGCACGGTCGACGCGCTGTAGCGGACCGCTGGTTCTCAAGCACAGTGCCGGAAGGGCTGTTCACACCCACCCACACACACCGGCTCCGGCAGCCTGGGATGGAACTGCTCTCCCCCCCCCCCCCCCTTCCCAAGCAGCCCTGCCTCAGGCCAAGCAGGTACAAAGGTACAATGGTACGAGGTACGAGGTACGAGCAAACCCATTGGAAGCCGAAGCAGAGAAGCAGAAGCAGAAGCAGAAGCAGAATCCACCACTCCGGAAATGTCATCACCGCCGTGGGATCGATCCCTGGGCCGACAAGGGGGGGGGGGGGGGGGGGGGCAGCGGCACCAGGCTCGCGAAATTTCAGGTCAGCACTCAACTCCCTCCGTGTCCCGTACCGCTGGGGCGTGGCCAGTGCAGCCCGTCTCTGTCTCTTTGCCTCTCTGCCCTCTTCGCAGGTGCGCGACTCATGAGACCGTGGGGAGAGGAGAGCTCCTATTCCAAAGCCCCCCACTCCCGAGGAACTGACTGCTGCTGCTGCTACGACGACCTGCCACGAGAACTGCTGCTGCCGCTGCGGCTTGCCACGACTTATTACCTGCTTGCTTGCACCACTAGCTAGCATTACTACGACGACTCTATGGGCGTCCGGCCACTTCGCCACGGGGGCAACGATGGGGCTGCCATGGGCGGGGTCTGGTTCCTTATGGGTGGGAAACACGACGCCAACGGAACGACGCACAAGGAGGGGTCCACGGGCCTGTTGGTTGGGCCCAGCACTCTGGGAAGATGGTGCGGGAAGCGTGTTGCGGGAGCTGCCAGGCGGGAACACCAAACAATTTTGACTCCCGTCAATCCGCACCCAGCCCAGCCCGTCGGGTCCCAGCAGCGGCCGGTCGGGCTTTGGGGCGCAGCAGATTGGACGCCGCGTCCACGATGCATCCCATACAAACACAACACAACACCCACCCGCGGTTTAGCGTGGCGCGCGCCCAGCAACGTCCTGCGTCTTTGCTGGTAGCACGAGCACGAAGCAGCACATTGGTGCGCGCCGAGTTGTTGCTCTGCCATCAAAATTACCCACGGAAAAAAAAAAAAAAAAAAAAAAAAAAAAGCCCGAATGGGGGAGGGATCAAGGGTTAGGAGAGCAGAGGAGAGTTGAGGTGAAGCCACCACGGAAGGGTGGGGGGACGTTCCCGGCGAATCCCGGTCCCTTCTGGCTGGCATTGCATTTACCCAGCAACACACCAAAAAGCAACAAAGAACAAAAAACGTTCAGCCTGTCGCAGAGCCATTTCTGCCAGCAGTTGGCAACTGCTAATATTCCGATGAGCGACGAGAACGGTGCCTGAGCTCCGGGCTGCTCTCCAGGTTCCGGCACAGCAGCACATGCATGGGCTAACAGGCGCGCAACATGGCGGTGGATTCCAGGCGGGAGGGCCTCTCCAGCTTGCCATGGGGCCCATCCGTATCCCAACTGCTAGTCGCCCCCGTCACCAACAGTTAGGCGAAAGCTGTGCTAGTGCCAGCGCTGGTGGTTCTGTCTTGGCTGAGGGTTGCCGTGTAAGTTGACCGAAAAGGGCTCTCTCGCTCTTTTTGTTTTCTCCCCCCTCTTCCCCCCCCGGCCTCTCTCTCTCTTTTTTTTTTCTCTCTCTCTCGTTTCCCTTTTTCTTGCCAGCCCTAATAAGCTCGATCGACTGAGCTCCGGCAGAATTTGATCCAGGGGAGGAGGGAGGGGGGAGGGGCCCCCGGGGGGGGGGGGGGGGGCTGTTCCAAACCCATTTCGGCAGCATCTGAAGAAGTCTCTCGGCGCATGGGGTGTCTTTGCATTCATCGCAATGCCCTTTTTTGTTGTTGTTGTTGTTGTTGTTTGCACACACATACCAGATCCCTCGGAAGGGGGGGGGGCAAATCAGAACCAGTTTCGCCATTCTATTATGCTGGGGCTGGGTACCCAATTACTAATAGTACTACCTTGGGTAGTCAACTGTTGCTCCTGTGCTTCATGCGAAGCTGCCCATCGTCATACTCCAAGACACCAAGATAGCCAGAGACGCCCGTGCGAAGCCGCGGAGATGACAACATGCCTCGTCGTCCGGCAGCCCTTTTCGGCAATCACTAGCCTGTGTTGGCAAAAACAGCCAACGACGCAATCGCAAATTGGGTGCTGCGGCGGAGGATTCCGTACCGACTACCAGGTATCGGCAACTTACTTCGCCTCTCCTCTCGCACTGTCACTCCATGCAAGTTTGAACTTCTCGGCATCAAGCCTGGGAGACGAGAAACTCCCCAAAAGAAGGGCTCGTCTTCCCATTTGCCCACGCCGGTTGCGCCACCATCTCTCACAACCAGGCGCTCAACCTCGTCATCACCACCACCACCACCCCCCCCCCTCCCCTTTCTAGAACGAACGAACGAATACCAAGCCGCCGGCTAGCAGGTGCCGCCCAAGGTGCAGAAGAGCGTCCCAGCCGTCGAAACGGGAAAGCTGGCCCGACAGTATGGCATCGAATCCCCGCACGACACGACAGTTTTCTGACACTGTGGCTCTGCGCCGGCGAGTTTTCTCATTGAATCTGCCGAGTTTGCATACTCGCACGCAGTTGGCCCAAAACGTGCCCGCTAATTTGGGACCCCTGGCAAACTTGGGAGGCGCATCATGCACCATGTACGGATGGATGGATACCCTTGGCCCAGGCATCGTTTCCGCGGCTTGGCCTCTAATACTAGTAGTACGCAAGGTTGCGGCTTTGGGTAGCAGTCAAATCAGACGGGCATGCTTCTTTCTCCTACTGTACATACGAGTACCTACATATACTAAGCGCCGCTCCCTGGGTGGGCTTTTGGGAGAGGAGACGACGCCTGCGCTCGTGCGTAACGAGACGAGCGTCGAGAACAGACCAATCACACAACCCCTTCTATGCTCGAGGGCGACAAGGACCGCTGCGTTCTTGGCATCCATTTACCACGAGCCAAATGCAGATCCACAAGAACATTGCGCTGCTGATGGGCGATCGCTTTTCCAAGTACCAAAGTATGCAGCAATATTACTAACAGCACTGGTGCTACCTTACCTTGCCTTGGGTAAGTTCTGCTAAGCTAACGGGCACAAAGCTCGGTTCCGCCCCCCCCCCCCCCCCCCCACGGTCTGCCCCATTAGCCGATGGTGAGGAAACAGGAACAGGAGAAGTCATTGGTTGTCAGCAGCAAGAAGCTGGTGGTCCGAATAGTTGCCTACTGCTGCTACTACGTACGTACTACTCACTGGTAGTTACTACTGCTTCCCAGGTATTATACCAGGCACAAAGCACGAGCGCGAAGCGCCAGTCTGTGCATCGACTCATCGAACGAAATAGGGCCACGGGCGGAGCGCCCCCCCCCGGTAGCGCACATCTCCAATTGCTCGCACAGGCATTTCCCCTACCATGGGGTAGCATTGCAGACGCTACTAGCGTGAGAGTTTTTGCGCAAATGGGCATAATGCGCATACATTCTATGTCGCCGTGCTTTGTCCGGCAAGGGTAGCAGAATCGGCTCCGCTCCGTGTGGATTGCGTTTCTGGCTTCGTTCTCAGGGACTCGGCCACTTCCAGAGGCGAGCGTCTCTCCTTGCTCAGGGCAGCTTCCCGGATGGTGATGGTGTGCATGGGCTGCAGATGGTTCTGCCTGCAGCTCAAGTTCAAATCATACCCAACGAGCCCCCCGTCACGCAGCGTCCCGCAGTCCTGGAGACCGGTGTGCCAACGAGGCAGCGTGGCATGCGCGCATAAGTGTCTCAATACTTCTGCCAAGCGATTGCCACCCTCCGAGCCACTTACAGACCGCAGGCAAGTAGCAAATATAGTAGCCTCTCCACCAAAGGTATTCCCCGTGAAGCGAGAGCAGCGCGACGGCACGCTACCTGCCGGCTGGACGACGAGCACCGCTGCTCGGCCATGGGGAAGCAGGAGTCATCAAGCAGTGCTACATACATACTCGTACGTACTATTAGTGTCGTTGCATCCCAGGAGCGCGACCTTGGCTGTTTGCAGCCTCGTGCGTCTACGAAAATATGCATATCCGACATGCAGGCATCTCCCTGTATCGGTTCGAGCTACTCAGGTGCCCCGTCAAGGTGTCGTACTTGTTCTTTTTTTTTTCAGAGACCAACTCGGAGAATGAAGCAGGCCGCTCCCGACCTATTGGGGGGGGGGTTCACGACATTGGCAGGGTTGTGCGCGCTCCGTACATGTGACAGACACGACGAGCTCGTCAAATTCGATTGATTGTAACAGCATGGCTGCCCAGCGCCGTGATCAACCGCCATTCTTTTTTTTTGTTCGTTTTTTTTTTTTAAAAAAAAGAAAAAGAAAGAAAGAAAGAAAGAAAAGAAAAGAAAAGAAAAGAAAAATGAGAAAAATCCTGGACCCAACAGAGGACCTATCCATTCCTACCTACCAGCAGCGGTTCCCTCGCAGGCAGAGCGAAGTAGAACAGACACTGAACATCTTATATCGCTAAAAGCACGTCTTGAAATCAAATATCAATGCCAATGCCAGGCGAGAGAGAGGGGGGGGGGGAGGGAGGGAGTTAGGAGGGAGGGAAGTGGGCGACGCCGATGCGGAGTCTCGCCGGCGTTTTCAAAGCCAATGGAAACAATGAAGTCGGTGAGTTTAAACCCATCTTTTTCCTCCCACCAGTTCTAAAAGCTTGCCTGAATCAAACGGAGCTGGCTGGGTGCTACTCCGTAACCAGAGCTGCTATCCGATGTCCTCGCACTGGGTTCTGGCACCGAGTACGCGGATGAGCCAATGGACTTGGCAGCGTTCATAAAGTGATGCCACCACACCACCCGCTGGTGCTCCCGGAACAGAACCTTTATTAGCCTAAGTCGCAGCAAGGGCCTCAATGCGAGCCGGTTCTTTTTTTTTCTTTCATATTCCCCCCCCAAAGGGCAGGCATCGTACGATCCACACCACGGGGAAGCGTCTTTGGCATCCCAAAAGCCAAAGAAATGACGTCCCAGGGCACGCACATCCCTACCCTCCGTTACTCCGTACGGACTAGTCCTGTTGCCTCCTCCTGTGTCCAGAGAAAAAGCCCTTCCGAACAAATGGCTCAATGCTCCAGATTGGAGCTTGCTCCCCCTGCTCCTCGCAGGAAAAAGAAGAAGCGCGGTCCGTCGCTAGGCCTCGCTTAGACTAATCAGCCTCTCAGCTGCCAAGCCGGCCCTCGAGTTTATAAGTACATAGTCGGCCGAAAAGTTGAAAAATTTGCCAAGCCCGGAGTGACATGCCCCATGCAGTTGTGGCAGAGTATCGCTAAAGCCTGGGGGGACCAAAGATGGGACAAAGAATAGAGACGGCTCTCTGGCGGGACAGAATAGTCCTCCAACAAAGCGGGTTCTAATCCTAAAATAGTGCCAGCTTCATGTTGACAAAAAAAAGAAAAAGAAAAAAGAAAAAAGAAAAAAAGCAATACAACCCCTGATAGGTTTAGAGAAATGCCCGCCAAAGTTGGAGGGAGAAAACGCCACTCGACTATTCGCGCTTTTTGATTATTTTACTCCTGTTGGTTCCATGTCGGCTCCCCCGTGGGTTTGTTCTTCTCTCTCTCTCTCTCTCTCTCTCTCTCTCTCTCTCTCTCTCTCTCTCTTTCTTCTCTCTCTCTCTCTCTCTCTCTCTCTCTCTTTCTCTCCTTCTCTCGCTCTCGCTCTCTCGCTCTCGCTCTCGCTCTTTCTCCCTATTCTGTGCTAGGATTCCGTGTTCATATTGCATAGGACCCCTAACAAGGACAATGGACGAAGCTTACGTCAGGCCTCTCTTTTACATGCCCTTGAGAACTAGCAGATGCGAACTTATTTGCCCAATAAGACGGGAGATAGATTGCTCCGCGTAGTTGGCAGATGCTAAGAAAGAAATTTGATGTTTTTTTTCTCTAGTCCTAGTCCAGGACATATATGAGGCTGGTCTCAGCATTTCAGGATAGACATTGAGGTCCTCGCTTAACAAATGCTTAACAAATGCTTAGACTCAGCTAGCTCGTTAGGACGTGAGAATGCCCAGGCTGAAGTGAATACATATGTAGATCCCTGATATTTAATGTCTCTAGAGCGGGTACAAGGTGTATCTCATCCATTCCAACGGAGCACAACCAAACACGCTCAAGCAGCGGCGAGGACTAGGGTAGATTAGCATGCTTATGATGAGTAGTTATGTCGACGTGCTGAGAGGAAAATGCCCCAGAGTTTCTCGTCGGTTTTGCATGAATTCTCGTCGATTTGGGAGCCCCCCCCCCCCCCAAAAAAAAAGAAAGGAAGTGAAGGAAGAAACAAACAAACAAAAGGAAGTGAGAGTTTGGATCGACAAATTAAACGAATAGGTATATATAGTCAGACGGTGACGGAGCAAAGAGCAGATGTTGGGATATAAGCCGTTTCGGCCTGTTGGTAGGCAAAGGCCGAAATGAAGCGATAAAGAAAAAAAAAGAACGAGAATCAGGAAAAAAAAAAGAAAGAAAGAAAAGGAAAAAAAGAAAAGAAAATAGAAATAGAAAAAAGAAAAAGAAATAGGGAAAAAGAAAGGACGGAAAAGGAAAACGACTGTATTTGTTGTCTTACAATAATAATAATAATAAAATAATAATAAATTTCCCGTCGCCTCGGCTCATTGCCGGCAAATCTCGTGCCGCCGAAAAAAAAAAAAAAAAAAAAAACCTCGCAAGAGGCCGATGAAAATAAACGTTTTGCAAGACAAGGGAAAAAAAAAAAAAAACCTTCTTCTCGCAAACTTCGCCCATCTCCTTTCTGTATCGCCTCTCTCGCAACAATCAACCGCCGCCGCAAATTCCCTTCGCCGCAAATCGCTATCGCTTCGGTGCGCGTCAGACTGTGCAAAGGCTCACTGCACAGTCCAGATTCCTCCCCCCCCTCCTCTCGCCTTCTTCTCCTCAAGCTATATGACCCAAGAGCCTACCAAGACTCCAGCAGAGCTCCCGAACGATAACCCTCTCGATTCCCTCCACCTCTCCCAGCATGGCTCCCTTTCCCG
Source organism: Trichoderma cornu-damae (assembly GCA_020631695.1). NCBI lineage: Eukaryota > Fungi > Ascomycota > Sordariomycetes > Hypocreales > Hypocreaceae > Trichoderma > Trichoderma cornu-damae. The sequence continues at coordinate 3,785,283 of CM036089.1, forward strand.
TGACGCGAGTGGTCTCCGTCGAGACCATTCAGGCGGCTCCGGCGTCGGCCCACAGCGCTCTCGCCCGGGTCCGGACGACCAGCATCAGCCCCTCTCAGGCGATGGCGATGGCGATGGCGATGGCGATGCCGGAGTCGATGCCGGAGTCGATGCCGACCGGCTCGACGAGGAGCTGCGACGATTGAGCCTTGGCGAGGCTCGCGACGGCCGCCCCTCTGCGCCTGGGCAGCGAATCTCCGAATATGAAAAGGCCCTGACCTCCCAAGCAGCGAGGAAAGGCCTCGGGTTCCAGGTCGTAAAGCGCTCAGAGCCCCGCTCCGATGGAACACGCCTGGATAACTTCCCAAACGGTGGGTTTTCCCTACTGTACATGCATTGCGTTCCTGCAGGCCAAGCAACTCAGCTGACGCGAGACCGGCAGAGATTTTGACGCACATCTTTTCGCATCTGCCGCCCGACTGTCACTCTTCCGTGGCGCTGGTGTCGAAGCGATTCTGGGCGCTGGTCACCACGCATCATGCGTGGCGCATGGCGTTTATGCGCTACTTCCCGGGGCACACCGTCCTGGAGAGCAGTGGCAAGGCTGCTGCCGCCGCTGCTACGGCCGCCGCGGCGTACGGGGCCGAGCCATGCCGCGACGTCGTTCGCTTCGAGACTCGGTATTTCCCTCGGCTCACCTCGCTGGCCACCTGGCGAAGCGAGTACCTCCTCCGAACCCGCCACCTGAGGAGCTTGGCCCGCGGGAAGCCGGGGACGCCCACCGGGGGGAGCTTGTCGGGCCGGGTCGGTCGGGCCGGGAAGAAGTCGAGCGCCGTCTTGACCTACAACTCGAAGCTGCCCTGGCAGGTGACGAGCATCCACGCTGTCTTCTCGAACGGGAAGAAGCCGCCGCGCGTGGTTCAGGGAGCCGGGGATCTCGGGGCCGCAACCATCAGCGACCCCACGACGGGCAAGATTGAGAAATGGGGCCTCGAGGACCCTTTCGCCACGCCGCAGCTGGACGAGGTCGCCCCCAACCTGGTGCCCTACGGCCTGGGAGAGGGCCCGGCCGGCGTCCCCAACGTCATGGACGTGAGCTACACTTACGGCATGGTATCCGGCGAGGGATTCCCCGGCGGCCGGCCATTCTTCCGGGGGGTCAACGAGCTGCGTGGGCGTTATCTCGGCGCGGAAATCAGTGCCGTAGACGCCCACTTGGACATCCCCAAGATCCCCGAAATGTCCGACGCCGTCTGCAGCGTGTGGATCGCCAAGTCGTCGACCGTCACGGCAACAACACAGTCGGTGTGCGGTATTCTGACAGGCTCCGCCCTCGGGGTCATCACCGCTTATTCGCTCGGCTGGGATACCACGGGCCCGAGATACGCCAACGGCGACGTCACGGCGCGATGGGCCGTCAGCCCGGGCGTCCCCATCGTGTCCCTCAAAGCCGATGACGGCCTCAACCAAAAGCGCAGGTCCTCCTCCAGGGTCTGGGCCGTAGCACTGAATGCGCTCGGCGAGGTCTACTATCTATGCGACGTGCCTGTCGGTAGCCCCGTTCGAGCCGCCGGAGAGGACCTGACGAGGAACGCCTGGTATGCCGGCCGCACGGCATACTGGCACCTCCTGGAGGCAACTCGCAGGGTCGCCCGGGGAGACGAGCTAGACAAGAACGCGACCCGCGGGGCGTATTCGCCTCGATCGCCCTCGAACGACATGCATCTCAGCAAGGACCAGCTGGTGGCAGAGGCCCGAGAGATTGAAAAGTTTATGCGCTACAAGCCCTCTCACTTCCGCAAGGTCTGCCAAGGCTGGGACATGCAGCGGAAGCTCGAGGTGGATTTCGCCGGCGACGACGGCAAAGGTGCTGGGGAGAACGTCTTTGTGATTGACCGCGGCGTCGCCGAGAATCGCCCCGCCCGTGTTCAGCGCTACTCGCGGTCGTTGATGCCTGCGCAAGCCCCTTCCGGCGAGTCGACGACACCTCTTGCGCCGGTTTATACCACATCGCTGTTTGGCAGCATTGGCGGATTCGCCCATCGGATTTCTCCAGCTTCCGAACCCCAGGCGCCCTTGTCCCCTCCCCCTACTCCAAAGTCTCCGCCCATGCCCTCGACGGTGATTCACGACTGGTCCGAACAAGTGCTGGAGCTCAGGGGTCACAGCCGCGATGTCATAACGTCGGTCGCCTTGGACAACTCGCTTCCCTCGCTCTTCACGCTAGGGGAAGACCCCCTGCACGTCGCGAACGAAGCGTCGTCTACGACAAGTCCCTGGGCCGATCATGGCGCAAGAGAAATCCCCGGCCGCAGAGCTCGCTTCATCGTCATTGGAACCGACAGCGGCGCGGTCCTTGTCTGGAACGCCCGAGACGATGATGGGGCACGCCAGATTCAACCCCTGCGCATCCTCCAGACCGAGTCTCCAGAGGTATCCGCAGTTGCGGCCTCCGGACTGTACCTCGTCCACGGCGGCAGCGACGGCCTCGTCCAAGCCTGGGATCCCTTGGCATCTACGGCGGAGCCTATCAGAACAATCAATGCCAGGTCAAACGGCCGAGTTCCTCGCCACATGCTGGTCATGAACCCAGCACTGCAGCAGGATTCCTACCACGCCGTGGGGGCGATATGCCTCGACCCCGATCCCACAGCTCTGCAGGGCGTGGTCTCTTTCGGGGCGTTTATGCGATACTGGTCGTACGGATCGCAAGCCCATGCTGCGGGCCGTAAGCGGCGTGTCCGTCACTCCGATATAGATACTCGCCTTGCCAGCCGCCGGCAGGGCGGTGCGGTGTCAGACTACATCGCATCCGAGGAGGCCGAGATGCACCGGGAAAATGAGCAGCAGGCTCGCGAATACAACCGCCGGCTCAAGAGATTCGGCGCCCTGGGCGACTTGACCGAAGAAGAGGCGATGCTCTACGCGCAAATGGTCTCCGAAGAGGCCTTTCATGCAGATGAGCAACGGCGGGCTAGCGATTCGGCAGCCGATGCCAGTCTCGACACTGCCTCTTCCTTTAGTGAGAATACCGCGGAGACCCTGACGCCGGATCCAAGTGTCGTCGGCCCGTCTGCGTCGGAAGCCAACGGCGCAGCCGACGATGACGAGTACGAACAACAGATCCAACAGGCCGTGCGGCTGTCGCTGCTGGAAGGCGTCAGCAACGACGCGGGACAATCGTCCGTGGAATCGTCGCGGGGGAACAGTTCCGGCAATTTCGACTTTCCCGTCAGCGTCAAGTACAAGCCCAAGGGCGGCAAGAACGGAAAGCCGTCGGAGCCCAGCGAGCCATCCGCGAGCCACCACACACCCGTTGGCGGGCCGTCGTGGCAAGCCACCGCCGAAGATGAGGATTTGGCCTTGGCCTTGAGCCTCAGCATGCAAGACCAGGGAGGCTGCTCGCCACGGCCATCGTCGTCGGATGCAGGCGTGGGTCTCGGTATCCAGGATGAAGAGTTTCCATCTTTGCCTGGTGATGGAGTTGGAAAGGGCAAGGGAAAAGGTGTGCAGAGGTGGTGATGTGGAGAGAGAGAGAGAGAGAGCAAGATTTAGCCAAAGAGAAAAAAGAAAAATAAAGAAAAAAGTTTCATTCTAGCTGCATAGACACGGCTAACATGCCAGCCATGTCTTGAATCCCTTTTCAAGAATATCAAAGGTTTAAGATATTCAACCCCCCCCTATTTAATTCTTACGCGCGAGTTTCAAATAATACATTATGTTTGCATTTTTAGTTTTATTTCATTTGTTATTCTCGCCTGTTCTTTTGTTCTGTGAGATACAAACAACGCCCCTGAAACTCACCTCCCACCCCTTTTTTTTTTTTTTCCATGAATTGCCCAAATCTCTTCTCCCATAATATTTATTATACAACTCATGACTCGATATGTACAACATGAACACAACATGCCGTGCAGATTGCGTAAACCCGACTGTTGTAAAAAAAAAAAAAAAAAAAAAAAAAAAAAGTTTGTAGGAATCGAAATAAAGGGAAAAAAAAAACCCCCCCAAATTTCTGTATTGCAAAAGGGGGAATATTGAAGAGCACATCGCGACATATCTTTCAAGTCATGACATGACCCAAACGCTAATTGCCAAGCAGATGCACATGACGCCGCCTACGTGCGCGCCTAGATGCGCCGAAGACGCACCGCTATCGCCATCACCCCCACGGCCGTCCCGGGTCCCCGTTTCGGCGGGGATGTCGGGCATCGGGGTTCCAGGAGGGGATAAAGTAGCAGTGACGGAGGCGCCGGGGTACGTCAGCGTTTGAGACGACATGATCAAGCCGCTGGGGCCTATAGTGATCGTCTGGTTGTCTATCACAGTCGTCTCCGCGTTGTTCGGGTCGCCGTCTTGGTTGACCGAGTAGGTTACCCCGTTGACAACGACTAGAGACGGTAGGAGCTTTCCCACTGTGACTCCGCCGACAATCTCGTACTCTGTGTCTGTGGCGTTTGCCAAGGGCCCTCCTATGGTTGTGCCGTGGAGAGACACACCTCTCGGACCGATTGAGATGACCTCGCCGTTGACGGTTGTTTCATACGGAGCAATGCGAGGACCATATGTGATTGTTGCGGAGCGTACAACCACGACGGAATTTCCTATGGCTGTGAGCATCTCCCCTCCCGCCACAATCTCGTCAGTTGGGCGGGGAGGGTGATCTCGGAAGATGAGAGTCTCGCCATCGACGACCACAGCTCCAGTCCCAAGAACGACCTCCTTGCCGTTGACAGTGGTCGTAGCTTGCTGCGGCGAGACGCCCAATGTGGTGCCGTCGACGACAACCTGCGACCCCGAGATTACTACCGAAGCCCCCCCTAAAACTCTAGATGTCGCTGTTGGCATCGGCGGGGTTGCTGCTTCTTGTGGTGCGGGCTTCGTGATTGTTGAGCCCAGCCCCACGACTGCGGTTGGCAGGATGGTGAATGCCTCGGTTCCGACTGTGATTGTGGTCGTCTGGCCGGGTTTCAGACCCGATACGGTCTTGTCATTGATGATGACTTGGTCTCCTCCGGCAGTGAGTCGAAAGGTGGGGACTGGAGACTGTTTCACGCTTTCTAGAGGATCGGAAATGCGTGTGTTGGTCTGCGGGCCATCTGTAGGCTGTATGGTCTCATGATTGCCGTCAACGAGGCCGCCAGTAATCAGCGTTTGGCTAAAACTAGGGGTAACTTCGGGCGAAAACACCACAGATGGGTTCTTGTCCGTTGTGATGAAGGTAATGACATGGCGAGTAAACGAAAGAAACGGCCTCATTGTTGTAGCAACTCCTCCGCCGTGTTTGCCGGCAGCGTCGGCCGTTTGCGTAATAATCTCTGGAAGATCAATCGAAAATGTGGGGGCCGGACCTGGTATCATGAGGCCATATGATGGAGAGGCTGAGGAAGTGGCCGGGACTGTCAGCGTTGCTGTCGAGTTGGTAATGCGAGACGTGCTGAAAAATGTTATCAGGGCTTCGCCTGGCGGAGAGCAATAATTTGGCGTGGTGATGGGCGAATAAGGAGGAGTGTAATCGCTGGTGTTGCCATAAAAGGTAATCGTTGAAGTGTAAACAATGGAATACTCCGTAACAGCCTTGTCGCTAGGGAATGGAGTGCATGGCTCTGTCGGGCTCAGGCTCATGAGCAAGGAGGATTTGGTTGCGTAGGCAATGTTGCTTCCGTTGGTCGCTGAGAAAGCTGAAGAGCATTCCGAAGCGTCAATATATGTGCAACCAGCAATGGAAGAAGGTCCGGCAGACCAGTTAACAGCAGAATCGAAGGTCTGTGCCGAGACTTGGCTCGGATCTCTTGTGCTGTATACGCCCTCGGTCGATGGAGATGAAGTAGATCTTCTAAAGTTGTCGACCTCAGCATCGGGCGTGAACGCAGTGGTCGGCGACGAGGATATCGGAGGAGCCGCTGGAGATGACGGCGAGCCGCTCGCGGCAACATCCATCGTCGATATAGATGCTGTCTCTGGTAGCGAAGAAAGACTGTGTTTCGTGAAAAGCTCCGGTGATCGTATTATCGTAGCCGTAGCGGCTGTCGTCTTGTGTTGAATATTGTCCAGGCTGGCATTGGACTGAAGAAAGCTTCGCTGGCGGTGACGGTGTAGAATCTCTATCTGAGCGGGTGAGTAATATGTTTTCAATAAGCAGCAAAGCCACAGATTCAACACACCTGGTCTCGCATCCGCCGCGGCAGATTCTGTTACAAGTGTTGCATAACACAACAGCACAGCTTTTGCGGCTTTCATTGTGTTCCCGATGAAAGCTACAGGAATCCCTCAAGTCCACGGGTGATTGGATTGGAGCGACGTAGGATGGAATGATTCAGTAGGCCACCAGAGTGACCTCGCCACCGTACGGCGGTGCTATAAAAAAATTACAGATTCAAAACGTCCAACATGTGCCAGGATGCGACGGATTCATGGGAAGGTTAACAGCAAGGTTCCAGTGCTTTGCACAAACAATTACTAGCCGTGGGGGCTGAACTGGTCGTCGCACAATAGTGAGGTGGAAGACTGGTAAATCGGCCTAGTTTGCTATGCATGGAGAGCTCTGTAATACCGAGTTATATACATCAATGTCGTACAAAGTACAAGCAACCGGGCATGGGCGTGGGCGTGGTCGAATGTAGACGATGAGATGAGAACGAATCGAATAGAAGCCGGTCTTCAAAATACTCCATGTTTCCCCTGGCAGCAGTGGCTAGTCTAGTGCTAGGACCAACACACCGTCTCGAGCCTTCAGGGGGAGAGAATAAAAAAAAAAACAAGGGAGACGAAGCATCATCAGCTCTAGCAGACAGACAGCATCCGGCCAACATCAAGAGCACCGTGTAGTAGCAAGGTCTCCCGTCTCCCCTGCTGCTGGATCGGGTCAAGGTAGTCATTCTGATGAGCTTGGATCAGTGTTCTCTAACCTTAAATTTCTTGAGCCACGGATATATGGCTTCTTCTGCGAAGGAGTGATGACCCGCTACGCTCAGACTCTGCCAAAGGATCGAGCCAACTCATCGGCCTGCATTCAGCCTTCCGAAATTGAGGAATCGAGAACGGGGATACAACGCTAGAGGCGCTTCTCGGTGGATAGTTTGGGACGGAACACACGTCCGTCCGACCAATAAGACAATGGGCGCCTCTCAGGTTGGGGGAGGGGGCTTGGAGCCAATAATCAAGAGGAAGAGGAAGAAAAAAAAAAAGGGAGAGCAGGGCCTTGCTGTTTCATTTGAAGCTCCAGTCCGCCGTCTGTCATCGAAATTTCCCGCGGAATATGGAATATGGGCTGAATGGTAACTCACTACGGAGTACCAAGCCGAAGGAGGATCTTGTGCGACGCAAAGTTCAAGGACATGGCTGCCAAATGGCGGCTTTGCAACACTCCGATAAAGGCGACGTCGAGGTACATACTTGTATGTTGATCGCCCTCTCATTTCAAACGGCATAACAGTGGCACCGATGTACAACGTAGATGACAGAGCCGTGCCAATGAGTGAACCCGCTTACGGGACCGGGCTGAATGCACGGATGATGGATGACACTCTTTCTCCATAGGCTCGAGCAAAACTTCGAGAATCCATCGCCAGCTCTATGTTCGAATGTCTCATCCTCCCTTGTTTTCGGCCTTTTTGGGGGGTTTTTATTTTTTAGGGGTTTTTTTTCGTTTTTTTTTTCTAATAACGTATTTCGCGTACGTGACCATTTCGAATAGCGGGTGCATAAGAGAGATTGTGATGGGCTAGGCACAGGTGGGAAAATGCTGAGAGTTTTCTTTTTTGCCCATGGTCTGAGACATTGCTCCCTTGATTCAGCCGTTCGTGAACCGTATGGATCCCAAACGCAACGATTATTCCCAGTTTTGTGCATCTTATGCACAGGAGGACCGCTCCGCTTGTGAATCCCTTGCCTATCGTGCTCCGCGCTGCTGCTGTTACATATGTACTGGCAGCCGTGCGGAACAGTGCAGGGAAATTAGCAGCTAGAAAGAAATAACCGTCGGGTAGGTTATTTTCCTGGTGCCGCTACAGGGGTGGCGCCATCATCTTGTTTCACTGGAGGACCAATCAATCATCATGGCTCTGATGCCCGGCTGACCAGTCACATTTCCTCTTCGTATACACCCAGGGTCCTCTGTTGTTTTGTTTGTTTGTACTTGGTACTGCTCCGCATATCGCCATGAACGATTTGACAATTTTGTGTTTTTTTAAAAAAAAAAAAAAAAAAAAAAAGAAAGAAAAGAAAAGAAAAGAAAAGAAAAGCCGCAGTAACGAGCAAGTAGAAGGGCGATTCAGGAAGCGAACGGCCGGCCAGGTCCATCAGCACCTCTCCCGTGAGTTGGTTCCAGCGTTTCAGCGTGGAAGAGCATGTGACCCAAACAAGATTTCGATCCGCGCTGAGATCCTGTGGTGGTAATGGTCAAGCAGGTTGTGGTCTCTTGTACCTCATTAACCTTGATGACTGTAAGAGGAACGTATGTATAGTCGCACGTCGGACCTAATATTTGTTGGACCAGGTTGGCATTAGCTAAAAAGCGCGAAGCGGAGTGTAGGCCATTTCTAGAAAAAATATACCCAATGTATATGCCATAACTAATCAATCGCGGCTGTTTTTCAGGTGGCTCGACCCATCGCCGTCGCTGAGAGAATACAAGAGTTGTTCATGCTCACGTCTTGCGAAGATGTGCTCGCCCTTGTTTCTCGATCGCCTCTTTGACAACAGGTCCAGGGTAGCTCTGCGACGACCGGATGCCGCGATTTGATGCGGATTGTTAAATGCTGTGCTGTCCGACTAGACATGGCTACTCGACCTGAACGAAGAAATACTGATAGAGTCTTGTATTGTGTGTTTTGGCTTGCAGAGATGTGTTCGTGATGATTTTATTTTTATTTTTATTTTAATTTTTTATCACAAATCGATTTGGCCTGGTGGGCGTCGCCGATAGAGGATTGCTGTTGGGGAAGAGCCAGCGGAGACTGCGGCGTTAGTAGCGTTGGTACAGAGTACAGCGATGATGGCTGCATGAAGCCAGCGACTGCAAGGGCATCCCCATTACCTTACCTATAGCCGCCAAGGCACCAAGGCACCCAGAAGTACCTCTTGCTTCGTAATGCCACTTAAGACACTTGAGGTACCTACTTAGTAGGCAGTACTTCAAGCTGCTGTCCGGCCTTTTGCCTCCAGCAACGATGGCAAAAGGGAACAACAGTCATCAGCCGGCTCTCCCTCCATCGAGAGTTCACCAAGCATCTTCCCTGGTGAGTTATCTGGGATGGCGATGCTGGCAGGCAGTTGACGCTAATATCGTACGGTCGCGCAACGAGTTCGGGCACTCACATGTGGGCAGGGGAGCGAGCTTAGCTCCGGCAGACGCGTCCCGGTCAGCACTTTACTTGTGCATGCTGCAAGGGCGACAATATCCAGCGCACAGGGATCCGTCTACGAGGTACACAGTTGCCGGCACGTGAGAGCATTGGCCGGCTTTTGGCCATCGAACTATGGATGATGAGCGCCCACCATAGGGCGCTGCGACTGCCTCTCCGGAAGATAGGCGCTTGGATGTCCAAATGGGCCGGATCAGTTGCTCGCCATGATTACATGGACGGAGCTCGCGCGCAACGTCCTGGGGAAGAGCGTGGGATGGCGGGGGATGGCGGAATGGCTCCCAGTCGCTGATCTCGGCTCCAACCATCTGAACAGTGGGCCCATAATATCGGGCTACTGATCCTAGGCATGGCCCCGGCCGTCCGTGGTTGCTGGACTCTCCTTCTCCGTCCCGAAAGAAGAAGAGGAAGCCCCCCTCCCCCCCAAATCGATGCTGCTCTGCTATCACGGGCGATGCCTTGAGGCGTTGCAAGCTCCGGGGTCGGCTAGCGGTGCTATCAACTATGTGTGTGGACGTGATAGCCCGCGAAGAACGTTGGCATTCCAGCAACATGCCCGGCTGTTCAGTGGACTATGCCTGCCGTAGCTCGTGCTACAACAACAAATGATGCGCACCACGCCGTCACATCGAGTCCAGGGCCGTTGTCAGGCCAGGCATGTGGGCCCTGCACATCGAGCTTAGCGTCGGTGATGTCTCGTGGACGTCCGAAACCCTGTGAAGCCAAACAAGCACAGGCAATTAGACTGTTTACTCGTCTCGCCAGCAAATGTCTGACCCGCGTGGCAGTTGGGCCGAGCCACCCTAGCATTGCCCTTTTGTCCCCGCAGATGTCGCCGGGCTTCTTTCGTGCTGGCACTCTTGCAAGTAGCATATTCTGCATAGCGTACTGCTGGCGGGGACAGCAGGATGGCTATGATTTTTCAGATTGATTGAAGTGAGTGGATCGCCGCGTGTGTTACGACGTGCTGGCAAGGATGAGACAGGACCCGTGCAAATATGTGCGCTTCTTGGTGAGCCGGAGCGTCCCCTACCTGGCCCCCCTCAGAGACATGAGGTGAGCTTTGCAGGACTGAACCCATGGGTGATGGAACAGAAGCGGTCAAGCCTAGAACTGTTTTGGCTGATGTTATTGGCAAAATATATTTGCAGCTTCATCACCCCCCCAAGGTGTTGCTGGTCAATACATACATCCTTGCATGTATATCTGCTGCGGACGCTTAGAAACGACCAGGGAACATACCCGGTGGCACATCCAGAAAGCATGGAGCGCTTCAAAGTGTCACCCCAATAAGGCATCGGCAACTGAAGCCATCCCTCATCTGGCCCTGTTCTGGCACCTATCACGACCGCTATGTAGGTATTACTACCGCTAGCGCTTCCGCGAGCCATCGGCGGCTTGATGGCCGGCACAAGCCGGTGTTACTGGGCTGATCATAGCGACCCTCATTAACTAGAACGTTTGGATGGAGCCCTCTGTTCGTCCCAAACTGAGAGCTGGAATGCTTTGAATGGATCCCCTCACCGGGTTCGTGGCCAGCGTGCAAAATAGGGTTCCCATCCCTTTCGGTCGAAATTTCAAGGGCGGCAGCGACAGGGCGCCTCTTGGCCACACTCTCGGGCGGACCTTTAGGGGGATCGGCCTAGGGCATCCGCTGCTCGGTATTGTTGGTTGGTAGCAGCATTCGGTACCTGGCGCGAGGTACACAGATCCTCAGCCGGCCATCCAAGGGGCCGTCGGGACGTGGTCCAAGCCTTGCATTCCCATCCCTCCTCTTCGCTCTCCTTCATACATACACCGCGGCGGCAGTCCCGTGAAGCCTCACGGTGGCCAAAGCAGAGCGTTCTCGCCACGTGAATCTGCCGAATCACGAGCCCGTGGCGCTTTCGGTTTACTAAAAGTTGCAGGTTCCATCTTTCTATACTCATTACTCTCATGGACGCGGTGCTGCCGTGGTGAGATATCACAGAAGCTGAGAGGCCCTCATGATACCAGGACCTAGAACCCCAGCAGTACTGTGATCTGGGGGGTCCTCTCAATACGCATACTTGAGGCATCGCAAGGCCGCCATCGACGAGATGCGTCTTGATGTCCTAGCGATTGCAGCAGTAGCTGGAATTGTCTACGCGAACGACCCGGCTCCAGTGGCATTTGATGCCGGAGAGTGGTATGGTATTTTTTATTTTTTATTTATCTTAATTTATTTTATTTTTGATAGCGGTTTTTTTTTGGTCGCTTTGCTTCTGCCGTTGTTTACACCACTGCCATGTGGTGTTGCCGTATCACTGACCTATGATGGATAGGCTTGGAATTGACGGTAACTGGTCAACTATCAAAGTCTTGTTGGGTTCGAACTCGGATCTCGTTCATGTTCTTTTGAGCACGTCGCTTTCTGAATTTTGGGCGGTTGGGCCTGGGGGCTGTTTAAAAAGTACGTCTCCATCTCAACATGACCGGGGCCCTCCGCTGTTTGCAAGACATCTCGCGGACCCGGGCCGTCAACATCTCTCTTCCTCTCCCAACCAAGGAGCTGACTTGGATTTCATAGAGGAGCCACATTGTACTGCTGCTCGTGGTGGCATTTATACACCGTTCGCGTCTAAACACTGGTCGTATATGGGGATTTGGCAACTTGGCTTGGAGTATTTAGGATACGGGGGAAACGGCCAGTATGGACTCGACACTGTCAACGCATACAGTACGATTACCGACATTGGCTTCGGCATGTCCAACGTCCTCATGTCTGCCATCAACACGACAGATTACTACATAGGCATTTTGGGACTCGGCATAACACAGGGCAATTTCGGCCACGAGGTCGCCCAGTCGCCATTGACACAGGCTGTCCATACTTTTGGATGGATTCCCAGCTATAGTTATGGTTATACTGCAGGCGCATCTTACCGTGCGTACACGATTCACTGCGGAAGCGACTTGTGCTAATCCCAGAGAGCAGGAAATATACCGGTTTCCATTACCTTGGGCGGCTATGACACGGCTAGATACGTTCCACATGACATCGACTTCACGTTAACCCCGCAGGACAACATGCCTCGCGCATTGGTTCGAGGCATTGAGGCCTCTGCGAACAACAGCACAGCCAAGCCCAAGGAATGGGAATCTTGGACAACCAGCCTCTCGGGCTGGAATAATTCTTTCACAGCCTTGATTGACAGCACCACTCCGTACCTGTGGTTACCGAATGCCGTGTGCGATGAGTTTGCAGAGGCCTTCAACCTGACGTACAACAAGACGTTTGATCTATATACCCTTACGAATGAGCAATATAACAACTATGGCTCTTTCGATTCTTTCGTTTTTACATTTAGCTTTTCAAGCTTTGACAACCACGACAACTTTGGGTCTCCCTTAGACATCCCGGGGCTGGTGAATATCACCGTGCCAATGCGAGCATTCGTCAGCCTACTGCAATACCCTTTCATGAACCGCGCCATCAGATATGGAGACCCGGCCGTCCCATACTTTGCTCTGCGAAGGTCTCAACACGACTCCGCAGTCGTCATTGGGCGATCGTTTCTACAGGAGGCATACTTGATCACAAAGTACGACGAGGCCGTATTCTCGGTTCACCAGGCCAAATTCCCCCAACGACCGATAGCAGATGCAAAACTAGTGCCCATCAAACAGCCAAATAACAGCCCTTACCCACCGCCGCCGAAACAAACCGGCACCAAACTGGACAAGGGACAAATGGTTGGCATCGCAGTTGGCGCCATCTTGTTGTGCTTATTCTGTCTGGTAAGTGTATGTTATATGTGCTACCGAAGGAAGCCGCAGGAGAAAGGCGACAAAGTGACTGTCAAGGAAACGAAAGATTATGCGCCCACACCGGTTCCAAACACAGCAAGGATACCTCGGCCTGTCATATTTCCTAAATTTTTACGATGCAAAAGACTGCAGAGAAAAGAGACCAGTTTTGCTGCCACTGCTGTTCTATCGGATTTTACCGAGGCTCCGGATTCTGAAATTTACGAGCTCCCGGCCCCGATGGCTCCTGTTGAACTTGATGCGAGCGATGGGGATGACGATAGCTCCATGGTCGGCGACTCTATCCTAGGCACGGGCACCACGCGGAGCTTCAGTGCTTATGAGGTGGCACGAAGAAAGATTGACCGGCAACTTCAAGGCCAAGTTCCTGAATATTCCCCACCGCTGCTCGACACGGCGCTGCCTTCACATACCGTGAAAGCAGCTTATGCAGGCTCGAGCAGGGAAACAACCCCTGTTTCCCCAATCAAGTCTGGATCGGGAACTAATAGCTCGCTTCCCGCATCGCTCCCATCACCCATCTCTTCTGGATCGGGACATTGCAGTCATCCGGATGGTGCTTTGTATTCAATCGCCGCATCTCCTGCAGATCAACCCCCGGACAGCGGCTCGAGAGGCCATGATGATTGTCGTGATGAGGAGAATACACGATGGGGAATTAGCCGATCGAATTCACGGCGCTCAGAGAGCCCGGCAGCGTCGCCTCGTATTTTCGCCCCGTCTTCTACCATGGCGTGCCAAAAAACCCCAATTGACCCAACAACCATTGTCTGCTTGGGCAATCTCCCCGAAAACCTCCAATCGCTTAGACACAGCATCATGCTGGCACGCATCGTCAGCCAAGAAAATCGCAACAGTGGAGATAGCTTTGCGCCTCGGTTTAATGCCGAATTTCATCTTTCCGATCAGAGTCTGGGAAGTAATTATACGGAAGAAGAAGATCGAATCATGCTGGAAATGACAAGGCAAGCCACCCTCTCCCTTGCCCGATCACAGGGGGGCCCACCACCTGTCGAACAAGAAGCCGAGAGAAGCGAAGAGCGCTTCTCAAATCAGGAGAAGGATAGCCCCTATTCCTCACAGGGAGAGGGACGGATAGATGGAAATGATATCGTTCATATTCCACAGATGGCGGCAAAGCGATATAGCTGGGAAGACTAAATGCTGGTGCACCATCTCTACGCCACTATTCAGCAAAAGAATAAGAGCGTTCTGCCTTTATACTCTCCCCTTGCATCTTTCTTTTTTTTTCTCTCGTGTGTTATACCGCGAGTGATGGAGTTTTTTTTTCCCCTCTCTTTCTCTCCCCCCATCTTTCTCCCCCCCTCCCCTTTTCTTCTGTCCCCCCCCTTTTTTTTCACCCCGGGGGGAGCGTGCGACAAATGTATTCTATGGACCGTGATTTCCTCTGAGCGACACCCACTAGACGTGTATACAAATGGAACATTGGAGTTTTAAGGGGATTTTATACCACCACGTTACGCCACTTTTTTCCTTTTTCTTGTTTCTTTCATTTTTCATTTTTTCTTCTTTTTCTTCCCCCCCCTTCTTTTATACACAATTGTCGGTCTAGTTCATGTTAAATGTACAACCCTCTCCCCCTTTTCTCTCTCTCTCTCTTTTTTTTTCTTCTGTGATCTGATTTGGATATTTAGAATGATGGATATATATAGCATGAGCAAAGTGCCAAAGGATACCTACCCCCTTTGGGGAACGACGAGAGCAGTGTCTTCTGTATGCGCAGCTCTCGCATACACCCTCTCCTTTCACGTGTCTAGATGGGAAACAAAGAAATAGAAAATTGATACAAAATTATTCGAAATACTTTGCTGTTTCGTGATATGCAGTTCCAAGCGGCTGGCCCTGCGTCCATTGTCCACTACTACGAGAACCGCCAAAGACCCGTCCAATGCGCTATGATACAATTCCATCCCTGCTGTGTATGGCGATTTCCAAAAAAAAAAAAATAATAAAAAATAAAAAAATAAAAAAAAAATGAAAAGGCTCTTACCAAATCTCTTGCCACCACGTTATCGCTCCCAGCATCTCCTTGCGAGCCACCTCGTCCCCATTTTCGGTAAACGGGTCAAAGACGGCACGTTTGCACGAATCAGCCATCCTTGTGGAGCCTCCACAGACGGCGAAAATGGCCTTTTGGGGAATCAGCTCCTCCAGCCGCGGCGCTTCCCGGCGTACCAAGTCCTGCACGTAGATTTTCTCGCGCTGGTCTCTGGAGAACGCCGTAAACACCACCAGCTCGGTCTTCTTCTTGGCGGCCTCTTCCGAGAGTGCACGCCACTCGTCTTCGAAGAAGTAGTCGGCCGCGCGGTTACGGTTGCCGAAGAAGATGACCATGGGCGCCGGGGCGTGGTGCGTGAGGCGTTCGTGGACCAGACACCGTACGGGTGCGACGCCGGTGCCGGTGGCCATGGCTACGAGCGGCCTCTGGGAGTTGGCGGCGCCGTGGATGGGCGAGAGGACGGGCTTGTAGGAGACGCGGAGGGTGGCGCCGGGGACGAGGCTGGCGAGGTAGCGAGAGCAGAGGCCTTCTCGGGGCTTGCGGAGGATGGTGCGATACTTGACCATGGCGACCAGGAGATCGACTTTGGCGGCGCCGTCCTGGGAGGGGTGGATCGCCGCGGTGCCTCCGTTGGCGATGCTAAAGTCGCGGCCGCGGATCAGTGGAAAGACGTCGACAAGCCGCTCGGCCGGAACCTTGACGGAGGTGAACTCATCGAGGACCTCGATGATGCTGCGGCGGGCTCGCGTGGCGTAGTCAAAGTATTCGTCCATGTATTCGGGCATGGTGAACTCGAGCAGGCGCTCGCGGTGGTATGGATCGGACGAGAAGTAGGACATGCTCTTGAGGAACGAGCGGCGCGGGATGGCGGTTATATCAATGTTGTTGAGGAGCAGGTCGCGGAGCGTGCATGAAGCGGGCGCGTACAGGTTGCGTGGGAGGGGCCCGCAGGCGGCGAGGTCGAGCGGGCGGTCGGCGATGTTGTTCCAGCCCATGAGGTCGATGAGCTTCTGGACATCGAGGGGGAAGTTTTTCGGGTACAGCGTGAGGCAGTCTCCCGGGACGCATCGAACCCTTTCGCCGGATGGATGCCCAGGGATGTCAAACGATGCGAGGCGAACGTCTTGCCAGTGTTCCTGCGGCGTCAACCTCTCGTTCTTTGTCAAGGTTGCTGTCCATCCAGACGGCACGGGTAGTAGGCCTGGAGGGGGCAAGTTGGGCGCTGTGGGTGTGATGCTTGCATCGCCTAGGGTCAGGGGGGATAAATCGACCTCCTCCGCTTTCTCGGAGAGGTTTCTTAAAGCGGGGCCCAGAGACCAGCGGGCAGGTAGAATGGTATCATCGGGGATAGGTTCCAAGCCTGGCGGAGGTGGATAATGTTCCAAGAGGTGCCTTCTCAGCTCTTCGGCCCATCTTACGAAACTGCCGTCGATACTAGAAAGGGGGGGGGGGGGGGGGAAGAAGGGGGACAAAGCATAAGCTTCTTGCCACATATATACAACATCCCAACGGCAAAAAAGGAGCATAGGGAAGGGCAAGCTTACCCATCCGGAAACTGTTCGTCCGCTTCATAAGCGTCAAGGAATGTGGTGGCACCAAGCTGGTCTAGCCTGCGCACAAGCTTTCTCGCGGCCCAGTTGAATCTGAGAGGAATCCAAGGAACGATTAGTCTTCCAAGCTACGCATACGTGACGGACCAGGTAAAAGAAAAGGGCGGTACTTGCTTGAGATAGGTGCTGTCGCCGAGGCCAAAGCAGGTATACTTTAGCCGGCACAAGCAGTTTGGTGGCAACTTTTTCCGCAAGAGCCTTTTCCAGAAGAGAAGTGAGTTGTGAGGCATGTCGCCCTGGCCGGTGGTTGAGACGACAAATATGACGAGCTGGTGCTGCAACAGGAGACTCTGCAAAACGCGCAAAAAAGGTTTCGTCAGTCCTTGTTGCATGAGTGAAGGGCCGGTATTATGGCATGTATTGTGGCATGAGAGGCGAGAGAGACAACATACAAGTTCCGCCGCATCCAGCTCCTCGACAAGGCTCTTGAAATGAAGCCTCTGGCACAATCGGCCCAGCTCTTCGGCTATATCCTGCGCATTGCCCGTTTCGGATCCGTACAGGACCAGGACGCTTCGCTCTCGGCTCGCCATGGCGGCGCGGAGGCGCGGCGAGTGAGCTGCGGCGAGCCGCCAGGATGGTTCCACGAGGCTTTTTGCCTGCTACAAATGCGTGGGATTGACGAGGGCTCGCATACTTCTCAACGTGCCGGGGAGAGTTTCTTGTTCCTACGGCGCAGAGTCGCAAAGATTTCGTCTTTATTCTGGCGTGGGAGGATTTTTTGCAAAGCGCCTCGTGGCCGGCGGTGCCAAGCAAAAAGGTGTTCCGTCCCGGGCGTCCGTCCGATGCCGGGACTTTTTTTGGTTTTGGTGGATCCCCATCTGATGTCTTATCGGTGTTCCGTTATCTGATCAAAGTTGCCTCTCCCGGCATTGAGCCACGTGCCGGCACACTGCCACGATGGGGAGAAAAAAAAAGAATGAGAGAAAAAGAAGAAAATAAAGAAAATAAAGAAGAAATTTTTTATGACTAAATATTTTATTAAAAATTCAATTATTGAATAAAATAAAAAAATTTAAAAGAGAAATAAAAAAAAAAAAAGAGAGAAAGAGAGAGATTGCAGCTTAATATGACAAAGGACCGGAAAGAAGGACACTTTACACTCATTGTTTTCAGCTGGCTGGTTAATCTACGGCTACCGCTTTCAATGTGTATTTTTTTTCCCTTTTTTTTTAAAAAAATTTCTTTTTTTTTTGCTTTTTGCTTTTTTTTATTTTTTTTTTCTTTCTTTTTTATTTTTTTCGCCACCTGTGCACTCTGCACGAGACTTGTGAGTTGAACGTGGTTATACAGAGTCTTGTCTGGCACAAAAAAAAAAAAAAAAAAAAGGGCTCCCCCAACTTTTTTCCCCCGCAGCCAGGCTTCTTTCCATTTTTTTTTTGGCGTCGCACAGTCAATGGAAACAAGCTTCGTGCTCAGCAACAATTTTTATCAGTGCTTTAGTTCATGGCGGAGTCTGGGGAAGACTTGCTCCGTCCTTGGGGCTGCACTAGCAAACAGCTTGGGGCAAGCTCAAGGCTGAAGCAACTACTTACTGCTGCCTCCGCTGCTACATCGCCAGGAGCAGACGGCGAGCTCGGGCACATCGAGGCGAAAGAGCACACAGCATGGGCATGTGTAAGCGAAGGCTGATAGATGGATGATGATGTAGAACCCAGAAAAAAAAAGGGAAAAAAAAAGGGCGAGACAGACAGACAGACAGAGAAAGAGAGAGAGAGAAGAGAGAGAGAGAGAGAGAGAGAGAGAGCTAAAAAAAAAAAAAAGATGGAAAATTACCGGCAAGTCCCACCTCAAACTTCGAGGCGAGTGGCGTCTGAAAGCCAAGATTCCCGCCGGTCGTTCGGATCATACCCTGCGTACGAAATAAGCATCTAAGCGAGACAATCAAAAGTGTTCATGCCTCCCGGGATTGCGGTGTATTGCCATGGGCCGGGTCACCTTGTCCACCTTGGCTGTGTGGATCGGCGACCAGGGCGTCGACAGAGCTGCCGGGATCCCCCTCCTGTGTGCAACCCTTTGGACGGATGCATGCGTGCAAGCCGGGCTGCCAAAAGGGGCGGCGAAGAGGCTCTCGGGAGGCGAAACTCGATGGATTGATTGTTTGTATTGTTTGGATGGTATTGGAATCATCATGGAGATTTTTGCATGCCGCCTTGGAGGAAAGTAAAAAAACAGTTGCGGCTTGCAAAAGCAGCACCAGTGCGTACTGTGCGGAGAGGTTTTGGGTGGCAACTTTAGTAATACACGGACTCGAGAGAGCTGCCCACGAACATCAGACGGGCGAGTTGAGATGAATAAGCCCCCTCTCTGCTCCGTACAACTGCCGGCATCCCCCTTTCCCACGAGATGAAAAAAAAGTTTTTTTTTTTTTTTTTTTTTTTTTAAAAAAAAAGCAGCCAATCTCTTCCATCCATTGCGATAGACTTGCTGCCTCCTGTGTAGGGATGGTTGGAATAGGGGGGGGCTCCTGATGATGCAAGCGGCAGTTGCCCTTTGAACCAAAGCTCCCTCTCGCAGCAGCAGTACGTACACGTATTATCTCAGTTCTTTATGGGGAGCAAGAGCAAGAGCGAGAGCCACTGCAAGCCTCAAAACTCAAAAGTACAATTACGGCGCAACGCAAGCGCAGCACAGTTAGTACCTGTTAGGTACTTACTTCCAAGGTTCTTTTCTTTAGCAGTATAGCAACACCGAGTACTCAATGCCTTAGTACTACCTACCAAGGCAACTTCAATGGTATAGTTGGTATAGTTGGAATAGTAAAGTACAGCACAGTACGGTGCAGCAGCACGGCAGGCACGGAAAGCCTAGATTGTTGTACCTTCTTGCCAATAGCACCGTCTACGGCGCTGCCAGGTATTCCGCACAGCGAAGGAAGAGGAGGGGAAAAAAAGGGAAAAAAAAAAAAAAAACTCAATGCCTACCAAACAGCTCGAAACCCGGCCTCGCACGCGTGCTCTGTACATGTACACTCCGTAGCAAGTCGTAGTCGTCTTGGAATAGGGGGAAAGCCGTCGCATTTGCCTTGTTGTCTCAGCGCAGCACAGCAGAACGGGCTTCCAGAGTTTCCAGAAAGCCTCGAGGTAGAACAAAAACCTTGACCGCATCTGCTCCAAGGGGCCGCCGGGTACTTGTGCGGCAGGTACCCCCCGATAGCACCGCGCGGTACCTCAAAGCCGGGGGATACATTCCACGACCGGTGTCGCCTCCCCCTTCTGCGCTGTCTGGGCGCCCCCTCCTCCGTTGTACCTGCCGGGTCGCGCTGTACCTGCACACAGCTCCCAGGTGCACCTGCGATGCTCGTATCGGCCCCCCCCCTCCCCACCCCCCTGCACGGTCCTTCCCAAGCACCACTCCCGAAAAAAAAAAATTATTTCAGTTATCGCACGCCTCGCCTCTTCGCCTCCCCTTTTCTCCCTTCTCTCCATCACACACCTTCAGTCAACCTGTGTTTCCGCGCAACGCATCGACGTCTGTCTACCCTCAACTTGTTTCTAGGGCACCAAGCGACCCTGACCCAACACCCTCCCTCATTGCACCAGAGTTCAAGTTCAACTCTCTTCCAACCACCACACGTCATACGCCGACCAAGCATCCCCTCTCCATCCACCGACTCGTCACCATGTCTGCTACCAACGTGGAGAAAGGCTCCGACGCCAACCCCGTTAATGACGCTGCAAACGCTCTGGGCAACCTCTCAATCAACAAGCCTGCTGATGACAAGGCCGCCGCCAACGAGGCCGCCTCGGCCAGTGCCGCTGAGGGCCGCCGCCTGTACATTGGCAACCTGGCATATGCGACAACTGAGGGAGAGTTGAAGGACTTTTTCAAGAGCTACCTTGTGTAAGTGGCCTCTCCAGGATGCCTTCCCTTTTTTTTTTTTTTTTTTTTTTTTTTACCGGCTTCCGCACTCGAAGCCGCATGTACCCTCCTCTCTCTCTCTCTTTCTCTCTCTCTCTCTCTCCCTCCCTCCCCCGCCCCTCCCCCTCTCCGCTTGGGGTTTGCGAGCCCCGGGTGACGGCATACGATATCTCCCGCCGTCAAGAGCGTTTCGCAGTCCAAGTTTGCGACGGTGTCCTGATTGGCGGCGAATATCACTCCGCCCCGGCGATGCTGGCACTGCATCACGCGATTAGCCTCACCTGCCTCTTTCCCCCACCCCTCCCTTCCGGGGTAAGGCTGCAACAGAGCCTTGCAGCTTGCCCGTATCTTAGCTTGCCGTGTTCCTGTCGTGCAAAGACATCTGCTGACCGTAAATCATTTCGCAGCGAGTCTGTCTCGATCCCCAAGAATCCCCGTACCGACCGTCCTGTCGGCTATGCTTTCGTCGACCTCTCCACCCCCAACGAGGCTGACCGTGCCATTGTTGAGCTCTCCGGCAAGGAGATCCTCGACCGAAAGGTTTCTGTTCAGCTCGCCCGCAAGCCCGAGCCCGCTGGTGAGAAGACGGAAGGTACCAACGGAGAGGGTTCTGGCGCAGAGGGCACCCGCCGCCGAGCTTCTGGCCGAGGTCGTGGCCGCGGCCGCGGTCGCGGTGGCCGTGGTGGCCGTGGAGGCCGCCACACCACTGGCGTGAGTTTTTCTCATCCCGTTGGACTGCCAACCCATGTCGATGCTAACGCGAGAATCGCAGGAAACCGACGAGAAGAAGGGAAGTGACGACGGCTCTGCTGACGCTACAGGCGAAGCCAACCAAGCTGAGCCTCTGAAGGACATCACCAACACAACCTCGGACGAGGCCAAGGGCGACAAGGACGACAAGAAGAAGAACCACCAGAACCGCCCTCTGCGTGAGCGCCGCGAGCGTGGCCCTCCCGCAGATGGCATTCCTTCCAAGACCAAGGTCATGGTGGCCAACCTGCCATATGACCTAACCGAGGAGAAGGTGAGTTGCCTATATTCCATGGTTTTTTCTTTTCTTTCGAAAGCTACGTACTAAGTTTTACGAGAAGCTCCTTGAGCTCTTCAAGGCCTACGAACCTTCGTCAGCCAAGATTGCTCTCCGACCCATCCCCCGCTTCATGATCAAGAAACTTCAGGCTCGCGGTGAGGCACGCAAGGGGCGTGGTTTCGGCTTTGTCACGCTGGCTTCCGAGGAGCTCCAGCAGAAGGCTGTCGCCGAGATGAACGGAAAGGAGATTGAAGGGCGTGAGATCGCCGTCAAGGTCGCCATCGATAGCCCCGATAAGACCGACGAGGAAGCCAACGCTCCCGCAGCTGCCAACGGCACGGAGGAGGCTGCTGCTGAGGCTGCGGCCGCTACCGCTTAAAAATCTTGAGCCGCGGCAATCTTTTTTTTTTTTTTCACAGGCTGAACATTGCCGCCTACGTTTGATGAGTACTCTTTATGATATGGCACGAGATTTGGACGATTTCAATTATGACGCCGCGGCTGGCTTTTATATCTTCTTTGGGACTGGAAAGGGAGCTACACGCAGATATTGCTTGAAACTCTTAATATCCCAAGGACGGTACAGATTCGCCAGCTACTTCTTGACAACTTAATATTTTCCCCTCCACTGGAGCATGGGAACTTGAAAACCCGAAAGGAGAAAAAAAAAAAAAAACAAGCCCTCTTCGAATGTTTTATTTTCCGTAAAATGTCTATCCTAGTTACTATTTTTTCTTCTAGCTACGTGGTAGCTCGAACCAAGAGCAGCAGGCTAAACAAAGGAAAGCGAACACGAGAATGAAAAAAAGAGTATATTTTGGCTGTGATTTCTCGCGCGTTGCGTCTTGCCAAGTGATGATTGCGATGTTGCGATGTTGTGATGTTTTTGTGTCTTTTTCTTATCTTTTTCTTTATCTTTCTTTCTTTCTTTTTTTTATTTTATAAAACGTGCACGTTAGGAACTAGTTCGAGGTTTGGGCTGCCCTGAAATTGCATGTGACGAGGGGGAGCTTGTGTCACATGGTTCGAATGAAGCAAGGCACGTAAGTATGTACCTAGTACTTGATGCTGATGTTGAACGCTGCCGCAGTTGGCGGATGTTTTATCTCGTCCCATGTCGGTCGTGAAACATGACGGACCTGTTACATGTTCGTTACCATCCGTAAGGTATCTTACTAACATACTGCATACGGAGTGCTCCGTACATTACCTTGGGTACTACGCTGCAACGCAATGGAGCATCTGCTGTTGCTGCCAGTCGTACTATGGCATAACTACTAAGTAGGTACTAAGTACTTGCCTTAGTGGTTGCATGGCACTATCATAGGTGCCTGTACTGCTATAGGTAGGGCACTTAGAGGCACTACCTTACCTTAGTATACAGCAGGCAGAGCGCCTTGAGCATGGTACCAACAGCAGCAGCTCTAACACGGGTAACTACTAATAAACCCCTGCTAAAGGCACGCACAGTGCTTCCCTCACCCGCTGAAATTATGGGGTTTCAGGTTGGAGCGCCGCGCCCCCCGCTCCCCTTTGCCGCGACAACCTCCCCTGCCGCACCGGCTGACCGAGCCAAAAAAAAAAAAACATCACGCGCCATCATCTCTTTGAACCTCTTGACGCATCGCCCGCCGTCGGCACAGCTGCACCGTCGCTCGCCGCTCTGCCACGCGCCTCTCGAACGGAACATCAAATGGCTTCCAAGGCCATGTGGGAGGTTGACCCCGAGACTCGGTCCAAGGTACGGCGCAATCCCGCTCGCCCCATTTTCACCCGACCCGGCCCCCCCTTTCACCAGCCATGCATGGCATGCCGTGCCGGCAGATGGACGAGCAACTGACCTTTGCCGCGCCACAGTTGGCTGCCCTGCAAAAGGAGTCCAAGAACAACGTCTGCTGCGACTGCAATGCCCCGTCGCCCCAGTGGGCATCGCCCAAGTTCGGCATCTTCATCTGCCTCACCTGCGCGGGTGTCCACCGGGGGCTCGGCGTCCACATCTCCTTTGTGCGAAGCATATCCATGGACGCCTTCAAGGCCAACGAGATTGAGCGCATGCGGCTGGGCGGCAACGAGGGCTGGAGGAAGTTTTTCGAAGAGCACGAGGACACGCAGATGAGGGCGCTCACCTGGGACGACGCCACGATCG
Organism: Trichoderma cornu-damae; assembly: GCA_020631695.1. NCBI lineage: Eukaryota > Fungi > Ascomycota > Sordariomycetes > Hypocreales > Hypocreaceae > Trichoderma > Trichoderma cornu-damae. The sequence continues at coordinate 3,809,083 of CM036089.1, forward strand.
CGGAGCGGTACGGCGGCGAGGTCGGCGAAGAATGGAAGGAGAGATTGACGTGCAAGGTGGAGGGGAGGGAATACGTCCCCGGCGAGAAGAAGCCCGTGGCCGCGCAATCATCCCCCGCCGCCGCGGCGAAGCCGAGCCCGCGCACGGCTGCCACTCCCCTGGGCGGATCCGCGAATCGAAGCCAGAGCCCCCCCCAGGGAGGAAAGGTCAAGGTGGACGACAAGTACTTTGCCAGGCTGGGGGCGGACAACGCCTCACGGCCTGACGATCTGCCGCCAAGCCAAGGCGGAAAGTATGCCGGGTTCGGAAACATGCCGACCCCGGAAAGGTCGAGCAGCCAGGGAGGAGGGATGCTGCCACTGTTTGACGATGTTCAGAAGGACCCAATGGGCGCCATCACCAAGGGCCTCGGCTGGTTCGCCTCCACCGTGACGAAGACGGCCAAGACGGTGAATGATGGGTATATTCAACCGACTGCGAAGAGCGTAAGTCATTTTCTACCCCACCATCTTCTTATATCTATGTCCTGGGCCTTTTTTTTTTCTTTTTTTTTTCTTTTTCTCTTCTCCTTCTTTTTTGCTAACTTTTTGTTTTTGTTTCTTTCTTTTCTTTCTTTTCTTTTCTTTCTTTTTCCCCCCCTTCTAGATTGCCGAGGGTGAGTTTGCCAAGCAGGCACAGTTGACAGCCGCCCAAATCGCCAAACAAGCGCAGCTTGCCGGCAAAAACGCGCAAGAGGGGTTCAACAGATTCGTCGAGGGACCCGACTCTACGAGAAGGAGCGCCCCTCTAGACGCCAGCCGCAAGGACTTTTGGGACGATTTCTCCAGCCTAGCAAACCAGCCCAAGCAGGGCAGCGCCATCGGCACGAGTGCCATTGGTCTGGGGAAGAAGACGACCCCTGGAGCCCCGGCCCAGAAGCCCAAGTCCGGCGATGAGTGGGATGATTGGTAAAAACCGAAAGGTCGGGCATGATTTCGCGTTTGCCGGCGTTGGGGCATCACGGCCTTGAAAGAGATACACTTTGACGAAAATACGAGCGCGTTTTGGAATAAATTGACAGGAATGGTGGCCGTTTTCAGAGATGCGATGGCCCGTGTTGGGACTAATTATGACGAAGTGACCTTGGAGGTGAAAAACAAAAAAAAAAAAAAAAAAAAAAAAAAAAAAAAAAAACCACCCCAAGGCATGAAACGGCCTTGATGGAGCATGAAATGGGTGGGTGACATAACGAGGAGACGGACAGACAGACAGAAAGAGGGAGGGAGGAAGAGAGGGAGGAAGAGAGGCTCATATATATACACAAGGTAAACACGATACATGTGCTGCGCAGATGGCAAAGTCAAGGGAGTGCTATCCGGGGGGGGGGGGAGAAGACGTTTTCAGAGAAGAAGTATCCATGTATATACAAGAAGAAGAAGAAGAACAACAAGATGCATTTGAATATCGATTGCTTTGTATTTATCCTATCCACGTCTATGTATATATTCATATTCATATACTATCTACTTAGTAGTATTTATATACTACGTATTTATTTCCATACATCCCCGACGCCGGGACAATGTCACGTGAGCGAGCATCCGAGGTTGCAACGGAAGCCGGCCCTAGCCGGACAAGCTTGCGAGGTTCGGGGGTTTCGTTTCTTCAAGTTACCTATAATCTATAATATACATGATACGCTGGCATCGGAAACGTCCCTCCCCATTCTAGCCGCATCCAAGAGCCATCTGCAAAAGAATCCTGCGCGCCACACAATGTCCGCCCTGCGGATTCTGGTCCCCGTGAAGCGAGTCATTGACTATGCCGTAAGAAGAGCCCCCTTGCCCGTCTTGCCCGTCTTGCCCCGGGGAGCAGGTCGATTGATGAGAACCATCCCGCAATGGGTCTGCAGGTCAAGCCGCGAGTCAACAAGGCCCAGACGGCCGTGGAGACGGCCGGCGTCAAGCACTCGATGAACCCGTTCGACGACCTCTCCGTGGAGGAGTCGGTGCGGATCCGCGAAAAGAAGCGGGCGCCCGGCGGCGTCGAAGACATTTGCGCCTTCTCGGCCGGACCGCCCAAGGCGCAGGAGATTCTCCGGACGGCGTTGGCCATGGGCGCGGACCGCGGAATCCACGTCGAGATCAAGGAAGGCGAGGAGCTGGAGCCCCTGACGGTGGCGAAGCTGCTCAAGAAGTCGGTGGAGGAGCAGAGGAGCAACCTGGTGATCCTGGGCAAGCAGAGCATCGACGACGACGCGGGCCAGACGGGCCAGATGCTGGCCGGCCTGCTGAACTGGCCCCAGGCCACGCAGGCGAGCAGGATCGAGTTCGGGCCCGACGACTCCGTGACGGTGACCAAGGAGATTGACGGCGGCGTGGAGACGGTCAGGGCGAAGCTGCCCATGGTGATTACGACCGACCTGCGGCTCAACACGCCGCGATATGCTACGCTGCCGAACATTATGAAGGCGAAGAAGAAGACGCTGGAGAAGAAGACGCTGGACGACTTTGGGCTTGCGAATGAGAAGAGGCTGAAGGTGTTGAAGGTTACGGGTGAGTTTTTGTTTGGGATTCAGCTGCAGACACGACGCCCGGCATGTTTTTTTTTTCCCCTTCTGTTTTTTTATTTTTTATTTTTTCCCTTTTTTTCCTTTTTTTTTTCCTTTTTTTTTTTCGTGTTTCCTCTCTCCTTTTCAATTTCTCCCCCCTTCCCCAACATTCCCATTCATTTATTTGATGGCAACGACTAATCATTTGCAACGTTCGCGACGACAGAGCCACCGCAGAGGCAAGGGGGCGGCAAAGTTGAGGATGTAGACGGATTGATTGGAAAGCTAAAGGAGCTTGGCGCTCTGTGAGGTAGAGGATGCGTAGACTTTGAAAAATAATACTATATATATGCCTGCCATTTATTTATATATATATATATATATATATATATACAATTTTTTTTTTTTGCCATGGCAGCTTGACGGTTGATTTCACACACAAGTTTCATTCATCACAGGACGTGTTGGGACGGAACGGGATCAATTAATTACACATGCGCCAAGTTTGTTTGTTTGAATCGCAACGGGGTTTTTTTTTTTTTTTTTTTTTTTTTTTTTTTTTTTTCCAGAGAGAGAGAGAGAGACTTTTACCTTTTACACCTTTTTTTTTAAATTTATTTATTTATTTATTTATTTATTTTTTTACCTTTTTGACGCAACCGAACATCCGGGGCGAATTGGATTCGATTTCCTGACGCAATTCTTTCTTCACCTCCGCCAACGATGGAATCAAAAACTTTTACAAACTTGGGCCACTGAAAAAAAAAAAAAAAAAAAAAACTGCCGATTTTTATTTTTATTATTATTATTATTATTAATTTTTTTTTAAAGAGGGATTGGGGATGGGGAGATTCACAATGTACAGCTGCCGATTTGCTGCTGTGCTTCGTCCCTTTTTGGCCAGGCTCTTTATCGGCTCTCTCTCTCTCTCTCTTTTTTTTTTTATCTTTTTTTTTTTTAATCTTTTTATCTTTTTTATCTTTTTATCTTTTTTATCTTTTTATCTTTTTTTCAACTTTTTTTTTTACCTTCTTCATTTGCCTACTAGGTACCTAGTAGTTATTAAATAAAATAAAAAGGGTACGTACCTGCTAGGGCACATAAGGTTACACACACAAACAAACAAAACAAAAACAAAAACGGATTTATCGGGCGCCACAGAGAGAGAGAGCTCGCCTAAATAGGATAAGCTGCAGGTTTTTAGCCTTGTCAAAAGGGGCACTAACAGAGGGGTTTCTTTTTTTTTTTTTTTTAAAAAAAAAGAGAGAGAGAGAGAGAGAGAATAAAAAGAGAGAAGAATAAAAAAAAAAAGAGAGAGAGAGAATAAAAAGAGAGAATAATAAAAAAAAAAAAAAAGAGAAAGTAAGAGAGAAAAAAAAAAAAAATTCCAACCAACCAACCAATGGCCGGCAATTCTGTGTTGGTCAGCTCACATATAAGCAAGTATCCACAAGCCTAAAATAAACAAGGTAAAAAAAAAAAAAAAAAAAAAAAAAAATGGTGCCCGCGCTAAGTCAGCACCTCTACCCACCCTCTCTCTCTCTCTCTCTCTCTCTTCCCGGTTCTTCTCATTCATTCTTCTCTTCCTTTTTTCTTCTTCTTCTTTCTTTCCTCTTTTCCCTCTCACCATCTGTCAGAAGAGAAGTCAAAAACTGTTCCAAAATTTTTTTTTTATCCCGCAGCTCACGAAGCCAAACCCATCTCAGAGTGCCCTCGCGCCTCGTTCTCGCCATCTTTCGACTTTGCCCTTTTTTTTTTTTTTTTTTTTTTTTTTTTTTTTCATTCCTCAATCCGCCCTTATGAACGGGCGCCTGTCGGAATTCACTTCTCAGGTATGTGAACCTTTTCTTTCTTTTCTTTTCTTTTCTTTTTTTTTCTTTTCTTTTTCTTTTCGTATTTTTTTCTGTAATTTTTTTTCTTTTTAATGATGATGAATCTCCTCATGTATACCCGTCATCCAACCCCCAATGTTGCCCTATCTATGCGTTCTATTCGTTCGACTCCCCCAGCATCGGGGCACAAGACAGCCTTGGGGACAAAGCTCTCTATTGAAAGCCTTTATGCGACAATGCCCTTGAGAGGAAAAAATAAATAAAATAAAAGTTTTTGCTAATGATGTTTTTTTTCTTCTGTTTCTTGTAGGACTATCTCTCTGGTTTGTGTCACCATGACTCACCCCCTCAATTTGGCAGCCGTCTATCTAACAAAAGCTTTCAACAACAAAAACATAGACCACCTGTGGAGGGCTCTGTCAGCTTAAAAACGACTCCCTAACAACCGATTAACCGCTCTTCCCTACTACTCGTGGTCAAACAAAGTCCCAACCTCCCCCCCCTTTTTTTTTTCTTCCCTTCTTCTTTTTTTTTATTTCTTCTTTCTCCAAACTACCCGCTGCCATGTTCTCCAAGCTGGCGGCCAATTGCGCCCAACGAGCGGCCGCCTCTGCTGCGGGCCCCTCTCGTCGAGTGGCATTCCAGACACGCTTTGTGTCTGGGCAGACGCTCGCCAATGGCAGCAAGGGAAGGGAGATGCCTTTCCAGACGCCGCGGGCGACTCAGACTGTTGCGTCTGGGCCGGCTACTTTTACCATCCGAGTAAGATGCGCCGTATATACCTTAACCAGCTATATATTATACATGTATACATGTATACATATATACACATATATACATACCTTATGTACATATATATATATGTATATATGTATATATACATGCTTGCTTTGCCCAGACAAACGTCTACATTGCGCAAGCATGCGTGTATGCATTCATTCCTCAACACCTGCTAACGCACAGCGTTCATCAGGATGGTCCCGTCTTTCGAGGCAAAGCCTTCGGGGCCAATGCAAACATCTCCGGCGAGGCCGTCTTCACCACCTCTCTCGTCGGCTATCCCGAGTCCATGACGGACCCTTCTTACCGCGGCCAGATTCTGGTCTTCACCCAGCCTCTGATTGGCAACTACGGCGTCCCCTCCGGCCAGCGTGACGAGTTCAACCTCCTCAAGTACTTCGAGTCCCCTCACATCCAGTGTGCCGGCGTCGTCGTATCCGATGTCGCCCTCAACTACAGCCACTGGACTGCCGTCGAGAGCCTGGGCGAGTGGTGCGCTCGCGAGGGCGTTCCCGCCATCTCCGACGTCGATACCCGGGCCATCGTCACCTTCCTCCGGGAGCAGGGTTCTTCCCTCGCTAGGATTTCCACCGGCGATGGGTACGATGCCGACGAGGACGATGGCTTTATCGACCCCGGCCAGATCAACTTGGTCAAGCGAGTCAGCACCAAGGCCCCCTTCGTTGTCGAGTCGCCCGGCGCCGACCTCCACGTCGCTCTGATCGACTGCGGCGTCAAGGAGAACATCCTCCGCAGCCTGGTCAGCCGCGGCGCCTCCCTCACCGTCTTTCCGTACAACTACCCGATCCACAAGGTCGCCCACCACTTCGACGGCGTCTTCATCTCCAACGGCCCCGGCGACCCCATCCACTGCCAGGAGACTGTCTACAACCTGGCCCGCCTGATGGAGACGTCTTCCATCCCCATCATGGGCATCTGCCTCGGCCACCAGCTTCTGGCCATGGCCGTTGGCGCCAAGACCATCAAGATGAAGTACGGCAACCGAGCCCACAACATCCCGGCCCTGGACTTGACCACCGGCCAGTGCCACATCACCAGCCAGAACCACGGCTATGCCGTCGACTCGAGCACCCTGCCCAAAGACTTCAAGGAGTACTTTGTCAACCTCAACGACGGCAGCAACGAGGGCATGATGCACAGGACCCGCCCAATCTTCTCCACCCAGTTCCACCCCGAGGCCAAGGGCGGCCCCATGGACAGCTCCTATCTCTTTGAGAAGTACCTTGACAATGTCCGCGCCGCCAAGAGCGCCCAGCGCGTCTACAAGGACAACCGACCCAGCCAGTACATTCTCGATGTCCTCAGCAGGGAGCGTGTCGGCGTCGAGCCTGTGCCTCTTGTCGGTCTTGCCTGAAGCTGAATGGGAAGGAAAACACACACACACACACACACACACACACACACACACAAATTGGCTTGGCAATATACGGCTGACTTGGGGAGCAGCCGATTGAGTTTCTTGAGAAATGAGTCTTTTATTTATTTATTTATTTATTTATTTATTTTTTTGTATTAGGGGCGTTTCAAGTATCAAGGAAATTACATTGTTTTTTTTCTCTCTTTCTCTCTACGTGTGTATCTGTCTGTCTGTCTGTCTGTCTGTGTGTTTGTGATTATTATTCGAGGCTTTTAAATACTGGCACGAACATTCTTTTGAAAAAAAACAACATAAAAAAAATTAACAGTCGTTTACCAATCATCCTCAAAACCAAACCACAGTTAAACATGCCCTTCCCCCTTCGAGTGATGATGGAACTTTACAAACAGACAAGACCCAATCTGATGAGATGTCATCCTCCTCTCTCTCATAGTACACAATTTATACAGTATCCTACATGGATGCATACATACAACGTATAGGTCGTCGTCAAGTTTGTGCCTCATACCAGTTCCCATATTTCCCTCTCGACGGAAAAAAAAAAAAAAAAAAAAAAAAAAATTCCCACAGCCTAAATCAAGTCCAGTCCAGTCCACGTCTCCTCTCCTCTCCTCTGCTCCCATCACCCCCTAAATCTCATCCTCATAAATTAAAGCCACTCCCCCTTGTTGTGTGAGTGATGCCGATGTAATCTCAAAAATTTTCACCCATCTTTCAAGTTGGGGGTGAAAAAAAAGAAAAGAAAAGAAAAAGAAAAGAAAAGAAAGTGTAAAAGAAAAGGGTAGTTAAATTAAAAAAAAAGGGAAAATTTAAAAAAAAAAAGGGAAAATTAAGGGGAAAAAAAATTACTCGTTGGTCATTTCAACTTTGCCTCCAGGCGTCTTTGTGAGAGGAAAAAAAATTGCGTTAAAATCCCTCCCTTTGCCTCCCTTTTGTTCCATTGAACGCCGCAAAACGTTTTTCTTTTCTTTTCTTTTTCTTTTTCTTTTCTTTTTTTTTAAAGGGAGAATTTTTTGTTTATAAAAAAAAAAAAAAAAAAAAAAAAAAAAAACCTCCCCGGATTTTTGGGGTTTGCCTTGTCAATACGACGAGCTGATGCGAAAACGACATTTAGAAAATCGGCAGCAAAAAGTTGATGGAATAGCATCAACACGTCATGCCATTTCCCTCGCGTCCCCTCAACGGTAGCGGCGGTCCCTCTGGTCCCTGTCCCTAGAATCGTCGCGTCGTGACAATCGCTCGTCATCAGCGTCTCTGAATCGCCCGCCGCCGCCGCCAGGTCGATAGCCGAAACTAGGACCGCCGCTAGATCCAGGAAGATATCGATCGCTCCTGGGCCGGTAGGGCGGCGGTCCTCTTCGCCCCTGAGGACGACCCCATCGTCCACCGCCGGCGCCGGCGCCGCGGCGCTCTGCCTCGCGATGAGGGGGTCGGATGCCTTCGAAGATTTCCTTGCCACGGTCTACAAAGGAGTCACCATTCTCAAAGGAGTAGCGGTTGATTTCTCGACCGAGGTCGCGGTTTCTGTCGTGGCTGTAGTAGGACCGCATGTTGTCGATGCGGCTGCGAGCGATATCCTCCGCGACCATCTGGTAAGAAATGGTAGGCCGAGAGTGAGTTCTCTCGACAACATGGTCCAGATGGCTCGGGATGGACCGCATTCCTAGTTCTTGTCTCGATACCTTTCCCGGTCCCTGTGCCGGTCCCGGCCCCGGCCCCGGCCCTGGTCCTGGCCCTGGTCGTCCGGCTCTTGGCCCAGTGGGTGGTGGGGGCATCATATCGCGATCCCGTCCTCGCTCACGCTCATAGTCGCGCTCGCGCTCGCGATCACGTTCACGATGGCTTCGAGGGCCAATGGGAATGGCGCCCGCACTGTCAGAGCCGATCCTAGGCGGTGGTGGTCTGGCAGCAGAAAGCGGGTCGGTGTGTCCCATTTTCGGCGGAGACGCCGATTCCAGCACGGCCTCGCAAGTCCCATGTGGCCCAGCTCTATACACCACCTGCCAGCGCGACGATGACCGTCTGCCGCCGGCTTCTTCCATCTCGATCCACTCGTCGACCTTCTCCGGGGGGACAAAGTCGACCGACAGCGCCTTGCGGTTGCTCTCATTTGGCCAGACGCTGTTGTGCAGCGCTGCGCGCACCCGAGAGGCAGACGACTCCGAGTCGAAGATGACGAATGCGTGAGTGCGGATCTGGTCCAGGTAAAACTTGACGATGCAGTCGTCTCTCGGGTCAGACCCGCGCGCAGATATGAGGCCGATGAGGTGGTCACGAATATCTTGGGGACGTAGTGGGCGCATGAGATTGCTGATGTAGAGGGCGGCAGTCGGAGAGTGCACTGCCGGCTCCACGGCTCTTTCGAGATCCACGTCGACGGGCGGAACGTCAGCGGCCGGAGAGGGCGGTGCTTGACGCAAATGCGGAGCGACCACAGCATCGGAGTCACTCCTGCTGACAGCCGGCGGCATCATGTCAGGCGCGCCGGCACTAGCCATGTCAACATCGGCCTCGCTCGTTTCGCCTGCGGCGTGGGCGCCATCGCCGTTTGTGGTATTATCGGCGCGCGCGCGCTTTCGAGCTATTTCTTCGCCGGAAGGCAGGGGGCTGTGAGAGCGTCGCTTGCGCTTCAGGGCTTCTGGAGTCGACTCCACAGATGCCTCTCCGGCGGGCGGCTCGTCGGGTTTTGGTGGCGTTGGAGAGGAAGTTTGTTGGAGGGGGGCTTCTTCGCCGGCCGGCACACGACTGTCGGCCGACGCCTCACCGCCCTGGCCGCCATGGCCCTTTGAAGCGGCTTCACGCGGATTCTCGGCGACAGGCTCAGCTGGTTCAGCCTCAGCTACCGCGGAAGGAGCAATATGATCCTCATCGGGCTGCGCAGGCATGGCCTCCTGGCCTGGATCGACTTTGTCCTCGGGCAAAGGGCCGCGTTCGCTGGCGGGAGACGGGGGCTGCACGGCGGTAGGTTCTAGACTAGCTTCGATGATGATCTCGGCGCCGGCAGTGGGCTCATCGGGTTGCTGTTCATGCTCTGGCTCTGGCACTGGCTCTGGCTCTGGCTCTGGCTCTTGTTCTTGCTCTTGCTCTTGCTCTTGCTCTTGTTCTTGCTCTTGCTCTTGCTCTTGCTCTTGCTCTGGCTCTGGCTCTGGCTCTGGCTCTGGCTCTGGCTCTGGCTCTTGCTCTGGCTTTTGCTCCGGCTCCGGCTGCGGCTCCGGCTCTGGTTCTTGTGGATTCTCATCTTGCCCTGCATGCTCCTCCTGCTGCGCGATCTCCTCGTCGGCAGCCGCCAGTCGAGCAATCAAATCCCCCTTTAGGCCTGCATAGGAGAGACCGCGGCGTCTAAGCTCCGCTTTGAGGTCGACAACTTTGAGCTTCGACCAGTCGGTCATTGTGATTTTTTTTTTTTTTGCGTGTAGATGCTCTGCGAGGGCACCTTCTGGCGGCGAACGCGAAAAGTTGGGACAAGGGCGGCTGGTGTTTTTTTTTTTCTTTTTTTTTCTTTTTTTTTTTTTTTGGTGTTTCTTTTGTTGGGCTGTTCGAAAGGGGAGGGGGGGGGGGGTGGGAGGGCAAAAATGGGAGGCGCACCGCTTTGTATGCGGAAATCTTGCAACGGCAACGCCGACGTGGGAGAAACGGATAGAATGGATAAAAATGGCAGCCCTGCGCGACGACGAAGACGCAGTTGTGGACGCAAAATGGCGGGCGAAAAAAATATGGTGCGCTGTTTCGTTTGGGTTGAAGAAGCAGGAGAAGCTTTGGGTCCGGCGCGTCGCGAAGCGTCCAAACGACGAAATGTTCTCTGAAGCTTTGGATTCGGAGTTTCTTAACCCCCCACCCCTGTAGAGTACTAACCTAGGAGGTACCTAAGGTACGTAAGTACCTAAGAGTAGTACTATTACTTTAGGTACCTAACAAGGCTCTCCTGGTAGGGGGGGGCTGCTTCAGCTGTGGCACAGTTAGAAACTTTTTTTTTTTTTTTTTTTTTGAAATCTGGATTATGTAACCGAAGTGGTTACTCCCGATCCGGCGCTAGTGCGGAGTTTTTTTTTTTTTTTTAATACGACGGGCCTTGATGTCACTTGTACTTGTGTTACATAAGGTTCCCGAGCACAAGCTTTGCATGCTAAATAAAAAAGTGCTTCCTTGGAGCAGCTGCTTGCCGTGCTTGCCCCTCTCTTTGGTATGACAAAAGCCCCCCATTGCTTACCTCACCTGACTTTGGCCCTAAACAAAAGGAACGTTCTAACAACACCTATGTAACTCTATGAATAAACAAACAGAAGTCAACTTTTTTTTTAACGTTTTTTTATTATTATTATAGCAGTTACGGCACCACCATTACAGCCCTCCTTACAGTGGGAATTTGTTTTTTTTTTCATTCATCTACAAAGTACCCAAGGCAAGCTTTGTTTGTGCTGGTGACATGTCACGTCTATATAAATCAGGCAGAAGTGCGGAGTACATGTTTCCCCCCACTTTTCTTTTTGTTGTTTATGTGGGGAACAGAAAACCAAATTTTATTTTCATTATTTTCATTTTTTAAAAAAAAAAATTAAAAAAAAAAAGAAAAGTAGCCGCCAAGTCATACTAGTTGTATTGGCATCGTGATTTTATGCTGTGCAGATTTATCTTCTCTCAAGCCTCTCTCTATTCAGGGTACCTACTTTTGTTTGTCAGGAATGCGTGAATCCCCCGGTGACGTGGAGCAAAAGAAACAGGCTGCGCAATTGCCATGGGAATCAACACCGGCAGCTGAATGACATACAAAAAAAAAAAAAAAGAGACCAGAGATGGGGATTCCATCAGGATCTTGATCCAGCCGAGGGAGGGTCGGCTCACGAAATGCAGGCCTTGCAAGGTTCCCCGCTTCAACGCAAATCCAATGCCACCCTCATCGGTGCATCGCCGGCTGGTTACATAAGTCAACGAGACGAGACCCGGCCTCAAGGTGAGCAAAGTGGGGGGGTTACTGGAATGGCTCTGTAGTCTAGGCAAAAGGGCATATCCCCCGCCTTGTTTGACGTTTTGAACTATAATGCTTCTGACATTGATGAGCGAGCGGGCAGCGGGACAATCGTGTGAAAGCGATATCAAGAATGTCAAGAAGAGGAGAGAGTAAAAGAAGAAGGAAGGATTTTTTAATAACTTTTTTTTTAGAGAGAGAGAGAGAGAGTGTGTGTGTGTGTGTGAGCCAATTCATTCCATTCATATCATAATACTACAGCCAGTTCTTTCATGAACATGGCGGATGAGGTGCACAAGCCAGCATCCGCAAGATTTACTACACAGCCGAGCTTGCCGCTGGCGATTACATGGCGTTCTTGCGCCATCTAGACGTCGAGGCCGTCGACGACGACGCCCTTGATCCAGGTCCACTGCATGATCCGGGCCACCTCCTCTGCGCACTTGTCATCCACCAGGGCGCTGACGAGATACAGAGCTGCATCTACGCCAGCGCTCTGACCCCCCGCGGTTATCACCCGAAGACCACCGAGGCGCATCGCCGCACGTCGAGCAATGGACTCGCGGCGCGTGTTGGATTCCTTGAAGGAGATGCTTCCCTTGCTGTCGCGGAACGAGACCCGTTAGCATGGAACACCATCATTTCGCCGGCAAAAAAGCGCCACACACGGGGCGTTACTTACCGGCCGTGAGGTCGTCCGGCGTCGGACTTGCGGCGCGTATACGGGCTCTCGTCTTCGCCAAGCTCAAAGCGAAGGTTGTTGACCACGTATCTGGCGTCTTCGATGACGTCGGTCCGCTCAGTATAGTATCGGGTGGCAGCATCGCTGCAGAGGTTCTCAAACCTGGTCAGTTGGTCGGGGTGGGTAGTGGCGGAAAGGCCACACAGGATGCCCTCTCGGGCGAGCAGGAGTGAGCCGGTGCAGATGGACAAGATGGTTCGTTCTCTGGCCGGGTCCTTCTTCTGAAGGTCGGAAAATGCGGTGATGAGGCCGAGGGGCTCAAGCTCCTTTTGGATCACCTCAGTCACGTTTCCGCCGATGATGACGAGAATGTCAAACTCCTCAAGGCGCTCATGGGCCTCCTTGAAGGTGATCTGGGACTGGACAATGGGGCCCTGGGCGGAGAGGACCTGCGGCTCGAGGCCCGCGAGGGTCACTTCGAACGCCTTGGTGGCTGTTTTGAGATGGCGGGGAAAGGCAGAGAGTTAGCAGCGTCACATAAAAGGGCTACCTGGTAACCTTGGGTGGTAGGTGGCAGTCCAAAGCAAGTGCTTGAACCGCAGGCGACGATACGTACATGCATCGGTAGGATCATGTTGCGCCTGGAAGAAAGTAGCCAGCGGGCCTGCAAAATCAAGCATGTCGAAATTGGACTGCAGGGCAAAGAGGACGTCGATGGGTTCCTGGTCAGCAATGGCTGAAGTCTTATTCGCAGCCATGATGAAATGCGGGGGAGGAGACACGTCTTTATGGGTAAGGTGAACGAAGAGAGAGGGGCAAAAGATGGAATTGATGGGCTTCAGAGCGCAAAGCGGGAGTGAATGATGCGAATTGGACGAGGATGGTGATGATGATGATGGTGATGCTGATGATGAGGAGGAGGAGGAAGGGGTGGAATGTCTTTTTTTCCCCCTGCCAATGGAGAGACTGTTTTTGGAGTATAATGAGGATGGAAGAGAGAGAGAGAGAGAAGAAGAAGATGGAGAAGATGGAGAAGAAGGAAAAGAAAAAGTTTAAAAAAAATTCAAGTCGGGGAGGAGAAAGAAAGAAAGAAATAATAACCGGTAGCTCCAACAAGGCGGGGGAAAGTTCGAGAGAGGGGCTCCATAGAGGGGATCACGCGATGACGGCTCAATTGGTCGAACCAAGCTGGTGCCTCATCCCTCAGGGCATCATTTCAGGGGCGTTGGGAGGCGATTGGGAGCTGGGCTGCTGACCTGGTTCGTTTGCGTGTGGCTCGATGCTGCTGCTGCTGCTCCGTAACAAATGTTGGAGCGTCTCCCGTTCCGTTTGCGTGGCCACAAATTTGCGGAGCCACAAATATATCAGCAGTCGATCGAGCCACCGACAGGCTACTGTACCTAGCACTACCTACTGATGGCTCGGGTGCCCGGGGGGAGCGCTTTGGAGCGCTAAGGCGTGGCGGGTTCCAGCGGGCTCCGGCGGGCTCCAGCGGGCCTCGAAAGCAGCGAGGGCCCAGCAGAGCCCAGCAGAGCCCTAAACAGGGGGGGGGGGCCTTCGACAGGGCCTGTATAACAGCCGGCGCCGCCCTCTAGTGGGGTCGTGCGGGAGGGATTCATTGCGGGGTAATAGGGGGAGAGGCCAAAAGCGGGGCTCTTCCTCATCATAGCCCGTCGCGTACCGAGGACCTGCCCTGCCACCTGGCGCGGGGTGCATCGGAAGGTTCCCTTAACAACTCGCGCGCTGCTGTGCCGCCAGCCCTGTCCGGGCCTAGCGCGGTTTTTTTTTTTCCCTTGCACTGGTTTCTTTGCAAATCCGCCGCTGCGAAGGCTCCAACGTTTCGTCCCCAAAAGCTTGTTCTCCATCCGGCTAAACCTCAACAATCCAAAGGAAGCGCACAACAAAACGAATCTCCCCGAAAAAAAGGCGTGGTCCCTGTTTTTCTTCTTCCTTTTCTTCTTCTTCTTCTTCTAGAAGCTGCATCGCGGCCTCGAAAGCTCCCGCAAAGGCGTTTTATCTGCGGCTGCAAGGTTAAGCAACGCACCCTGGCGGCGGCGGCGGCCACCGTGGCCTCACCTCCGGCCTCGCTGCAAATCCCGTCGCGATGGCTTCGACACTGTGAGTCTCCCCGCCCCGATCGTCAAAACAACGGTTGGTTCTTCTGCAGCACCTCGGATTTGATTGGTTGACCCAACTCCACCCCGGCAGATCGCTTAAGGAGCTGTCCAAGGCCATCAAGGACTTCGTCGTCGAGCCAACCGTGCCTCTTCCAGATGACCTCGTCGAGACGATTGCCGCCTACTTGCGGAGGCACGAGAAGTACGACGAGGCTGCGTCCGATCGGCTGCAGGAGGACCTGCTGCTCATCTTCGAAAAGAGCGTTCGCGGCAACCCCGCCGCGTCTGGCGCCTGGCTGAGCATCTTGCGCCGGCTCCTGCCTGTCCTGCGGACTCCCGAGCGGATACTCGTGTGGTCGGCCAACTGCCGGGGCATTCTGGACAAGACGGGATTCGACAAGAACATTGTCGCCGAGGCTGTGGCGATCCTAAACGAGGTCGTCGCCATCTCCGACGAGTACCACGATGACGCCGGCAAGGAGTCGGCGTCGAACCCTCTGATCGATAGGCTCTTCGAAGCGTGGATGGATGAATTCCACGCAGCTCGCTTCGAGGGCTTCCAGCCGTCGGAGCATAGCGAAAGGATGATTGGCGACGCTCTGGGGCAGTTTGGGAAGAAGCGGCCAAAGGCATGTACAGCTTTTGCATTGACAGTTTCTTCTTCTTCTTCATCTTCCTTTTTCCTTCCTTCTCTTCTCCTTCTCATCGCTTTTCTCGGCAATGCTGACCGGATCGACAGGTCTTCTTCTCTTCGCTGGACGGCTACGTCGTCAAGAAGAAATACAGAAAGGCTAGCCTCATTTTTTTCTGTGATTTCATTCAGTCCCAGCCGCCTCACTTGCACCAAGTGACCCAGACTCCCTTATTTACGGACCTCTTGACTTGCCTTCAGCAAGACACGTCAACCACCGTCATCTCGGCCGCGCTGACCGCGCTCATCATGCTGCTGCCCCATATGCCCAGCTCTCTCGTGCCGCACCTCCCCACGCTCTTCAACATCTACACCAGGCTGCTCTTCTGGGAAAAGGAGAGGGCCGGGACTTTGGAGTCGCCCTCGCACGACTCTGAACTGGCAAGCCGGTGGGAAGTCTCGGCGTACGACCCGGAGACGGAAGACACCAACATACCGCACCTATCAAACTACTACACGATTCTGTACGGCCTCTATCCCATCAATTTCATGGACTACATTCGCAAGCCGCAGAGATATGTGCGGCACGCCAACGCCTACCACACGGACGAGATCGAGGTGCAGCCGACAGAGATCCGACACCAGTCGGAACGGTTCAGGAGCTGCCACGTGCTTCACCCTAACTTCTACACCCTCACCATCGAGACGGAAAAAACAGACTTTGGGCGGTGGATCAAGAGCGAAGCGGCCGAGGTCGTGGCCGAGTGCATGGCGCTGTGCGTTGCGCCGGAGACTCCCATGTTTGCGGACCATGAGCTGCTGCACCTTCCAGAGTCCTCCTCGGCGCAGGCTCTCAACGACGAGCTGAGCCAGGCGAGGTCGGACCCGGGCTTGCTGAGCAGCTCGGTCACCAAGGTGAACTCGTGGAGAAACACCCACCTGTCGAGCACAGAGTCCGTCGCAAGCGACCGCACGCCGTCAACGCTCATGCGGCGCGGCTCCCAATCCAGCCACCACTCGGCGAGAGACGGCTCCGGCGAGGCGGCTCGGCCCAGAGACGGATCCGGCGCTGACGGCCCTTCGGGCACGCAGCTCCTCCAGTCGGCCTCTCACACGCAGCTCCAGGACCTCATCAGGTCCAACAAGGCGATCAAGAGCAGTCTTCACCAATCCCTGGCGAACGACAGCGTGCCGTCTCTTGCTTTGAGCCATCAGGAGTCGGTCGTCGACAGGCCGTCGACGACGACGACGACGACGACGACGACGACGCTGCCGCCGCCGCAAACGCACACCCCCGTGTCGACGGGAGACGGGAGCAGCGCCGCCCAGATCGCCCACCTCCAAAGGCAGCTCCTCTTGCTGCAAAACGACCTGAGCTTTGAAAGATATCTCAAGCAGCAGCACATGGCCCACATCGGCGAGCTCAGACGGAGGCAAATGGCCGAGGCCGCCACGGAGGCGGAGATGCAGAACCTGATCATGATGAACCGGAACCTCAAGAGCCGCTTCGAAGAGGCCAAGATGGCCGAGATGCAGGTCCGCAAGGAGTCGGAGAAGAGAGGCGCCATGGCAAAGAAGTGGGAGGCCGACCTCGCGAACAAGCTGAAGAACCTGCGCGAGGAGTCGAAGAAGATGCAGACGGAGGTCGAGACCGTGCGGAAAGAGCTCGAAGAGAGCCAGCGAGAGTGCGAGAAGCTACGCAAGCTCGTGTGCGACGCCGAGGTCAAGGAGCTGAACGCGAGGCAGAACATGCAGTCGATCGAGATGCACGGCGCGGAGATTGACCGGCTCAAGGCCGAGGTCGAGCGGCTTTCCCTGTCCGAACGGGACTGGCAGGCGAGGGAGTTTGAGCGCATGGCGTCGGTCAACGCGGCCGAGGATGCGCAGAACCAACTGGAGACGCTCAAGCTGCAGCTGGCCGCCGCGCAGACGGAGGTGCAACGGACCAAGAGGCTCTTCCAGTCTCAGGTGGCAGCGCTCCAGGCGCAGCTCTCGGACGCCCGAGAGGAGCGGAACCGGCCCGCCGTGGCGGTGGGCGTTGCGGTCGAGAGCGCGCTCGCGGCGAGCCGCGCCAAGCAAGCAGAGATGCAGAAGCAATACAGCCTGCTGACGCGCAAATACACGGTGCTGCAGTCGTCTCTGCTGGACATGCAGCTGGAGGCAACGCTCGCAACGGAAAAATCGAGCATAGCCGAGGGCGAAGAGGACCGCATGTCGTCGTCTACGGGTCCAGGGTCGATGAAATCACGGCAGCTCCAGCTGCTGTCGACGGCGGAAGCAGCCGAGGGGGCAACGTACAACGCCGCGTCCTCGCCCGGTTCACACCCTGGAACCCCCACGTCCTCCATGCTACAGCCGCTACAGCCGACCAGCTCTACGGGGACGGGCGGGACGGATGGTCAGGGCTCGTCGGTCAATCTGTCCATGAGTCCCGAAAGGAGTTATTTTGGCAGTAAGTCGGGACACGGTGCCCACCCTGTTTATGTGTACACGATTTTTGTTTTGTTTTGTTTTTGTTTGATTTGAGTACTAATGACTGCCGTGCAGGTGGGCTCCCGAGCATGATTCGCAAGGATAGCAGAGACAAAACCAAAGACGAGTCTAGCAAACCGAAAAAGGAGAAGAAGTCTATCGGATTTAGGGGGATACGCGGATTTGTCAATAACTAGTGAGAGCGATTTGAAGTTGTGCGCTACATGGATGGCTCTACTAGATTGTTATTTTTTTTTCAGTTTTTTTTGTTTTTGTTTTCTGTTTTCTGTTTTCTGTTGTTTGTTTGGTTGTTTTTTTTTTCTTTTAGGGGGGATGGGGATTAGGTAAGGTTAGGTTGAATCTTGTGAGAGATGGCAGCTGTGTCATGAGCGTGTATATGTTTCAGGGACGGCCGATTACGGGAATATTTTGGTTGGTAACATGATAGAACCGGCATGGAGTACATGGGAGCTGATGTTATGATGAATACCTGTCTAGACCAGGGGCTATTGCGGGAGGGGAGGATTTGAAGACATGAGTATTTAGTAATACGAAGAAGAGTCTGCATCACCTGCTCAAAAAAAGGGGTATATTTACAGACAGACAGTCGACTTTGCATATATAACGTACTGCGTATTACTAGCTCTCCGTATGAGCACGGTTACGATTCTGGACAACAACCACGTGTAGCTCGAGGCTGCCTTGCTGGGACGTTTATGCAGGTATACAGGCTTACGAAGCCAACACGCGCGGCCTTTCGAGGAGTCGGATGGGGTTTTTTTTTTACTGATTTATTTACTGATTTATTTATTGATTCATTTTGAAGGAGAGAAGCCAAAGAGGAGTCGCCATGAGCATTTCGCTGCCGTTGGATCATCCGTGCTGGAGAGAAGAGGCTCTATAGAGAGAGAGGGGGGGAGAGACTTGCCTCGGTAGTTGCGGGTGAGGGTATTTCAACTCCGTGCAAATCGAAATACGATGTCGGATGTTCATTTTTTTTTTTGGATGAACACGAGGTCACGAGAGCTGCATGCTGGGAGGTGCGTGCTGATTGGGCGTGTGTGTATTAATGAAGATGAGCATCTACAACCTGCTTTTATTTTTATTTTTTATTTCTATTTAATTTTTTTTAAATTTTTTTTTTCCAATTACAATCGTGTGTTCTTTTGATATTCACTCATATGGCAGTACCTTGTCATAATTCATCTATAGTCCTAGTACCTACTTAGTAGGTAGTCGTTACTACTAGGTACTAAGTAATCACACTCAACGTTTGACCTTTCATCAGCGAATTTGGCGCCCACGCGAGTTTGAACGACCCAGTCCATTATTTCTTTATTTTATTATTATTTTTATTATTATTTTTATGATCATTATTATTCCTCCCCCGGGTGCCTCTCTATTGTTGTCTTCTTTTGCTGACGTGGTGTTGCGACTGCTGTTGATGGGCGATGATATAATCAAGATAATAACGCATTATTACGGCATTTCCATGCCGAAATGATCCGAGACGCTCCCAAGGCGGTGGCAATGAACAATGACGTTGGCTCAAAACTTTTTTTTTTTTTTTTTTTTTTTTTTTTTTTTGCAAGATGTCTGGCATTTTTCCTACCACCAACTTCAAACTTTCTTTTTTTCTCTTTATTTTTTAATTTTTTAATTTTTTAATTTTTTTTTCTCTTCCTTTTCTTATGATTTCTTCGCCTTCTTCCCTCTTCCCATCGAATTGGACTGACCCCACCGGCTGGAACAAACAAAAAAGCCTTCCCCCCCCCCCCCCCCCCAATTCGTTTGGCATTAGTTATTTCATGGTGGGCTTCTGGTGGGCCCGCCTGAAACCCGGCTTCGACTTGGCGTTGCCAATGAACTTACAATGCCCTTTGCGAGCCGGGCCAGAGAATGGATGCAAAAAATGGCGTTGTCACTGCCGTTTTGCCTTTGGCCCGTTTCTTGGTGCCTGGTGACGAAAATGCGCCACTCAACCGACCCCTGTGGCTTGTCCTGAAGAGGGAAAACGGGTCACAGAGAGAGAAAGAAAGAGAGAGAGAGAGAGAGAGAGAGAGAGAGAGAGAGAGACAAAGAACAGAGGTGTCAATTGTGTGGTTGTGGGGGTGCGGACATGGCACGGGAACTCGTATCCCAGTCCACACCTCCGCCCCGGACTCTCTGTGTTGTCTTTTGGCTTTTTACCTCTTCCTTTCAAATCTCCGTTTTTTTTTTTTTCATTTCTTATCTCATCCTCACTCCAAACAGCAAACAGTCGCTTCTATCAATTTTTTTTCTTTTTTTTTCTTTTTTTTTTTTTTGGTCTTAGTCCCTTGTGACGTTTTTGACCTCGTCCTCTCGCTTGACCTGTGACAGCAAGCAATAGTGGATATCACCAGCCGTGCTTTACAAACAGGAAAAAGGGCAGGGGGGAAAGAATAAAAAATAAACGTGCATTCGCTTCTTTGCTCGGCTCGATATCTCGTTCGCTTGTGGAATCAACGACACCAAACCGGGCATTGCCACCGCAGCTCCCCGGATCTCCCTCTCGTTATCCGGATGTCCCGCTTGATATACAAAAGAAGGGCACCAGCTTCATCGGAATCGAATAATATAATTTAGACTAAGAGCGGGCAAAAAGACAAAAAAAAGAAAACAAAAAAGGAAATGCCGTTTTCATCCACTCTCCTCGCCCTGGCCACGGCCGTTTCGGCGGCCAACGCTGCCTACCAGGGCTTCAACTATGGCTCGACCTTTACCAATGGTCAACCCAAGGCTCAGACCGACTTCGAGGCCGAGTTCAGGACCGCTGCCGGCCTCGACGGCACCGGCGGCGCCTTCACCAGTGCCCGCCTCTACACCATGATCCAGGGCGGCACCCCCAACTCGCCCATCTCTGCCATTCCTGCCGCCATCAGCACAAAGACGAGCCTGCTGCTCGGTCTCTGGGCCTCTGCCGGCGACGCCGCCTTTGCCAACGAGATGGCCGCCCTCGAGGCCACCATCGGCCAGTACTGCGGCCAGCTCGACGGCCTCGTTGCCGGCATCTCCGTCGGCAGCGAGGATCTGTACCGAATCACGCCCACCGGCGTGGCCTCCGACGCCGGCCCCGGAGCCCAGCCCGGAACCCTGGTCGGCTACATCGGCCAGGTCCGTGACGCCATCAAGGGCTCGTGCCTGGCGGGCGTCCCCGTCGGCCACGTCGATACCTGGAACGCCTGGGTGCTGGAGTCCAACAAGCCCGTCATCGATGCCGCCGACTGGCTCGGCATGGACACCTACCCCTACTACGAAGACACAAACTCCAACGGCATCGCCAACGCAAAGTCCCTGTACGACGCCGCCCTCCAGAAGATCCAGGCCGCCGGCCCCGGCAAGGAGGTTTGGGTCACCGAGACCGGCTGGCCCGTCAACGGAAAGAGCTCCGGCGACGCCATCGCCTCCGCCGGCAACGCTCAGGAGTACTGGCGGCAGGTTGGCTGCCCCAACTTTGGCAAGGTCAACGTCTGGTGGTACACCCTCCAGGATGCCGCGCCCGATGCCCCCAACCCCAGCTTTGGCCTCATTGGCAACCAGCTGACCGAGAAGCCCCTGTTCGACCTCTCTTGCAAGGATGTCGACACCAACCCATCCGACCCGACTTCCTCCGCAGCCCCCAGCAAGCCCGCCAGTTCCTCTGCTGCCGCCTCTTCCACCACTGGCTCCCCCTCTGCCTCCCCCTCTGCCTCCCCCTCTGCCTCCGGCTCCGCCTCTGCTACTGGCCCGGAGCCGCAAACCACTGCCTCAGGGCCACAGACTACCCACCCGGGCACTCAGACTACGACCGCGGAGCCAGAGACCACCGCTTCAGAGCCCGAGACTGCCACCTCGGAACCGCAGACGACCAAACAACAAACCACTGCTTCCGAGCCTCAGACGACCGGTTCGGAGCTGCAGACCACTGGCGGTGCTCCTCCCGCCACCACCGTCGTCCCCAGCACCTCTGCTTCCGCCCCCTTCCCCACGTCTAACAGCACCGTGGCCACCACCTCTGCCTCTCCTGCCGCTCCTGGCTCTGGCTCTGGCTCTGGCTCTGGCTCTGGCTCCAGCAGCAGCCCTTCTGCTCCCTCGTCTACCGTGCCTGGAAGCAGCGGCAGCAAGCTGAGCTCTTTTGGAGCAGCCGCGGCCGCCATTGCCGCGGCCGCTATTGCTTTGTAAAAAAACTTTAGCCTTTTTTTTTTCTTGGATGAGTTTTGACGGCTATTTTCTAATGGATGATTTTACTGCAAGAACTCTCCCTAAATAAAGGCAAAGGCAATATGGCTGGCTGACGTTACGGTGAAAGGGGATACGGATGATATGGATGAATGAAGACACTCATTTTTACGATACGATATATACTACGTACTAGGATTTACATAGCTAGTAGTACACAAGAAATATGACCATAACTTTTATGAAGCTGGCTCGTTCGGTTGGGCAACAGGAAACATTTGCAATGTGGTGACGAGCTTTGACGAAAAAAGAGACTCTAAATCTATATTGGATGTTTGATATTATGCCATCGATATGAAGCGTTCAGTCGGCAGCAGATAAGCCCGCCAGTCGGCTAGAGATAAGCTCACGTGCGCCCGCGAATTTAGGGCTTACATTCGTTTCAATTTCGTTTCCGCTAGCCAGTTCTTCTGGCAAAAGTTGTAATTACTATAGTAGTTAATAACAAGCGCCTCAACCAAGCAAAATCGATGCTCGAAGCCAAAATGGGATTGAAATGCCGAAATGCCTCTTTTTCCGGATGCCCGCGGCCCCACGTGATGGGATGGTTTAGCCGGAGACGGAACACATGTGCATGATAGCAGCAGCAGCAGTCAGTGGTGGTCACGCAACCGCTTCTTCCCTCTCCCGACATGCCTCCTCCTCCTCCTCCACCCCCCCAATCGCAGTCACCGGGAGCGTTCCCGATTCAGATGCGTTTGATGGGTCCGCTGTCATGCAGCACCTCCAGCCAAAGAGCTCCGGGGCTCAGCCGGGCTATCGGGGCCGTGTCCGGAGCGGCTGCCTCACCTGCCGGTCCAGAAAGGTCAAGTGTGATGAACTGCGGCCGGTCTGCCACAACTGCTCCAGGCTGAAGAGGCGTTGCGTCTACAAGCCTGGCAAGTCCCGGCAGGCCCAGAGCCCGGCGTCACGGACTCCGGGACAGCTCTCGCCGGGCGGCGAAGGGGGTGCGCCTGGATCAGGACGGCCTGCGGAGGCGGAACTGGCCTCGCAGCAGTATCCGAGCCCATTGTCCGAGGGCCAAGATGGCGGCGTCCTCGCAGAAGGGCTCCCGCTCGATGGCGACGGCGGCGTTCCCGGCCATGCCGCAACAAAGAACCCGTTCCTGACGCCGGACAGCTCCATCGTGGACATAACCGCCCGCTTGGAGAGGGCGCTGCGCCGCTCGGATGCCGCATCCGGCGCGCCGGGCAGTGCCGGGTTCGAGTCCGAGCCGGCCTCGCCCTCGACCTTGATATCGCGCGACATAGAGCTCACCACGACGATGGATGTCCTGGCCGTGCGCGATGTGCCCTTGCAGCCGTCGTTTTCCTTCTTCGTCGACGAGGTGGACTGCCCGGCAATCACCCCCTTTGACGGCATCAACTGGCGACGGATGAAGGCCGAAGTTGCCAGCCTTGGGGCGAGCAACGAGGCTGTGGCCGGGGCCATTGTGGCCCTTTCCACGCTCTACAAGGGGCAGATGTACGGCCTGCCGCTGTCCAAGGCCATGAGCCTGTATGCGTCTGCCAAGGCGGCATACGACAGGCTCCTGGACGACGACGCCCAAAGCTTTCACGTCGTCTTGGTCGCGGCGTTCCTCTTGAGCCTGTTCGGAATCGTCCAGTATCACGAGACGGCTCCTCTCCTCCGAGAGCCGAGCGAGAGGTTCCTCCGCAGGCTGCAGGCGTGGGGGCGGCATCCGCCGCCGCATCCGCCGCTCGCGTTGAGAATTGTTGCTTGGATGAGGCTGCTTCACACGACGACGATACGCGGCGGAGGCCTTGGGCTGATGTCGGACGGCGTCTGCGGCCTCTTGCCTAGCTGCGGCGAGACGACGCCCAACCTGGCCGCGCCGTCGAGCCAGCCCGCCGACACGTCGACTCACATCTACGAGATGCTCGCCACCCCACTGTTCGACTTTTACTTTCGGCTCCAGATGATCTCCGGCGACATTGCAAAGATGACGCACTACCACCGCTCGCGCACCACCGGCGAGGACCAGAAGGACGTAGTCGAGCAAATGGCACGCATCACCTCCCGGCTGCGCGCCCTCTGGGACGGCCGCTCCGCCACGCAGCGCCAGACGCCCGAGGACCTGCGCGCCCACCTCGCGCCCAACATTGCCGAGCCCGTCGTCACGCTGATCGGAATCTGCAATGCGGCGTACCACGGCGAGCTGATCGAGGTCGGCCGCGTGCTGGGGGACCCCGTGTCCGAGTCGGCCGAGGCGAGGCGGTCGATGCGCCGACTCCGCGAGATTGTCGATGGCGACTGGAACGCCCAGGAGGGCGGCGCGCTCAACACGGGGTACCTGCGGCCTCTGTTCCTGTACGCCATCGAATGCATGGATCGCGACGAAAACCAGTGGGCCGTGGAGCGGCTGGGCAAGATCAAGGACCCCATCTGCCGGAGCGATTTCTTCGCCGCCTTTGGCCGGGAGCTGCTGGCCGCCCAGCTGCGCAAGGAGAGGAGGGTGACGTCCAAGTTTTTCTGCATATGGTGGTTTGGGGTGCCGCCTCCTTATCTGTAGTAGAAATACGATGAAAGATAATATATATACATTCATATATATGTGTATATTGACCAACATTGATATACTTGAATAATTTTTTTGATTTTTTTTTTTGATTTTTTTGATTTTTTTGCCATCCCACACATGTCTACTACTACTACTACTACTACTACTACTACTACTACTACTACTACTACTAGCAGCACACATATTTGTCCTCCCAAAAACACACCAGTCGCATCGTCGGTGCAATTTTTACATCATCTTGTCGCCCAAACAACCCCCCCCCCTAAACTAAACTAAACTAAACCTTCTTCTCTTCGTCCCCGTAAATGGCCTCGGTTAGATCAACGGGCGTCTTGGCAAAGTGCCGAGGCGAAATCTTCCTCTCGAACAAAATGTCCAGCTCGGCCGTGGTCCGGTCCTTGGGCTCCGGGACGCAAAAGTAGGCAAAGGCGATGGAGACGAGACATCCGCCGGCCCAGAAGAAGCCCGTCTTCGCGCCCCAGTTCCACGCGGTGGGGTTGAGCTGGTAAGGGGTCAGGACGCCGGCGACGATGGTGGTGACGGCGTAGGTGCCGCGCGCGAGGACGACGGACTTGCTGCGGAGGAGCGACGACGGGATCTCGGAGCAGAGCGTGTTGGTGAGGGGGCCGATGGAGCAGTTGTAGAGGAACGACGAGATGAGGAGGAGGGAGCCGATGGCCCAGGCGTAGGCGGGCGTGGGAGACACGGACTGCGGGACGCCGAGGGCGCCGACGAGGACCATGATGACGAACATGAGGACGAGGCTCCAGACGTAGATTGTGCGGCGGCCGAAGAGGGGAAGCAGAACCCACTGTGATTTTTTTTTGTTGTTGTTGTCGGTTTAGACATTGATGGCCTTGGTCAGTCGCATATATATAGTTGATTTTTTTTTTTTGATTTTTTTTTTAACAGAGAGGGAAAGAGAAAGAAAGGAATATGCTTACGGAAAAGAAGCCGCCTACTATGGCGACTGCGAAACCTCCGATTGTCAGGTTAAAGGCCTGAGTTGTCGGCAGGCCGGCCTGCTGCAGGAAATAGGTAGAGTATCCGCGGAGGGGGTTGCCGTTGAGGGTCTGGATGCAGTAGATGCCGACGACAATGATTGTCCGCTGGAGGTTGGTCCCCTGGAAGCAAGCCGTGTAGGTCGTCTCGGCGTTGACCGCGCGCTCGTGCTCCGTCGTGACGACCATGAGGGCGACGTTCTTGTCGACGTCGAAGCTGACGTTTCTGGGGGAGGTGAGGCGCTTGACGACGTCTCGGGCCTCCTGTAGACGGCCCTTTCGGACGAGCCACCAGGGCGACTCGGGGGCGAAGAAGACGACGGGGATGAGGATGACGGGCCAGATCCATCTGCACCGGGGGAGGAGAGTTGGGTTACGTTAGGAAGCTCGTGTGCGAAAGGAATCGCGAGTGGGCCGAGATTTTGAACTTACTGTATTGCGAATGGGATCCTGTAGGCCCATTGGGTGGTTATGGGCAAAACGCCGCGGAGGATTCCGGTGGCGATGAGTTGGCCAAAGGCCTTTTTTTTTTTAAATAAAAAGATGTTGGCTGGTTTTTTTTTTTTGCATTCAAGAGAGAGAGAGAGAGAGAGAGAGAGAGAGAGAGAGAGAGAGAGAAGGGGGGGGGGGGGGAGGTGTGTTATAAAAAAAAAGACATACCCAGCAGAAGTTGACGTAGTTTGTGAGATAGGCACGCAGACACAAAGGAGAGATTTCGAGAGCGTAAATGACGGGAATTGTCTGGAACAAGCCGAGTGGGATCCCTACAAAAAAAAATCAAACAGAGCAAGCGAGCAAACGGCGTTAGAGGAACGGATATCCTTCAAGCGAGATGCGGACACGGGAGGATAGGAGAAAGAAGGCTGCTTTACCGAATAGAACCTGTCCGACCTCGAGCACAGCAAGGCTCGGGGCAAAGAAGGGGACAAAGATGAGGCCAATGACAGCGGCCAGCCCGGCAATCATGGTCTTGCGGAAGCCAAACCTCTCGCTCGCGAAGCCGGCCAGCACCAGGCCCAGCAGCTGGCCGGCCGTCGACCCGTTGCTCAGCCCCGTCTGCCAGGGGGCGGTGATTTGGTACGAGCCCGGCTTGGCCTCGTGGCCAAAGGTCCGCTGGAAGGTGGGCTGGGCGAAGAGGGTGCCGATGAGCTTTGTGTCGTAGCCCTCCATGATGACGGCGGTGGACATGGCGATGCTCCAGAAGACGCCCTTTGGGTAGAGCGAGAGGGCTTCCATGACGGTCAGGTCGTGCTCTCGGGCGGTGGCATCCTGGGCGTCTGTGATGCGCTCGAGCTCGCCGACTTTGAGGGTTTCCGCCGGGGGCTCGTCGGAGCTTGGGCGGCCCATTGTGTTTATGTATATATCTCCTCGAGAGAGAGAGAGAGAGAGAGTGTGTGTGTGGTTATGAAAGTGAGAAAGGGAGAGAGAAAAGAGCGAGTAGTACAAGAAAAAGATGTAGTCGGTAGCTGGGTAGTTGAACTGTAGTTGACAAGGACAGGACAAGGTTTCTTCTTCTTCTTCTTCTCAGAGAAAAGCGAATGCCTTGCGATGCCGCCCCGTTGTCGTCGTGATTGGCATTGCTTCTTTATATAATAGTTTCCCCAATCCCATCACAAAACTGCTCGTCTAGGGGCCACATGGACGCCCCCCCCCCCCTTCCCCCCTTCCCCCCTGACAAACCAAACGGAGAAAAGAAAAGAAAAAAGTAAAAAAGAAGAAGAAGAAGAAGAAAACCTGGGGAAATAGAGTCTAGACCCACGCGACCTTTTTGCGGTGATGCGGATGCCGGGGCTCCTCACCCCCATAAACTTCCCCCCCTCCAGCTGAAATAGTCCCGGCTGCAACAAGCCAGTCACAATGGCAGATCCGGCAGCGTGGCGTGTCTTTGGTTCGATGAGTTAAACCCAGAAAAGACTAACAGTCTTTTGGAGCAAAAAAAAAGAGAACGAAGACGAAGGACGAGAGAAGAAGGGGAAACAAAAAAAGGGGGGACGAAAAAAAGGGGCGAGAGGCTATTTTGCAACCTGCAAGCCCGAGGAGGGCGAGTTTCCGGTTACATATGGACGCCGGCTTATCTCTACGCGATGGGACCCGTCTTATCTGGAGCCGACGAGCCAAAAGAGAAGACCGGGTCCGGACCACGCTGGAGGCGGGCCGGTGTTTGTTGTAACGTATTTATAAAGGCAATGGACCAATCAGCCCCAGTCTTGTTGCGCGGAGATTTATTATATTTATTTATTAATTTATTTATTAATAAAAAATTCAAATATTTCTTTAAAAAAAAAGTTATTTGTGTTTTAATAGGTAACATGACGAAAAACCCGCCGTAAATTTGGGTTTCATGGCACTTGGAATATGGGGGGATATCATGATGTTGAATATGAATAGATGGAGTGTATAGAAGAAGAAGATGATGAAAAAAAAAATCTAGGAAGATTTATTCCTTTCATCAGTTATTTTAAATGTATATATGTGTATACTTGTATATATATGTATGCATGTATGAGGTGGTAGATATATGTATGTATATGTATATGTATATGTATATGTATGTATAGTATACACGTATATTTTGCAGCCTCAGTCACCGAGGCAAAACAGCCTTGCAAAGGCGTGCATGTTTTCAAACGTGCAAAACTCCACGGGCCCGAGCTCAAACTCGCCCTGCAGCGCCGGCAGATGCCGAGCAAACACCCTGCCCAGCTCCTCCCTGTCGGCTCCGTCAATGTGCGGCTATGTGCCTCATCAGATAGGCCATGCTGATGTGGAAGCAGTACGTCTCGTGGTTGGGCGCGCGGAACCCGAGGGCGTCGGCGAGCCGATCCCGCAGCCGCCGCATGCGCTTCTCCTCGTCGGCCGTTGCGCCCTCGACCTCCAGCCCGATGCCCACGACGGCGCCGTCGAAGCCCCTGACCCTCATCCTGTAGGGCGGCGCCAGGCCCTCGTCCGCCAGCTCGAGCCCGAGCCGCCTCAGCCTGGAGGAGAAGTGCTGCGTGCATTCATCCAGCGGCTGCTTCTCCAGCCCCGGCGGCCACATGCCGGGCTCGCATTCCGCCTCGCGGACGCCGTCCAAGACCGTCATGTGCCACGAGTCCTTTGGCAGAAGGTGGATGAGCCCGGACAGGACCGCGTGCGAGCTCAGCGACGCGTGGACGGCGTTTAGGCCGGCCTGCAGCGGAGAGTCCGCCGGCACATGGCAGAGCGTCGTGTTGCCCGGGAAGCGCTGGACGACGCCGTCTGGCGAGAACTTTGCGGGGATGCCGATGGGATACCGCGGCCGTTTGGGCGTGATGGCGGTTTGCGTCTCCGTGGACGTGGCGGACATGGTTTCGGTGACGGGATAACAGACGCACGGGCTTGGTTGCGAGTCTTGGGAATCTGGATGCACCACTCGACGACCTTGTTTTCCCGAGAATCGCAAATCAAATCATCCTCCATTCCCTTTTATAAAGAGGCACGTGGGGGGTTGGCGACAAAGGGACGGGCGACGGCCATCATCGGCAAGCGCCAAATTCAGATCGCCTGTCGCTTCGAGATAGGCGCTACATCGTCTAGAGATAAGAAGAGGGGGTGGTGAGAGCTTGCTTGCCTGCTTGCATGTCTGCTTGCTTGCTTGTCTGCTTACATCTTCATATGAGCCGGGCTGGAACATGTTGATAGATGTACTGTACTGTATTAAACGGCTAACATCAAAACTTTTAGTCACTACCGTTACTAAACGGAGCAGTCTAAGGCATCAACGTTACTTTTATAACCCTGTGCCTTATATAAGCAGCGTCAACTTCTTCGCTCCAAACGGCCTAGCCCGCCATGTTAGCGCATCCAACCACTGCCAAAAATAGGTGCTCCGTTCAACAGTTCGGGTTCTCCTTTTCTGGCACGAAAAAAAAAAGAACAACTTTGATTTGGTTCAATCCATCAACTCGAACCGCCAAAGCTTGGCCCCTCCTCCTCCCCTCCCCCCCCTTTTTTTCCCCCACCAGCCATTGAGTGACGAGGGAGAGAAAGAGAGAGAGAGAGAGAGAAAGAGGGAGATCGCGCCTCACCCGCCGACACAATGGCTCGCAGCGCCGTCGTTGCGTCATGCGCTTTTCTGCTAGCGGCGTGTGCGGCGGCGTCGCAGGTCCGCGGAACCGCGGCCGCCATCGAGAGCCTCAGCCTGGACGAGCTCCATGACCAGCTTCAGGTACGCTGCAGGAGAGAGCCGAGATGTATGCGGCGGCTTGTGCTGACCGGATTTTCTGCCATTTTTTTTTGTTCTTTTGTCTTGCTCGTCTAGACATGTCCCGTCGTCCGCGAGCTCAACGCCGCCAAGTTGGCCCGCCTCGACACCGCGCCCTCGTCCCTCTCGGCCAGGCTCTTCTCCGTGCTGTTCCCCGGCTCGCCCGCCGTCAACGCGCTCCTGGCCACGCTGTACATCTCCGGCCCGCCAAACTTCCTGCTGGCCCTCGTCCCGACCAACATCGATCCCTCGTCGCTGTCCGTCATGGTGGCCTTTGCCGTCGGCGGGCTGCTGGGCGACACGCTCTTCCACCTGCTGCCCGAGATCTTTGTCGGCGACGACGAGCCGGACAGGGCCAGGTTTGTGCTCGTTGAGCCCAACCGCAATCTCGTTCTCGGCCTGGCCATTCTCGTCGGCTTCATGACGTTCGTGGCCATGGACAAGGGCTTGAGGATTGCCACTGGAGGCGCCGGCCACGAGCATTCGCACGCCCACGGCCACGCCGAGGCGGCCGACGTTGGCATCTCCACCGGGGCGAGCGCCCCCAAGAAGGAGGCCAAGCTGAGGAAGAAGAAGCCTGGCAAGGAGGGCAAGGAGGGCCGAGCCGACGGGCAGTCGAGCCGCAAGGAGGTTAACCCCAGCGTAAAGCTGGGCGGCTACCTCAACTTAATGTGAGCCAAACCAACCCCCCCCCCCCCCCCTGCATCCAGATTTTATGGATAGTATATAGAGGTGTAAGATGTATATTGATGCTGTTTTTCTTTCTTTTTTTTTTAATTTTTTTTTTCTCCTGCCAGCGCCGACTTCACGCACAACATCACAGACGGCCTCGCCATGGCGGCCAGCTTCTACGCCTCGCCCACCATCGGAGCCACCACCACCGTCGCCGTCTTCTTCCACGAGATCCCCCACGAGGTCGGTGACTTTGCGCTGCTCGTCCAGTCCGGCTTCTCCAAGCGAGCCGCCATGGCGTCCCAGTTCGTCACCGCCATTGGCGCCCTGATGGGCACGCTCATCGGCATTTCCGTCCAGGAGCTCGGCTCGGGCGGCGGCGGCGGCGAGGCCATGCCGCGCAACGGAGGCCTCTGGGGGACAAGCCTTGTAAGTCCAACTTGTTAAAAAAAAAAAAAAGAGAGAGAGAGAGAGAGAGAGAGACGCCGGGAAGGCAAAGCGCCGGTTGCTAACGCGCGGGAACCAGACATGGGGCGACTTGCTGCTGCCCTTCACTGCCGGGACCTTTTTGTACGTCGGCACCGTCGCCGTCATCCCGGAGCTGCTGGAGACGGGCCCCAACAAGATGCACGAGCTGCGGAAGACGCTGACGCAGTTCGCGGCTGTTGCTGCCGGCGCCGGCATCATGCTGTACATATCATGGCACGACTAAGAAACAAAAAAAAAAAAAAACAAAAAAAAACACAAAAGAGGACATCTCAAAGCGATCTTTTCAGTATTTGTACGGGGCTGTGAAAAGAACAAAATAATAATTGTGCATCATATCCATTCATCAAAATTTATAAGAGTAAAACTACTTATAACCAATGCTGCAACATCCATCCATCCATCCATTCCCCCCAATCCCATCCCCTTCCCCATCCCGTCATGTCATCCAAAAGAATAATGAAACGCAAAAAAAAAAAAAAAAAAAAAAAAAAAAATTAATGAAAAATGACCCACCACCCTCCGTCTATACATGGGAATTTCACGATGCCTATTCCATGAGCGGAAAAAAAAAGGAGCCAAAAAGAAAGAAGAAGGAGAAAAAAAAAATATAAAAAAAGTCGGTATCTTGAGGTGGGGGGGAACAAATGGAAAAAGAAAGATTGGTGAAAAACAAAAAGAAAAGAAAAAATTCCCATCCCCGTATGCCCAAAGCCCCCTTTCGTTCCAATTTATTCATCACGTGTCAAACCTCCCCAAAAGTCAGTCCCCTCCCCTCAAAAAGTTGCTTACGGTAGTTTGGCTTTTTTTTTTATGGTAAAATCATCTTTTTTTCTTTTTTTTTTTCTTTTTTGCCAACATCACACTGTCATTCTTTGCGCATTGTGAGTTTTTTTTTTTTTTTAATCCTGGAAAAACTTTATGACTTGCTGCAAATCTCGCAAGCCGACGCCGTGCTTGGGATAGCAAATGTACACTTCCTCGCCCAGGGCGCCAAACTTGGACCGGAAGCCCGCCTTTCTCCGCAGGCCCAGGCTCTCGACGATGGAGCGGTAGGTGGTGGCGAGGAACCTGGCCCGGATGCCGTGGAGGTGCTCGCCAGGCGTCAGCTTCTCCGACACGCCGACGCCAAACGTCACCTGGCCGGTGACGCACGACAGCGCGTGCTCGATGAGGACCTCGATGGCGCCGTTGACGGCTCCGGGGAAGTCCAGGGCCCACTTGACCTGCCAGCCGTGTCGGGGCGACAGCTTGGCCAGCACCACCATGGCCTGGACCTTGCCGTCCTTCTCGGCGGCGAAGTAGCGGCGGTGCTCCGGGTCGACCCAGGGGCGCACCTCGGTCAGGTGGACCTGCTTGCCCTTGCGGCTGGCCTTCCAGGCCTCGATGGCCGGGTTTGCGCGGCTGATGAAGTCGTCGTCGGCCTTGACCTCGTGGATCCTGACGCCCTCGCGCTCGACCCGGCGGGCCTTGGGCCCGCCGGCCGGGCTCTGGTGCCTGGCGGTGTCGACGCGCTGCTCCTCCGTGCAGGAGAGGGTCCGCCAGCCCAGGTCGTGGGCCAGGATCCTCTGCACCTCGTACGAGACGAGCATCCACATGGGGACGAGGCGGAGCTCCGTCACGACGTACTTGACAAACGACGAGACCACGTCCTTGTACTGCGACTTGTCGCAGAGGGGGTCGCCGGTGATCATGGCGAACTTGTCCTGCTTGACGTACCCGACGGCGGCGCCGGACCGGTGCCTCCAGACCTCGAAGCGGTCGTCGAGCCACGACGTGTTGGAGGCGTCGCCGTAGTTGGCGATGAGCTTCTCGACCGGGGGCGTGTTGAGCGCGGCGTACGGCTTGGTGGTGTCGGCCTCGGGGTGGGGCAGGCCGGGCTTGCGGTCGGGGAGGGACTTCGGGTCGCGGTAGAAGAGCGAGGCGTTGCGCACGTCGCCGAGCTCGAGCATCCAGGTCACGATGCGCTCGAGGCCGAGGCCGGCGCCGGCGTGGGGCGGGGCGCCGAGGTCGAAGCCGGCCAGGTACTCCTCCATGCCCTCCTCGGCGATGCCGGCGGCGGCCATGTTGGCGCGCAGCTCGGCCGCGTCGTGGATGCGCTGGCCGCCGGAGCAAATCTCCTGGCCGCGGATGAAGATGTCGAAGGACCGGGTCCACCTGGGGTCCTCGGGATCCTTGTGGGTGTAGAAGGGGCGGGCGTTTGTGGGGAAGCGGTCCAGGACGTAGTAGTCGGTGCCGTACTTTTCCCTGACGAGCTGGCCGAGCCGGATCTCGTCGGGGGTGGACAGGTCCTCCTCGGCAACGTCGCGGCCGTCGTCGCGCAGCATCTGGAGGCCGTCCCTGAAGTCGAGGACGAGCGTCTCGTCCAGGTACTTGAAGTCGCCGCTGGGCCACCGCTGCCTGAGGACGTCGACCTCGGGCATGGCGTAGACGGCCGTGAAGACGTTCTTGAGGAACTCGTCGAGCACGTCGATGACCTCGTGGTAGTCGTGCTCGATGGCCATTTCGATGTCCAGGCCGGTGTACTCGGTCAGGTGGCGGTGGGTGTTTGAGTTCTCGGCGCGGAAGACGGGCCCGATCTCGTAGACGCGACCAAAGTCGGCGGAGACGGACATTTGCTTGGCGAGCTGCGGGCTCTGGGCCAGGAAGGCCTTGCGGCCAAAGTAGTTGACCTTGAAGACGGAGGAGCCGCTCTCGGTGGCGGCGGGCTGCAGCTTGGGGGTGTTGATCTCCACGAAGCCGAAGCCCTCGAGGGTCTCGCGGAACTGGCGGGACACCATGGAGCGGATGCGGAACAGCGCCTGGTTGGCCGGGTGGCGCAGGTCGAGGATGCGCGACGACATGCGGTTGCGCATGGCCTCGGGGGGCCTGTAGACGCTGAAAGGGGCGCTCTGGGCCGGGTTCACGAGCCACAGGCCGCGGATGTCGATCTCGACGTGGGAGACGGTGGCCGACCGCACGGGCTCGGGGGGTTCCTTGAGGACGCCGCTGACCTGGAGCAGGGACTCGGCGGGCAGCTTCTGCACCCACTGGACCATGTCCATGTTCTCCCTAGAGAGGACGCCCTGGATGGAGTGGGTCTGGTCGCGCAGGAGGAGGAAGTCGAGGGCCTTGGACAGCTGGCGCTGGGTGTGGATGCGGCCGCGGAAGTTGACCTCGGTGCCGATGGGCAGCCTGTCCAGCTCGGCAATGGTGTTGAGCTCGTAGGGGTGCGTCGGCCAGTCGGAGCTGCCGCTGCTGCGCACGCTGTCAAAGGACGTGGTCGAGTTGTCCATGCTGGACCGCGGAGAGCCCGAGGCCGACCGGCGGCCGCCGCCCTCGTTCATCGTCGCCAGGATCTGGCGCGTGGCCTCGCTGTGGACGGCCGGGGCGACGGGCGAGCTGGGGATGGACAGCGACGACACCGCCGGCGTCGGGGCCGTGGGGGTCGCGTTCATCATGTACTGTTGGTAGCTGCTGCGGTTGCCGATGCCGCCCGGGAGGTAGGCCCTGGGGAGATGGTCGCGCGGCAGCGAGCGGTCGGGGCTGGCGCGCCGGCTGCTTCTCGCGCTGTTGGACCGGAGGGGGAGGCCAAAGGCCGACAGGATGGGCGAGTTCCTCCCGCTGTCTGTAGACGGCATGGCGGCGATGCTGTGTCGAGCGTCGATATCGCGCCGGGAGGGGGTCAAGAAGGGGGACGGGGCTGTCCAGGGGCTGACTGGCGGAGGCACCGGGAAGCTGAGCCGTGGTTCCCGGTTTTTGTGTTTCTTAGTTTCTTAGTTTCTTATTTTCTTTAGTTTCTTGTTTCTTGTTTCTGATTTTGTATGGCCGCGGAAGCCCGCGCAGAGCTGGTGATGATTGACCGGTAAATCGACAATCCAAGGCAGCGCAACGGACGAAGCTGCGAACGGGTGGACGAGTTCGGCTCTCCCAACTCTCCCGGAGTTTGGCGGGGCTGCTCGGCGGGGCTTGGGAAAAAAAAAAGAAGGTTTCGCGGACGGAAACGAAACAAACAAGTTGAAGGAGCGCGGACTGCGGTTCTCTCTTATTGGCCCGGCGCCTTTGAATTTCCTTTGGGGGGCGGGCGTGAGGATGTTATCGAAAGACCCCCCGATCTTGGATCGGCTTTTTTTTTTTTTTTTTTTTTTCCGCCTCCGCTGGCGATCGCGCCTTTACTTCAATCTATCAATGACGCCGGACTGAGTCACTACGGCCCTTTTCTTTTTCTTTTTTTTTAGAGGCGAGATGAGGCGAGGCGAGCACTTGCGGTTGCTGTGTGTTTCCAATTCGCTGCTCGTGGGAAGGGGGAAGAGGCCGGAAAGCAAATATGGGATATAGGCGATGGGAGAGATGGATATATCGAGGGGAATGAGTAGCTATCAATCACCACAAAAAAAAAGGATAAGAAAAAGAAAGAAAAGAAAAAAGATGGCTAAAAAAAATATACGTTTTTTTTTTGGCTTGTTGCTTGTTGCTGTGCTGTTTGTTATGTGGAAATCTTGCAGCAGCTCCAAGGCGGCAAGTCCATAAGAGGGGGGGAGATGATGATGGGAGAAATAGGGAAGGAGGGGAGGCCAAGAAACGAGTTCCACTGCCGATGAGCCTGACTCAAGCCCTTATATATCGATAACAAGGTGGGAAGGAAAGAATAAATAAATGAATAGATAAATGAATAAATAAATGAATAAATAAATGAATAAATAAATGAATAAATAAATAAATAAATAAAACAGGCCTGCAAGAGAGAGACGGAGCATCACCGGTTTTGTTTTTTTGCTGCGGCATCAGAGGCATTGATTGGCACAATTTTGGTCCGGGCTGCCGAACCGAGCCCAAAGAGGGGGGGGGGGGGAAACTTGAGACAAGAGAGAGAGAGAGAGAGAGAGAGAGCTCTCTCTCTATCTCTCTCGTTCGCCCAGTTTCTTTCAACTTGTAATCATCCATTCATTTTTCTTTGGTTTGGCCATCCGCCCATCTCCACCCCTCGAGATTTTAGACTCCGCCCGAACCCCCCCCGACCCAGTCTATCCGCCCGGGAAACGTTTTTGGCCCACGGAATTAGCAAAAGCTACTAACTGTAACTGTGGCAGCTGAAAGGGGGGGCGAAAAACGAGCTGGTGCGGTCGAGCGTTCTAAGCGCCGTGCTGACTGAGCCTGAGCTGGTGCCCTGCAATCCATTTTAGGTACGTACCTCCGTACCTGATAGTTAGATGTGATTACCTTATTCAATCCATTTATTACAGTAGACACACCCACACACATACATACACATACATACACATATACAAACACACACAAACATTGCTATGCATGCATGCAGCAGCAGCAGCAGCAGCAGCAGCAGCAGGATTTTCCCCTTCCCTTTTTTTTTTCTTTTCTTTTCTTTTCTATTCTTTTTTTCGCTCGTCGCACAACGAGCCGAGGGACGGATTTGGCCGCTAATTCTATCGACTGCCGGGGTGCGCGGCTTTTGGAGAAAACGGAGCCCAGACATGGGCCAATTTCCAAGCGCCCCCAGCCCGCCTCCAAGTGGGATGAATAATCACATGAATCAATCCATCCATGCGGGAGGGCCACGCATGATGTAATCTTGTCATCCCGTGGTGTCGTCGTCGTCGCCGCCGGGGGAAATCAAAGCTGCTTGATGAAACTACCGCCCTAATAGTAGTTAGTAAGCAACTTGAATGTTTGCCTGCTCGTGTCTGGCATTCCAATGGTGGCAGCATCATGGCCCATTCGATCGAACCATGTTTATTCACGCATCTTTGTCGCAAGCTTCTAGTTTTCCGTCGTTTCATTTTTGTTCCTTGCGATGACGTCAGGTTCCGCGCTTCCCATCCAACTTTTCTTTCTCCATCGGGGGCATCGGAAAAGGGAAATTAAAAAAAAAATCAATCAATCATCATCATCCTAATAATAATAATAATAATACTAATACGTACTAATATCTAGTAGTATGTAATAAAATCAGCTGCATCGGTGCACGGGGCGCAAAAAAAAAAAGAGTCGCGCGGCAAGGCGGTTCTTTTTTTTTTTTTGGCCCGGCATCGTCCGATCACGGTTCGCCAAGCCAACGCTTGCGCCAAATCCCATCCCATCCATCATCTGAGCAAGTCCCTTGCAGCGGTTTGTCATCCGAGTCCGAGGGGCTCTTTATAGCACAGCGGCCCGCAGACGTCATAGAAGGTCTGTGCTCCTGTCTTTTTTTTTTTTTTTCCTTTTTTTTTTTCTTTCTTTTTTTTATGAGACGTTTTTTCTCTAGTGAATCCTCTGGTGAGCCTTTTATTTTACTACCTTACCTTAAATGGCTCACTGGAGGGAAAAAAAAAAAAAAAAAAAAAAAAAAACCCCCTTCAAACCGTACTAACAGAAACAAGTAACCAGAGAATACTGTAAATCGTTTCACCAAAAACCCCCCCTTGGCGCGCGATGGTACCTACGACTATACTAAGGTGAGGTTAGCAGTGACCCGGCAGTACCTACGAATGCAGGCAGGAAATCACGGCAAGAGGGCAAAAATAACCCCGCAAAAGACCACGCGGCGCCATGATCAGGTATCGCCTCGTACCTTTTTTTGTTCTTTTTCGCGACGTCTTCAGCCGTATCTCCGTGCCTTCCCTCCTTCTCTCCCTCCCTCCTCCCCTTTTTTTCATCCATATCGTAAAAAAAAAAAAAAAAAACTTCTTTCCCTCTTCTTTTCCTTCTATCCATCTCACACACCCCCCCCCCAGAGGCGGCGGCGCGGCCAATCCCCGTTCGCCCTTCCTTTCCGTTCCAAAACGATCAAAATCACGGGCAAAATAACAACAACCACAAGCTCGAGGCGAGGCGGATGACACCGGGGCGCGCGCCGCCCGCATGGAAGCCGTCCCGGATCCAATGACGAGGTCGCCGACGCCGACGCCGACGCCGACCGTCCCGGAACCCGCTGGCTATGTCAACCCCTTGGAGGGAAGCTCCCGCTGGACCCTGAATGCGCGCGCGCAGGCCATCCGCTACGCCTCCAGCCTCGGCTTCAGCATCGCCAACCGCACCGAGCCCGCGGCTCCCACGCCGTCGACTGAGTTCTGGGCCGACGCGACCCTCGCCGGCTCCAAGGGCCGCGGCAAGATCAGGGTCGAGGTGTGGACCCCTCCGCGCCTCTCCATCGGGCCTCGTGCCGCCGTCGTGGCCCTCCATGGAGGCGGATGGATCCTCGGCCAGGGCACCGACAATGCGCGATGGGCATGCGCCGTCATGGCCGCCCTGGACGCCGTCGTCTTCACCGTCAACTACCGCCTGGCCCCCAGCCACCCCTTCCCGACGCCCATCGAGGACTGCGTCGACGCCATCCTGCAGGTCGCGAGGCGCGCCGCCCAGTTTGGCATCGACCCCAACCGCATGATCCTCTCCGGCTTCTCCGCGGGCGCCACCACCGCCCTCGCCAGCTGGCTCATCATGCAGGAGCCGGCGCGCTGGGGCTACGCCCTGCCCCTTGCCGTCCCGCGCATCGCCGGTCTCGTGCTCTTCTACCCCGGCCTGGACTGGACGGTCGACAGGGCCGACAAGCGGCTGAGCTGCGCCCGTCCCGACCTCACCCTGTCCAAGGGCCTGACGGACCTCATCGATGCCTCTTACGTCTATCCTCCCATCCCCCGTCACGAGCGCGCCGACCTCAGGCTCTCCCCGGGCCTGATGCCGGATGAGCTCGTCCGGAAGCTACCGCCGGTCCACCTATGCCTGTGCGAATACGACATGCTCCTCGCCGAGGGCATTCGCTTCGCAGAGAGGCTAGAGCGCATGAAGAAGACGGTCACTCTCCGCGTCGTCGCCGGCGAGAAGCACGCTTGGGACTGCCCTCCACCCATGGTGCAAAAGGAGAGCGTCGAGGTCGAGTACGCAGAGGCGACCCAGGCCATGGCCAAGTGGCTGGGCCAAGAGCACGACACCGACAGGGAGTCGATGCGGTCCATGAAGACGAAGCGTCTGCGGATCCCCCGGCCGGGCCTTTTTCCCTTTAGGTCGAAATCAGCCGGCCCGTTTTGACTGTTTGCCCATGGTTTCACTGTTTCATTGATCTTCTGATCTTTTTTTTTTTTCCTTTTTTTTCCGCTTTCTTTCTTTCTTTCTTTTCTTTTTTTCTTCTTCTTCTTTTTTAAGTAAGCATAATAATAGATCATGATAGAGAACACGAGTGTGTAATGGGGGGAAACGACTACAGCTAGACAAGAGACAAAAAAACTTGGCGAATGATGAATGCTGGCGTTGGGGCATACATAGAAGCGGCAAAAAAGGAGGACTGGTTGGTTCAATGGAATAAACAAGACCTTTGTCTGGCAAGATATAGATGGAGCTTTTGTTGTTGTTTTAGCTCTTTTTTTTTTTTTCCTTTTTTTTTTTTTTTTTTTTTGCCCTTTTTTTTTCTTTCTTTTTTCTTTCTTTTTTCTTTCTTTTTTCTTTCTTTTTTCTTTCTTTTTTTTTTCTTTTTTCTTTCTTTCTTCTTTCTTTTCTTTGGTCTTGGCTTGTCTGTTTTTTTTTGGTTTTTTTTTTTTGGTTGATTACCTAGAAAATAGAAGGCGGTTGAATTTTTTTTTTCGCAAGTTTTGGAACAAGCACCATGTATAAATCAAGAGTCAGCAGGCTGTCTTACCTTCTTCACATTCCGCCCACCCCATCATCGCCCCCTTTTCTTTTCTTTTTTTTCCACACACCCTTTCTCCGGGCAACTCATCGTGCTCACATCCCGTGGCGTTTGAATGCGCGCCCAATGGCATCTACATTCTCTCTTCAGCTTTATCAACCCGTTGGAAGCGGGGCAGCCGGAGGGGACAAGTTTGATTGGGATTTGAACGCCTTCCCTTGCCCGGAGGGGGGGGGGGGGGGGGTGGGGGTTGAGCCACGTGAACCAAGGCGATGAGCATCTGCTTGGCATGGGGGGCCCGGCAGATTGGTAGGGCGCTTGTGGAGAACAAAGATGATACAAGAAAAACTTTTGGGTTGAGCTGAGGTTGAGGGATGGCTGGGACCGGTTTGAAACGTGTTGGAGATGGGGGATGGGCGGTCCGGAAGGTTCGGATGGACTATTGGAGGGGGGGGGGGGGGGCGATCAAATGACGATGAGGTCAGGGGATTGGAGGGTTTCGTTTGGGTGCAGTTTTGACATGAGGAGAGGGGGGGGTTGATTTTTTAGGGGGGGGGAGAAGAAGTTGGAATAGTAGCAGTAATAAAATAGTTTTGGTAGCAGCATTGAGTTGAGGCTGAGTTGATTTGAATGCGGGCTGATTTAGAGTTCTGACTGGAGGCGGGATTTTTTTTTTAATTTTTCTTTTTCATTTTTTTTATTTAATCAAGATTAATAACCATGGTTGGAGAACAGGGCTGAAAAGTAGAGAGAGAGAGAGAGAGAGAGAGAGAGAGCTCTGGTAATGTATTCTTAGCAGCTAGTAGTATTACCAAGACACGCACACACACACACACACACACACACACACACACACACATACATACACATGACCGCTTTCAGCATGTATTTCTAAGACGCTATACCCAGTATATTCGACCCAGCCTAACAATAGACATACACATGTACGCCTCATTTTCGTTGCTTTCGTAAATTACCAATATGTACTAGAACGGTGCCAACGACGACGACTCTTGTCAATTCGGCCAGCCAGTTTTTTACCACTTGGCCTCCTTGGTCTCCAAGAAGCCCTTGAGAATGCCGACAATCTTCTCCAGAGAGGCCAGGTAGACCTTGAGGTCGGAGGAGACCTTGTCCTGGTCGGATCCGAGCTTGGTATAGAAGTCGGCGCGGTAGGGGCAGGCGCTCATGGCGGCACTGAAAACAGGCTTGATCAGAAAGCTGTGGTGAGGCTTCAGGGTCGTGCCGTAGGCGTTTCGGAACGAGTCGGCAAGCTCCTCGGCGGGCTTGGCCACGTTGGCGCTGAGGGCGAGGCAGGTAAACTCGAGACCACTGATGCGGGGGAGCCACGGTTAGCAAAACCAGAAATGTCTTCTGTCCTGCCGAGCGGTGGCATCGCAGGGGAGGCTGAGGCTCAAAGCTGCATACCGGACCAGCCACAAAAGGCCCTCGGTGGCAGTGTGCTTCTTGGTCTTGAGCTCGTTGCGGCAGAGGTCTTGGACATTTTCAGATTCGGCGGGAGCGGCGAGCTGGCGGTCACGGAGTTTCTACATGCCACAACAACGACAACAACAAAGAAGTCACGTCAGCCAACTCAATTGATGGCAATGCCTCCCCCTCCCCCCCCCAACCAGACAAGAACCGGGAGACACTTTACCTTGACGTTTCCCAGCATATCAGACTTGACCGGGGAGAAAGCGACAGAGCCGAGAACGTCTTATGCACAAAGGAGATTAGAAAACCCTTCCCCCCCCCCCCTTTCCAATAGGGCCAAATCGTATAGCCAAACAGCATACCAAACATGGTGGTCAGGGACTCGGCGGCCTCGAGGAACTGCGTGGTAGCAATGGCATTGCCATTTTCGGCATCAACAGGCACGTCCACGAAGGACTGCTTGAAGGTCTGCACGATGGTGGCGCCGGCGGGAATGACAGGAGCAGACATTGCGTTTGTTTTCTTCTTCTTCTTTTTTTCTTTTTTTCTTTTGTCTTTTTATTTCTCCTTCTCTTTCTTTCTTTTTATTTCTTTCTATTTCAATGCTCTGGCAAAAAAAAAAAAGGGCGGGAGAACGCCAATGGAGACGAATTGAGTTGGGAGCTGTTTAAAAAAAAGGGGGGGGGGGGGGGGGGTGGGAAAACAACGATCAGGTGTCAAGTTCGGGCGGTGAATGTTCATTGTTCCTTTCTGGAGCTGGTGGGGCACAGAGGGGGGGGCATAGGCGGGGTTTGGATACAGGCGTCTCAGGGGGGGGTTTTCAATTTGCCCACGATTTCTTTTTTATGAGGATCGTCTGCTGAGGCGATGTGGAATCGATTATGTACGAGCAGCAGTTTGGCGGGACTCGTGGTGTTTTTTTTTTTCTTTTTATATATAAATATGTGTGTTTGTCCAAGGTTTTGTCAAGGGATGGATGAACTGGAGAGAAGCTCGAGTGATGGTACATAAAACAGAGTACATGTATGTAAGTACTACGGACTACCACAGTACCTTGATAGGTTAGTAGGTTCCTGTGTCTCGTATGTATTACGCGTCAGTGCTCCGTATAGGAGGTACCTAGTAGTTGATGTACTAAGTACGGAGTACCTGTAAAGTCAATCCCCACATTTGCGCAGAAACATCCACCCGGCTGCGCCCAATTCTATCCGCCTGAGAAATCCAATGGAAACATGTAAATGATTCGAACCTCCATGTCCAACACGCAAGAGAGAACGTTTATTATTATTATTATTATTATGATTATTAATTATTATTATTTATTTTTAAAAAAATAATACCTTTTTATAGCAGCCCGGGCTTGTTAAAACGTTCTCTTTAAGGCAACTCTCTCCCCAAGGCCCCAATCGGCCATCGTGACGTCATCAGGCCAAGCAACTTCAAGACGAGAAGTTCCTCACAAGAAAAAAAAACCTTGCAAGAAGCAACGGAACGGATCTCGATGCCAAACAACGCCAAACCCAAGCCTCGATGAACAATGTCCCGTTGCCAGAAAGAAAAAAAAAAACCAGATTTGTTGGCACCAAACCTTGGTTGGGCTGATCTGGAGCCAAAAAAAATAAAATAAAAATCAACAGCTCCCCATTCGACGAATCGACATCAGCCCCCCCCCCCTCGTGGCGCCGCCCATATCTGCCTCCAGCTCCCCTACTAGTTCTCTTCGGGGACGATCGCTTCGTCATTGTTTCATATGATGTGAAAAGTTCTGCTGAGCTTGATCCCCCGCTTCCTTTGATGGCCCTCATCTTGGCCATAGGCTGGCCATGGGCTAGCAATTGCCGAATAGATATATATATATAATTTGTATATGAGATTGCCCTATGACAGCGCCCTCCATCCCCCCTTTTTTTCTCTCTCTCAGCGTCCCTCGCTTTCAACTTGACTGCTGGCTTTGCGCTTGCTTTTTTTTTTTTTGACACGGCCCTATTCTTTCTTCTTATATATCTTCTAATTGCCTGGTTATATAAATCTTTGATAGGTAATTCTCCTTGCGTGGTCTCCTATGACGGGATTGACAAACATCCAATCAGCAGCACCTATCCCTCGATTGTCATTCGTTCCGCAATGGCAGCTCCCAAGCCCGCGCAGAGAGGAGGCCACCACGGCTTCCACGGCTTCATGGACAGTTTGAGAGGCAAGCTTCACGACACAAAGCTTTACGACGCCAAGGTAGCCGTATCGAACAAGAAACACCAATTCGGAAAATTCGGAAACCTGTTCAACAAAGACCACCGCCATGACGAGAAACACGAGGTCCGCTGCGATAGGAAGAGGACCAAGATTTGCCAGTCCCATCGGTTTAGGTCGTACTTCCCCGAGCGGGAAGGCAACCTCGTCAAGTGGTACGTGGATGGGCGAGACTACTTCTGGGCCGTGTCCGTCGCCCTGGAGCAGGCCAAGGAAACCATCTACATCGAGGACTGGTGGCTCTCGCCCGAGCTGTTCCTGAGACGGCCCCCTCACCAGAAACAAGAGTACCGGCTGGACCAGATTCTGAAGCGCAAGGCGGAGCAGGGAATCAAAATCTTCGTCGTCGTCTACAAGGAGGTCGAAGCCGCCCTGACCTGCAACTCGGAACACACCAAGCACGCCCTGCAGGCCCTCTGTCCGGAAGGCTCTCCGGGGCACAACAACATCAAGGTCATGCGGCACCCGGACCACAACGTCCTGGAGAACGCCGCCGACATGACGGTGTACTGGGCTCACCACGAGAAGTTCGTCGTCATCGACTACTCCATCGCCTTCGTCGGCGGCCTGGATCTCTGCTTTGGGCGGTGGGACGCCCGGCACCACCCGCTCTCCGACATCCACCCGGACGAGGTGACGGCGGACGTCTGGCCGGGCCAGGACTTCAACAACAACCGAGTCAT
The DNA here is from genome assembly GCA_020631695.1 of Trichoderma cornu-damae. NCBI lineage: Eukaryota > Fungi > Ascomycota > Sordariomycetes > Hypocreales > Hypocreaceae > Trichoderma > Trichoderma cornu-damae. Next base: position 3,852,593 of record CM036089.1, read on the forward strand.
GGACTTCAAAAAGGTGCAGGACTGGCAGGACAACGAGCTCAGCAAGGCAGACTACGGCCGCATGCCCTGGCACGACGTCTCCATGGCCGTCGTCGGCCCTTGCGTGTACGACATTGCCGAGCACTTCGTCCTGCGGTGGAACTTTGTCAAGCGCGACAAGTACAAGCGCGACGAGCGGTTCGACTGGATCGTCCTCGAGGGCCGCGAGGGCGAGGACGAAGACCTGGTCGGGGTGCAGCGGCCCAAGTACCCGATGGGGGGCTACGTGAAGCACCCCCTGACCCCCCTCAGCACCAAGAACCTGCTCAACCGGGGGACCGTCCGCGCGCAGGTTGTGAGGTCCAGCGCCGACTGGTCGAGCGGAATCCTGACGGACCGGTCCATCCAAGCCGCATACGCGGAGGTGATCGCCTCCGCGCAGCACTACGTCTACATCGAGAACCAGTTCTTCATCACCGCCACCGGCGAGCACCAATCCCCGATCCACAACACCGTCGGCAAGGCCATCTCCGACGCCGTGGTCCGGGCGGGAAGGGAGGGCCGCAGGTTCAGGGTCATCGTCGTCATCCCCGCGGTCCCCGGGTTTGCGGGCGACCTCCGAGACAACGCCGCCTCCGGCACCAGGGCCATCATGGATTACCAGTACAGGTCGATATGCCGGGGAGAGCACTCCATCTTCGAGCAGGTCAGGGACCAGGGGGTCGATCCCACCAAGCACATCTTCTTCTTCAACCTGAGGTCGTACGACCGGCTGAACAAGACCCCGGCCGTCGCCGAGGCCGAGAAGAAGACGGGCATCCCGTACCGGAAAGTCCAGCGCGTCCTTGCCGAAGACATCATGGGCGAAGGCATCCACGGGACGGCCGGCGCCGCGGAGAGCGGGAGAGGCAACCACACGGGCCGAGAAAGCGAGAGAGAAAAGGCGCGCAACGAGGCCCACCAGGCAAAGGAGATTTTCGAAAAGGCCAAGCCGAAAGAAGAGGTCCGGACGTCGACTTCCGTCGCGCACCATGCCATGGCCGACCAGCCGCCCCTGGAAGACGAGGCGTGGGTCGAGTCGGATCCCGAGTCCGAGATGAAGAACTGGATCCAGGAAGAGCTCTACGTCCACGCCAAGCTGCTCATCGCCGACGATCGAGTGGTGATTTGCGGCTCGAGCAACCTCAACGACCGCAGCCAGCAAGGGAACCACGACAGCGAGCTGAGCATCGTCATGGAAGACACGGACGTCATCCCGAGCGTCATGGACGGAAAGCCGTTCGAGGCGGGACGCCACGCGGCGACTCTCCGGCGATTCCTTTGGCGAGAGCACCTCGGCCTCCTCCCTCCGCAGGACTTTGACGCCAAGGACGACATCAATGCGTTGCCGCCGAGCGTCGAGCCGCGCAACAACGCCCACGACGACGACGACAGCTGGAAGTTTGTGGAGGATCCGCTTGGCGATGAGCTGTGGGATCTGTGGACCAGCCGAGCGGACAAGAACACCGACCTCTTCCGCCACCTATTCCACGCCGATCCCGACAACCACAGTAAGTGCTCCCACGATGGCGATGCCCAGGGGGGGGGGACGATTACATTCACAATACTGATTCTGAAATAATAATAATAATAATAATAATAATAATAATAATAATAATAATAACAAAACACCAGTCAAAACATTCGACGACTACGATCGTTATCTTCCTCCTCGAGGCATCAAGCCCGGCCACATTTTCGACCAGTTTATGCCGCCCGAGGAGGCAAAGAAGAAGCTGGCGCAGATCAAGGGCCACCTGGTGTGGATGCAGATGGATTTTTTGAAAGACGCAGAGATGGCGGAGCGGGGGCTCCAGCTCAATGCCTGGACGGAGAGTGTGTATACGTGAAGGGAGGTGTGATTTTTTTTTTTTTCTCTTTTTCTTTTTTTTTCTCTTTTTCTTTTTTTTTCTCTTTTTCTTTTTTTTTTCTTTCTTTTTCTTTTTCTCTTTCTCTTGCTCTTTCTTTTTCTCTTTTTTCTTTTCTTTTTCTTTTTTCTTTTTCTTTTTCTTTTCTTCCCCCAAGTAAAGCTGCCAAGAAAGAGAAGAGGGAGTTCAAGTATAGTCCAGAGCAGAGCAGTTAAGTGATCTCTTAATGAAAGAAAACCTTTTGCCATCATGACTTGTATTTGCCCATGCACCCCTGCGCCCAAGCCTTGGCTTACAGCCAGACAAGCATCACCACCACTCATTCCTTACTTACTGGTCCCTCCTAAACTACTGCGGAGAGCAAGTATTGGCCAATGCCTGCCATTCCGTTGCATCTAGATACTACTACTACTACTGCTACCGTACCAGCAAGCCCCGTTACCGAAGCCCGGCCGCATATTCGGTCGCATCAAGCAGAAGCGCCACCACCAGGGGCAAACAAGAGATGAGCCGCCGACCTCAGTCACCAACTCCTCTCAAAAGGGGGCCATTTGGGGGGGGGGGGGGAGAGAACCGGCGGCTGGTCACAGGGACTCGTGCTATCCGGTTCCATTTATTTATTTATTTTTTTTCATCAATTTATTGATCCATGTTTTTTTTTTTTTTTTTTTTTTTTTTTTGGCCCTGATGAGCGTGAAGACGTGAGACGGCACGAGATTTGGAACGCGCTTGTGGCCTGGAAGCGCCGTGCGTGTGGCCAATCGTAGGGGCGAGGTGGTCACATTTTCGGGGTGGGTGGGAAGGACATCCCCTTGCATGATAATAAGCTCCAAGGCGAATTTGGTGCTATGTATCACTGCTGCTGCCGCTGCTGCTGCTGCTACTGCTAAGTGTAATAAGCATATAGTATTTCATTCAACTGTGATGAGGGAGTTTGCTCGCGGGTGATTTGTGCCAACCCCCTCTTTTCCTGGTGTTGTTGTCCGGGGGATAATGTGCTTGTTCATGGTGGTGAGGAAGTAAGTAACAACAAACGAAAGGGCTATTTATGACAAGTTTTGGAAGAAAAGAAGAAGAAGAAGAAGAAGAAGAAGAAGAAGAAATAAAAAAGAGGTCGTTTCACGCCGCGGTTAAGAATGAAATGAAACTTTTTGTGTATTTGCCATTACATCAATGATATATAATAGTATCACGAACCCAGGCGGGTTTCGTTTTGATGCCTAAGCGGGAAGTTCATTTAGTAGCGCCTATTCCACGTTTGCCTTGCCTCATCTTTTGATATACATACATATATATATATATATATATATATATAAAACTCCATACCCAAGGATATATACATATATATATCTATATATACATATATATATCTATATATACATATATATACATACATACATCTATTCTCTCTCCAATTCTCGTGCCCGCTCGTTTTTGTCTCGAGCACCTGCAAGAAATCCCCCCTCCCTTCATGCCCGCTCTTTAGCGCCTGCACCCCCCCCCCCCCTCCTTTTAGGGGAGCCCACCTAAAGCTGCCCCTGCTGGCTGTGTTAACAGAGCAGCGCTTCCCATCAATCAGTTCAGTGGCGCAGGCAGTGCGCGCTCCATCCAGCAAAACCCCCCCCCCCCTTTTGGTGGGCTGCTATGTATTAATTCCCTTGTACTTGTAGCCTGTAGGCACCTAAAATCAGGGGCGCCCCAGCAAAAATCCCCGCGCCGCAAAAAAAAAGAAGTCCCAAAGTCCAGGCTTTTTGTCGCCCAACCCCTCCGTCATCAGCGGCTAATTCCATTTTCCTGAGAGATGGCATCACCACCACCACCACCCTTTTCGCCTTCTCCACCATTTTTGGCAAAAAGAAATTCACCAGCTCCGTCCAGCTTTCGCCCGGCGCTCTCCCTGCCTTGCCCTGAGCTGCTCAGACCGGAGCCGCGTCATTTGCTTCGTTTCCATCTCATCCAGGGAAAAAAAAAAAAAAAAAGGCAAATTCTGTGCTTCCTCCCTCGGCATCGTTCCGTCTTCGACTCGGCTCGGCTTGCCATTGCTTCTCTCGTCCACGCAAGAAGGCAAAACACGGGCTTTTGGGTTTAGCCCTCGACCACGAGAGACACCCATCTTGCAGTTGCGGTTGCGGTTGCGGTTGCGGTTGCTTCCACGCAAAAGAGCTCGAGCTCGGGCACGCGCGGGCTTTTGCTTTCCGCATTCCTGCTTTGGACCGCCCGCTGTTGTTCGCCATTCTCTCTCTCTCTCTCTCTCTCTCTCTCTCTCTCTCTCTCTCTCTCCATCGACGTTGGGCTTTCCGGCTGCGTTCCCGCCTCGTCTCGCCTCTCCTCCTCGCGCTTCTCGCCAGGCGACAACATCCATCTGCCGATATCCATCTCGTGCAAGCTTGCCATCGCACCGCACCGCCGCATCCCCGCCGGCCCGTCTTGTCTCTCCGCGCCGCCGACGCGCATTCGACTTGCTGGCCGTCTCTCGACCTTGGCCGCTGAGTCTACCGCCGGCCGCGCAAGATGACGCAGTCTCCCATGATAGCCGCGCCGCTCAAGGCCACCAGCGAGATCGACTGGGTCTCGCCGCTAAAGTCCTACATCCGCGGCACCTACGGCGACGACCCCGAGCGATATGCCGAGGAGTGCGCAACGCTCAACCGCCTGAGGCAGGACATGCGGGGGGCGGGAAAGGAGAGCACCACCGGGAGAGATATGCTCTACCGCTACTACGGGCAGCTAGAGCTGCTGGATCTGCGGTTCCCCGTGGATGAGCAGCACATCAAGATTTCGTTTACGTGGTGCGGCCAAAATGCTACCAAATATATGTATATGTCTGTAACGGCTCGAGAGGGATGCTAACGCAAATCCGCCCGCCAGGTTCGACGCATTCACCCACAAACCCACGACGCAATTCTCGCTCGCGTTCGAAAAGGCCTCCGTCATCTTCAACATTTCGGCGGTTCTCTCCGGCCACGCTGCCATACAGAACCGGGAGGACGACTCCGCGCTCAAGGTTGCCTATCACTCGTTTCAGGCGTCGGCCGGCATGTTCACCTACATCAACGAAAACTTCCTGCACGCTCCTTCGTTCGACCTGAGCCGCGAGACCGTCAAGACGCTCATCAACGTCATGCTTGCCCAGGCGCAGGAAATCTTTTTGGAAAAGCAAATCAAGGATCAGAAAAAGTCCGGGCTGCTGGCCAAGCTGGCGTCGCAGTCCGGATACCTCTACGGCCAGGCCCTCGAGGGCGTGCAGGAGAACGTCAACAAGGCCATCTTTGAGAAGGTCTGGTTGACGATGGTTCAGGTAAGCCCGGAAAGCTCCAGCTCCAGCTCCTCACCCCAAGCCGGCATGGCTCCGGGGCACATCCCTCCAGCCTGGCTGGTAGATCACGCATTGCGCGCTGCGACCATTATGACTAATGTAGAGACAATCATCGCAACCACGACAACCCCCTTCCTCCCCGGGAAAAAAAATTCCAGATCAAAGTCAATCTTCTCAACTCCATGGCGCAGTATTATCAGGCGATGGCGGACGACGAGGCTGGCCAACACGGCGTGGCGCTGTCGCGGCTCCAGGTCGCCGACGGCCTGGCCAAGGAGGCCGATCGATTGGCGAAAAACTTCCCCAGCACCGTGCCGTCCAATGCCAACCTCGGCGCCGACTGCAGCACGCATCTGCAGGACATCACAAAGCGGCAGTGCTCCGCGGTGCAGGAGCGGCTGCGAGAGGCCGCCAAGGACAACGATTACATCTACCACCAGACGGTCCCCGCCGAAGCCACCCTGCCCCAGATCGCCAAGCTGCCGGCCGCAAAGCCGATCCCGGTCAGCGAGCTCTACGCCGGCCAGGATATCCAGCGCATCACCGGACCCGACCTGTTCTCCAAGATTGTGCCCATGGCCGTCACCGAATCCGCCAGCCTGTACGACGAGGAGAAGGCCAAGCTCGTGAGGGCCGAGACGGAAAAGGTGGACACGGCAAACGGCGAAATGGCTGCGAGCCTAGACTACCTGCGGCTTCCGGGGGCGCTGCAGGTCTTGAAGGGCGGGTTCGACCAGGACATCCTGCCCGACGAGGATTTCCGGCAGTGGTGCGAAGACGTCGCCAACCACGAAAACCCGGTCAGCATCTTCGACTTCCTGCGCGGCGAGAAGGAGTCCGTCGTGTCCGCCCTGGACAGGAGCTCCAAGCAGCTGGACATGGAGGAGAGCGTGTGCGAAAAGATGCGGTCCAAGTACGAAAACGAGTGGAGCCAGCAGCCCAGCGCACGCCTCACCACGACCCTGCGCGGAGACATTCGCAATTACCGCGACGCTCTGGAGGAGGCCAGCAGGAGCGACGGCCAGCTGGCCGCCAAGCTGCGTCAGAACGAGGCGTGGTTCGACGAGATGCGGCACGCCGTCGCCAGCGGGCAGGTCGACCAGCTCTTCTCCAAGGCGGTTTCCCAGGCCAGGGGAAGGGGCAGCAACGCCGCCAGCCCATCCGGGAACGAACCGAACCTGCTCGACGCGGACTTTGGCGAATCCGGGCCGACAGTCGTGGAGCAGATAGCGAGGGTCGAGGAGATTCTCAAGAAACTCAACCTGATTAAGAGGGAGAGGAACCAAGTGCTCAAGGATCTGAAGGAGAAGGTAAATAGGTTTCCCCCTTTCCCCCTTTCCCCCTTTCCCCCTTTCCCCTCTCCGATGGAAAAAGCTGGTGTTGCCACACAAGATGCAAAAAAAGAAAGAAAAAAAAGAGAAAGAAAAGGAAAGAAAAAAGAAAAAAGAAGAGAAAAAAAAAAGAGTAAAACAAAAAGAAAGGAAAAAAGGGGGGGAAAGGGGGAAAAAGGGGGGAAAAGATGAAAAAAAGATGAAAAAAGATGAAAAAAAAATTGAAAAAAAGATGAAAAAAAGATGGGGAAAAAAGAGCTAACGTTGCATATTCGGCTACCTTTTAGGTACACAATGACGACATCTCGCAGGTCCTCATCCTCAACAAAAAGACGATTGCAAACTATGAGCAACAGCTTTTCCAGCAGGAACTGGAAAAGTTTCGGCCTCATCAGAATCGCTTGCTCCAGGCGAACCACAAGCAGTCGGCCTTGATGAAGGAGCTCACCGCCGCCTTCAACACCCTGCTGCAAGACAAGCGCGTGCGGGCCGAGCAGAGCAAGTACGAGTCCATCCAGCGGCAGAGATCGTCGGCAATCGGCAAGTATAAGCGCGCGTATCAGGAGTTCTTGGACCTCGAGGCGGGCCTGCAGAGCGCCAAGAACTGGTATTCGGAAATGAGGGAGACGGTGGAGAGCCTCGAGAAGAACGTGGACACGTTTGTCAACAACCGGAGGTCAGAAGGCGCCCAGCTTCTCAACCAGATCGAGCAAGACCGATCGTCCAGCAAAAGCCAGCAGGCGGAGCTGGAGCGGGAGCGGCTGCGAGGCCTCATGGAGCGCATGTCCGTGGATCCCGGACAGGCGGCGCCGGCCAAGCCACCGTCCGGAAGGCCGACGCCAGCACCCCTGATGCAGGCGCAGCAAAACCAGGCCCCCCGATATGGCCAGGCCACCGGCAGCGGCGGCGGCGGCGGCGGCGGCAGCTTTCAGGGGCAGTTCCAGATGCCGACATCGCCGCCGCCGAACCAGCAAAACTTCCCGGGCTACGCCAGCCCTCCCCCCCAAAGCACGTTTTCGCAACCTGTATATAACCCGAGCACGTACGGCACGTACGGCAGGAATCCCGGACCAACGTCGCCCCCTCCGAACCAGGCCTCCTTCGGCATGAATGTCATGAGAGGCCCTCAATCGCCGCCCCCGACACAGACGGCTTTTGCGCAACACCAGGCCTATAACACGTACGGGGCGTTGCCTACACCACAACAGCACCAACCACAACAACAACACCAACAACAACACCAACAACAACACCAACCACAACAACAACACCAACAACAACAACACCAACTACAACAACACCAACCACAACAACACCAACCACAACAACACCACCAACAGCAGCAGCAGCAGCTCCCTCAGGGAGGATACATGCCTCCCGGCTTTGTTCCGCCACCGCCTCCTCCCGGCCCTCCCCCGCTAGGTCCTCAGCAAACCATTCACTTCGGGCAGCAAGATTATGAGCCCGTAGCAGCTGGCCACCCACAGAGCGCACAGCCTCGGTCGGCCCAAGCACAGCAGCAAGCACACGACCCATGGGCGGGACTGAACGCATGGAAGTGAAATGCGCACAAACGGGTTGCTGACGGTGGCTACCAACCAGATGGCAGAACGCAGGCGCTGCTGGGCTGAGGGAGAGAACATGGAAAGGAAAGAAAGAAAGAAAAAAGGGAGAGAGGGAGAGAGAGAGAGTTGGCATGGACGGACGGCAATGCGGTTCGTGCGCTTGAAACGATTTAAAAACGAACAAAAAAAAGGTTATTGTTTTAGGTCTAATGGGGGCTTCTGTGTATAGGTTTATTGTAGTACCTCACCTAGTTGTAGGGTGTCATTATATAGGATATGGCAGATGATGGGTGCGAACAAATGGAAAACGGACCTAGGGAGTAATGATATAAAAGAGATGGACCCAGCGATAGAAGTATGTATATTGAAAGACAACCCAATCCTTGTTTCTTTTCTTTTTTCTTTTTCTTTTCTTATATCCTTTATTATATTTAATTTAATTTTCTAATTTATTTTCATTTTGTCTCTTGGAGAGGCCTCTCTATAAGTCACGTCTTTTTTTTATTCTGCTTCAAAACGTTTATAAACGGTATAGGCGGACTTGCCTATGGCTTGGGGAATTGTTGCTTTGATAAGTACCTACCTTACCTATAGCAAGTACTAAAATAAATACAAGTAGTATTATCTACCTTAGGTACTAGTATTAGGTAACAACGTAGTATCAGGAAGGGGAGGGATATCGAACCAGCCGGGCCAAAGTTTTCCCCTCTCCCGCGAAAAAAAAAAAAAAAAGGCCTTGGAAAAAAGGGGGCTTCCATCCATCGACGGCGAAGATGATGTTTTACATACATAAATATATCTTTTTTTTTAATTACTTGATAAAGAATATATATATATAAATATATATATATATATTATATATATACAGGGCCTTGATGATGCGATCAATCTCATCAGGGGAACGGAATTCGTCATCCATTTCGCAGCTTTTTGTTTCAAAAAAAAAAAAAATCTCAACCGGGTTTTCTTTTAGGCCATCCTCCTCCCCTATATAGAGACTGGCTATACTATTAGCCGACGGGGCCCAAAAACCGCCTACATTCTAAATTAATTTAATACCGATCCCAGATCTCCGACTTGTGGGAAAAAAAAGAAAAAAGAAAAAGAAACATCAGACGTGCACGAGGACGACTCTTTTCTCTTTGCTTCTTTTTTTTTTTTCATTCCTCCTTTTATTCCTCAGCTTTTTTCTTATTTTTTTATTTTTTATTATTTTTATTTTTTTGGCTTCGTTCTGGGCGCCGGCATCAAGTCCACGTGATCATTTCCATCTTTCTTTGTTGTATGTGAGCGAGTACGGCAAAGTAGACCCATGGTTCGATTCTAAGCCGACACAAGACCTATCATTCAACGTCATCACCGCCCATCAAAAAGGGAAAAAGAAAAGAAAAGAAAAAGAAAAAAAGGGAAGAAGAAGCGCTGAGAGATTGGAGAGAAGATGGTGCTCAAGGGTAGCGACGTTGCCAAGCATGGCGACGAAAAGTCGTGTTGGGTGATTATTCACGTGAGTTTTCTTCTCATCTGGCCTTTTTTTTTTTTTTTTTTTTTTTTTTTTTTTTTGGTTATAAAACGGGGATTGAAGCGGAATTGACGTGATGGCCTCTCTGGTAGGGTAACGCATATGATGTGACCGAGTTCTTGCCGGGTAAGACGCCGTGAGGGAGCAAAAGCAGGACGCTCTCTCTCTCTCTCTCTCTGTTCCATCTAGGGAACGGGTGCTGACGCAAGAGAATTTGTTGATTGATTGAATGATTGAATAGAGCACCCTGGAGGCGAAGAAATCATTCTCAAATATGCCGTATGCCTTGTCATCTCATCTCTCTCCCCCCGTTCAAGTCGCTCGATTGCTAACGTCAGGGCCAGGGCAAAGATGCCACGCAAGAGTTTGACCCGATTCACCCTCGGGACACCCTGGACAAGTACCTCGACAAGTCCAAGCACCTCGGCCCCGTGGACATGTCCACCGTTGCTCGCGAGGTCAAGGGGGAGGACCCCGAAGAGGCTGAGCGGCAGCGGAGGATAGCGGAGATGCCCCTGCTCTCGGAGTGCTTCAACTTGCATGACTTTGAGGCCGTTGCGCGGAGAACCATGAAGAAGACTGCGTGGGGATATTACTCCAGCGCAGCCGATGATGAGATTGTGAGTTGTCGTCGTTGTTGTTGTCGTTGTTGGGTTCTTCATCCCTCTTTTATTATTATTATTATTATTATTTCTTTTCGTATCTTGTATTCGCAACAGCCGGCGAGAGAGAAGCCTCTGTTTTTTGCTGACAGCCGTGCTTCTTCTTCTTCTTCCGTCGTCTTTTTGTCTTTTTAACCGGCCCACCAGACTATGCGAGAGAACCACAACGCCTACCATAGAATCTGGTTCCGCCCGCAGATCCTCGTCGACGTCCGAACCATCGACCTCACCACCACCATGCTCGGCACAAAGGTCGACGCTCCATTCTACGTGACCGCCACCGCCCTGGGCAAGCTCGGCCATCCAGAGGGCGAGGTCGTCCTCACCCGCGCCGCTCAAAGCCACAACGTCATCCAGATGATCCCGACCCTGGCCTCGTGCTCCTTTGACGAGCTCGTCGACGCCAGGAGGGGCGACCAGGTCCAGTGGCTGCAGCTGTACGTCAACAAAGATCGCGACATCACCAAGAGGATCGTCCAGACGGCCGAGAGGCGCGGCTGCAGGGGACTCTTCATCACCGTCGACGCGCCCCTGCTCGGCCGCCGCGAAAAGGACATGCGCCTGAAATTCACCGACAGCGGGAGCGACGTCCAGAGGGGCCACAAGACGGACACCAGCCAGGGGGCGGCCCGCGCCATCTCCACCTTCATCGACCCCTCGCTCAGCTGGGCCGACATCCCCTGGTTCAAGAGCATCACCCGGATGCCCATCATCCTCAAGGGCGTCCAGCGCGTCGAGGACGTCCTCCGCGCCGTCGACGCCGGCGTCCAGGGAGTCGTGCTGTCCAACCACGGCGGCCGGCAGCTGGACTTTGCCCGCTCCGGCGTCGAGGTCCTCGCCGAGACCATGCCCGTCCTGCGGCAGCGCGGCCTCCACGACAAGATCGACGTCTTCGTCGACGGCGGCGTCCGGCGCGGCACCGACATCCTCAAGGCGCTCTGCCTAGGCGCCAAGGGCGTGGGCATCGGCCGCCCGTTCCTCTACGCCATGAGCACGTACGGGCAGCCCGGCGTCGAGCGCGCCATGCAGCTGCTCAAGGACGAGATGGAGATGAACATGCGGCTGATCGGCTGCGCCAAGATCCAGGACCTGCACCCGGGCCTGCTGGACACGCGGAGCCTGTTCATGCACACCAGCTCCACGCCCGCCGACTCGCTGTCCCGCACGACGTACGATCCGCTGACTGTTCCTGCTCAGAGGCTCAAGGCGAAGCTGTAGCGAGTTTGGGAAAACGAATGAGACGAGAGACACAGGGAGGAAACGGGGTTATCAGACGGACGCCCTTATGACGAAGAGGGGGGGAGGGGGGAAGTAAAGCATCGTAAGAGAGAGAGAAAAGACCAACAACACAATGTTTGTATAATATAAACGAGCCATGTATTCCGCGTACACACACACAAACACACATACACACATACAGACAAACACACACACACAAGTTCATCTTCCCGCTAACTAACAATTCCCATCAGATAGATGCCCGCCTACATAACCTGTATTTTATTTATACTTTGGTACATGTGCCTCGCTGTCATGGGAAAATGCCCAGCACGATGGTCATTATTTTTTCTTCTTTTTTTTGTTCATTCTCATTCTCATTCTCATCTCAAGCCTCCCATCACAGCCCGCCCAAAAACTCGCGCAACGTCATCGGCTTCCTCACCGCGTTATTCAGCCCTTCATGGAACGTCACCCATACCTTGTCCAGGCTCGCCGCCTGCCTGCCCGTCGCCTCTGCCTCCGCCCCCGCCCCCGCCCCCGCCAGCGGCTGCGTCTCGATGATGCGCCCGAAGAAGTCCCTCTTCACCGCCAGGCCGCCCTCCGCGATCGCCCTGTTGACTTTGAGGCCTCGCGGCGCCTGGGGGAGAAGCGGCGGCGCCGGCTGCTCCTGCTGCTCGCCTCCGGCGGCGGGAGGTCCGGCTCGGAAGCGGGCTTGGCGGGCGGCCGTCTCGCGGGCGGCGAGAGTGCGGTGGAGCTCTTGATCGAGGACCTGGCGGACGGCGAATCGAGTGGGGGGCTGGGAGCCGAGAAGCGAGGAGGCTGTTTCAAAGGTGGAGAGGGAATCAATGTCACTGCGGCGACGGGAGGTTTCTTGTCAGCCATTTCGTTCGCTCGCTCGCTCATTCAAGCGCATTTGCGCGGAAAACTCGAGAGGATCATCAAAAACACTTACGGGTCCATGCGGTAGACAAACTGCGGGCCGCGGCTGGATGCCACGTCGGCCTCGATCTTGCCCCTGTGCAAGGCAATGCCCACTTCGGCCAGCACTTCCGACGCGCGCTTCACCATGGCCCGCTCGCTTTCCTTGCGCACGCTGGCGGTCGTGCCTTGGCTGCCGCCCACGACCACGGGCTTCACGTCGGGCGACAGCATGCGGGCCAGGTAGGGCAGGAATTCCGCGGCGACGTCCTCTGCGCTGCGGAACAGGCGCATCATGGTCGGGCTGAGCTGGCCTTGGAGGGACTGCAGCTGGGCGCGGGTTTGCTTCTCGGCTTCAAAGGCCTGGAAGTCGGCGCGCGGGCCGGAGAAGGGCGTCAGAGGCCCGGCGTCCTCTTCTCCTGCAAGGGCGGGCCGTCGGTTGTTGGCCGGCCCCATGCCGCCGGCGAAATGCCTGATGGGCGACGCGAACAAGTGGTGGCAAGCCAGGACGGGCTGCGACAGATAAGGGGCAAGCTCCCACTCCTGGCTGGCGTGCAGCCTCGACTGGCAGGCATCGTGAAAGTACAGCCAGTCGTAGGCTCGGTTCGGCTTCGTGAGGTAGGAGTCGTCGTTGAACTCGCGGTTGGGATACTCCGAGAATACTTCCGTCACGATGTGGCTGATTTCGCCGCTCGAGTCGACCATCTGCCCGAGGCACTGCATCGCGTACTTCTTCTGGTGCTCCCCAAATCCCAGCTCCGTCTTTGGCTGCTCGTGATCTGTCTTGGATTTGGCCAGGTTGAGCGCCTGCTTGGGGAACCCTCCGCCTTCCTGGAAAAGGCGGGAGACGATGTCCTTGACGCTGCCCCGCCCGAGTCCCCGAGCCCCCGTCGTGCCGTTGGCCATCTCCTGGAGGATGTTTCGCTCGATCCACTCTCTGGTGAGACGCTGGGTGTCGCTCAGACTCGAGACTCTGAACCGGGAGGCTACCCACTCGCCCACGACCATGACCCCTCGGAGATCGCCCTGCACGGTGCTCTCTTGTCCTCGCTTGGCGTCAATGCCGCTGGCCATGCCCCACGCCGTTTCGCACAGTTTGCGTGCGGCGTCCTTGTCGCAGGGGATGCCCTCTTTCTCGAATACCGTCTTCAGGCGACCGACTACAGCCTCTAGTGTCGGTCGGCCAACGTGGATGATCTCGGCCAGGTTCGATTGCCTCAGGGGCCTGAGGGAAGGATGGTACACGTCGTTGCATATGAGAATCAGCGGCCGCATCAGGCGGAAATCGTCGCCCTTTTTCTTCTTGCCGTCGTAGGACTTTGCTGCCCCCGCAGAGTTCTTCTGGTCGATGAGCACCAAGTCAATCAGGGCTTTGATGAAGCCGCCCTCTCCCGCAGCTCCGGATCCCGTCACCACGCCGTCAACCTCATCCACCACAACGCAGGCGGGCTTGGCAACCTTGCGAGGCCCGTTCGGAGCCTTTTGGTTGCCGACGTTTTTGACGCTCTCCGTCCCGAGACTCGTCCGGATCCGATTCTTGACAACGTCGCGGCTGCGGTCATCACTGGCATTGACCTCAATCACCTCGTAGCCTGCTTGTTTGGCGCAGACGTGAGCTAACGTGGTTTTGCCCAATCCAGGTGGTCCCGTCAACATCAAAATCTTTCGATGAGGTTTCTCCTCTTCAGCCTGAGAAAAAAGGCCGTTGCGCCTTGGGGCCTTGGGCTTCGCCTTGGCGGTTCCCGGAAAGACCAAGGGATCCCACTTCTTCAACCAGCGTAGGACAAGCCTGTTTGTGCTGTCATCTCCACATAGATCCGTAAAGTTTCTCGCGCGGTATTTTTCAGTCCATAACATGGCCTTCTTGGGCTTTTTCTCCGTCAGCGACGCGGCTTCCATGGACCGAACGGCTTGATTGGTGTCTGGAGACGGCGGGTTATGCCGCTTCTCGGCCGTTTCGGCTGTGGCGGCGTGGATGAGGTTGTGTATATCAACGCCATAGTAGTCTCGCTTTGCCCGTCCTTCTTTGGTCCTCGACCTGGCTGCCACCATGGACTCGTACGATTGAGCAACGACTTGCTGGCGTTGCTTTACCGTGACTTCACGTCCCCCGCATGTCTTTAGCTTGTAAGTGGTTTTTGAGCGAGATCCAAAGATTGGTGTGCCAAGTAGTGAGCTTGGTCTGGACCAAAGGGGCCCTGACAGCGGTATGGCAGCCTGAGAATCCGCTGCGAGCGGTGCCTCGGCTGCCGGACGGTCGGTCACTGGACGTCCCTCGGGGGACATGTTGTCACCGTCGCTTTGACTCGCATCTCGGATACCGAGTATGGGGCTCTGTGGTCTTTTCTCGTGCTGGTCCTGAATCTTACGCCTCTTGGAGGGAGATCTCGAGCTCCCTCTGGGCGCACTCTCTCCATCTGATTCGGAATCGGAGTCAACGAATGGACCAGCAACGCGGGGCTTCTGTGTTGGATACTGAATGTCATGAGGTTTGGCGCGTTTCGGCGGAGGAGACGGGGGATCGCTTGGAAAGATGATGGGCGAGGATGCAGACAGCATTTTGGCCGAGTCTAGGACCAATGGCAAGGGAAATGACAAAAACAAAAAGAGAGAGAGAGATGCCCAAAATAAACACCAACGCAAAAGTTTGGGAATAACAGCCGCCAATATCAAAGCTTCATGTTTCAGGGTCAAGTGGCAGCTCGGCTTACAATACAGGAAAACTCGCGACGCGTCTCATTTGGGGGAAGTGGGCTGAGACGCGTTGAGTGGACCCACCTTCGGTGAGCGCTCGGTGACCCGGTGCGGGAGCGTCACGCCGGGCCGGCAGAACATCGGCCGCATGGCAACCACCAGAAAAAATGACAACCCACCATATCAATGCGATGTTGAGCTTCTACACAACGGACCTCCAAGCGGTTACATCGTCAAGCCGCAACCGTCGCCGGCCGGCTCGCCAAAGATGAGGAAGCCGTACCGTTTCTACAGTTTGAGTCGCCCGGTAAGTCCAAAGCCACCTTTTCGGCACTCGTCTACGCCCGCATTGGCAACGGCCGCAGCCGTGGGAGTCGAGCCCGTGCATGACATGGTGGCGGGGATGGGATGCCCGGTTGCTGATCTCGAAAAAAAAAAAACGGCTATAGAAACTGCGACAATCATGGAATAAGTACAACCTGTACAACCTGTATCGCCAGACTGGCCGAGAACCCCAGATTCGAGGCACCCCCACCTTCTTCCAGCAGAAATGGGCGGCGAAAGCAAAGACTCGGTCGTATCACGGAGAGCACATCCCCGAGAAGAAGTGGGTGCGGCTCTTCTCCCGTCGACTTCTTTCGGCCGTGGACATGCCGCCAGAGTACCTGGCAGCGCATGACGGATCCGAGCAGGCTGCCGGCCGCGGCTCCGGGTTGACGACGTCAAAGGTCTCGGCGGAGACGTTTTCCAAGGTTCCCAAGCCGAGCACGCAGGAGCGCTCCAGGAGGAGGGCGCCCATCTTTGGCGACGTGAACAAGCTGCTGTCGGACCAATTCAGCAGCATGACCCCCTACATGCAGATGACGTTTGCGCCTCTGGAGAGGAGACTGGATACCGCCGTGTTTCGGGCCCTGTTCGCCAGCAGCGTCCGGCAAGCACGCCAATTCGTCATTCACGGAGCCGTCACGGTCAATGGAAAGAAGGTTTGTTGCCGCCGCCCTTCCGACGGCGCATGCGTCTGGCCGTTGCATCGTTTGCTGACGTTTACGACACACAGATGGTCCACCCATCCTATCAACTGAATCCCGGCGACATGTTTCAAGTGGATATCGACAAGGTCATGTACGGCACGGGAGTTCAGAAGGCATCGCAGGCGCACCAGCGTCTCCGCGAGAACCTCGACGCCAGGCAAAAGAAGGCCGAGCGGGCATACCAAAACGCGGTGAAGAAGGCGGGCGGCCGTGCCGGCGCCGAAAACGCTGAAGGCGAAAAGGCCGAGTCCGAGGTCGAGGCCGTCGAGGGTGCCGAGGGTGCCGAGGGTGTCGAGGTCGTCGAGGGTGTCGAGGGTGTCGAGGGTGCCGAGGGCGAGGGTGCGGGGTCGCTGACTCCGGAAGCCCAATGGCGGCTTAACAACAGGGCCTTGAAGTTCCTGTTGAAGGACGTCAAGAAGATCCTGAAGGATAACCCCAAGGACCTGAGCGCCAAGGAGAAGAAGCAGCTCCGTCTATTCCGAGCCGATGCGAAGCGCTTCCTGTCGCACCCCGAGAAGAGCGAGGCCGACGCCGTAGAGCTGATTCATGAGCTGCAGTTGCAGATGAAGACCCACGAGCTGATGCGGGAGAGCTTTGAGAAGCTCGACTTGAAGGACAGCCAAACCCAGGGGCAACCCGAGGCGGGGGCCGAGGACGTCCAAGCCGCCGCCGTGGGGGAGGGCGAGGAGAAGCCAGAACTCAACAGAGAACGACAGGTTGAAAAGGGTCTCGAGGGCCTATCAGATGAGCAGAAGGCAAAGGCCAAGCAGATAATTGGTGACGCCCAGCTATCGCGAGACGAGATGAGGAAGCTGGCCCGGCTGCTCCAGTACGACGAAGAGAACCCCATCGACGACTCGAAGCCGTACGCCACGCCATGGAGGCCGCGCCCTTACATGTCGGCGTTTGCCTTTATTCCCCGGTACCTCGAGGTCAATCCCAACATTTGCGCTGCCGTCTACCTGCGACACCCGGTGGCACGGAAGGGCATGGCCGAAGTGCCGACGCCTTTCAGTTACTTGACCAGCCAACTTACCCACAACTGGTACCTCGAGCGAGGCTAGATGGGCGTTTAGAGGGGGACATTTTGAAAAGACGAGCGTGAAAAGATGAGCGTGTGTTATCACAGTGTACAACTCCATGGAAGACAAGGGAAAATCGAAAGGCGCCAGGTAGAAAAGGAGAAGAAAAGAAGAGGAGAAAGAGAAGAACCCATGTAGGCCATGTATGATGACGACGCTGAGGGCATGGTTTCTCTCGGCATGCCACGGCGCTATGTAATAGTACTATATACAAAGGCAACTCTGATATAAGAGCTTGAATCGGAGTGAAATTTTGATTTATTTTGATTTTATTTTATTTTATTTTATTCTTTTCCCTTTGCGATGCTTGGGGTCGCGTCTCGTTGCCAATAATGACAGGCGGAATCTCTTATAAAAGTTGATGGCTTATTAACTTGGTAATCCTTCTGCTCTATATCCGCGCTCCGTACTCAATAAGCGGCTAATGAATACTATAGGCGAGCCTCAACCCTTATTAAGCACCCTCCCTCCCCTCCGCTCCGCTAGTCCCAACCGGGCATCAAAGTTTGTACAAGTACTAGAGGCAAGTTCTTGTCCGTTTTTAACTCGTTTTCGGTTAAAAACGTCAAAAATATGGGGGAAAAAGGAAAGGGGGGGGGGGGGGGTTTGCGATTGGCTTTGTAATCCGTTGCTCTGCATCCAGTTCCCTCAACCCCTTTCTGGCCAATCCCGAGTTTCGTTTGCGTTTTCTCATTGTTTTCCTCCCTTTTTTTTTTTTTTTTTTTTTTTTTTACGTTTGATTTTGCTGCCTTTCACCCCTAAAAAAAAAAAAAGTTGGTGCGTGCAGAACCTCCAGTTTCCGAACCCCCGGGCTGCCGATCCTTGCGAGAGAGCGCTTCCAGCAGCCGCGATTCCGGCTTTAGCGGCACTCGCCCACTACAAGTCGGCGCGCCGCCGCCCGGATAGCGGCCTGGCCAGTGCTCGATAGTGGTCCTGATAGGGAGCAACCAATGGCGGGCGCCGGATTTGCCTTTCCCCCCTCCCCCGATGCTTGGAGCTGGGCGGCGCTACAGATATTCTCTATCTATTATCTATTGAACATACTACGGAGTATACATAGCTACTACGTACTGCTGGGGCCGGACAGCGCCATCGCCGGCTCTTCAGCTGCAGCAGCGCCTTCGGCCTCTTCCCTCTCGCCCTGCGCCTCTTCTGCTTGCCTTCTGTTCTGCCTTCTCGCCGTCGGGCCGTCTGGAACGAAACTTGTCGCTGTGCCGCCTCGCCTTCCTCTTGCCGCCTTACCTTCCTCCCGACTGCCGGACCTCTGGACGGCCGTCCCCCGCATCCGCAACTTCTTGCTACAGCCCTCCTCCATCTCCGACCTCCCGGAGGTGCCCGAGTTCTACGCGGCCGAGCTGCCGAGAGCCTTGCCGAGCCTTGTCGAGCCTCGCGGCTGTGCAGCGGCGCATCGTAGCCCATCGGCAAAGGGGGGCTGTTCGACTGGCCCTTTTTTTTTTTTGGTCCAGAGACGCCACGGCTTCGATTGAATCTCCCCTCCTTCTTCGCCCGGTTCCGCTGCTGGAGCAAGTTCTTCTCGTCTAGGCGTCCGTCACTGTCGTCACACGGCCGGAGTCGATGTGACATCGCGTGCCCGACGCATCAGATGCTGGCGGTCCCGGTTCCTCTGCGCAATCGAACAATCTCTCCCTCTCCGTGCCGCCCAATCTCCGTCCTTGAGCATCTTGCCCGCCATGGACGGCAGCGACTCGACTGCTGTCCCATCTTCCACCGGCTCGACGCCCACCCCCCAGCCGAGGAAAAAGACCCGTCGAGGAGCCGATTCGGCCAGCCAGAAGCGAAGATGCATCAGCACGGCCTGCATTGCCTGCCGGCGACGCAAGTCCAAGTGCGACGGCGCGCTGCCCAGCTGTGCCGCCTGCGCCAGCGTCTACGGCACCGACTGCGTCTACAATCCGAACTCGGACCACCGCCGCAAGGGAGTGTACCGGGAAAAGGTGGACAGCACCAAGACCCAGAGCTCGACGCTGCAAATCATTGTCGAGGCGATTCTCAACGCCACCGACGACGAGGTGCCGGAAGTCGTAAGCAGGATCCGGACGTGCGACAACCTCGACGCAGTGGCCCGGGAGCTCCTGGGAACGAACTCGGGGGTGAGGGAGGAGGAGGAGGACTTTGACTACCAGTCCGACGAGGACGCCATGTCTTTCCTGCCCGTGCAGGGGGAGCGGGAGCTCGCAGGCAAGATGGGCGAGCTGCGGCTCGAAAACGGTTCGGTGCGCTTCATAGGCGGCACGTCTCACCTCATCTACCTGGGAGATCCTCACCACGACGGCCTCGGCTGCGACTCGCCCGCGGAGCCGGGCGCGCCCAACGAGAACCCCGTCACGTCGTGGACCCGCGTCACCACCGACCCGCACCTCATCACGCACCTGATGAACATGTACTTCACTTACCACTACCCGTACTTCACCACGCTCCCGCGCAAGCTGTTTTGGCGCGACTTCATGGGGGGCAAGACGGGGCTGCAACCCGGCACCGGCACCGCGTACTGCTCCTCGCTGCTGGTCAACGCGATGCTGGCGCTCGGCTGCCACTTCACCGACATCCCGGGCGCCTTCGGCATCCCCGGCGACAGCAGGACCAAGGGGGACCACTTCTTTGCCGAGGCCAAGCGGTTGATTGTCGAAAACGACGAGTACGAGAAGCCGCGGCTGGTGACGGTGCAGGCCCTGGCGCTCATGTCCGTGCGGGAGGCGGGCTGCGCGAGGGAGGCCAAGGGCTGGGTCTACAGCGGCATGAGCTTCCGAATGGCGCTCGACATCGGCCTCAACCTCCAGGTGGAGGAGGGCTTGGACGGGGAGCACATGGCGGAAGAGGAGATTGACGCCCGGCGCATCACCTTTTGGGGGTGCTTCCTGTTCGACAAGACCTGGTCCAACTACCTGGGCCGGCTGCCGCAGCTCCCCAGAAACTCCTTTACCGTTTCCAAGATGGACGTCTTCCCCGACGAGGACGCCGCGCCGTGGTCGCCCTTGACCGACGGCGGCTTTGACGATTCCCTCGCCCAGCCGTCGAGGACGCGGGCGGCGGCCCTCCACCTGTCCAAGCTGTGCGAAATCAGCAGCGACATCCTCTTCTTCTTTTACCACCCCAGCCACATCAAGAGGGCCAGCAGCAAAGCCCTCGAGCTCAAGAAGCTGGGCGAGCTTCATCAGCGGCTCGAGGAATGGCGAAGGAACCTGCCCAGGGAGTTTGAGCCGAAAGAAGGCCTGCTACCAAACGTGATACTGATGCTGTACGTGTTTTTTTCTTTTTCTTTCTTTCTTTCTTTCTTTATTTTTTTTTATTTTTTATTTTTTTTGGAAAAAATAAATTGATGTAGAGCTGACTCTTTTTTCTTCTTCTTCTTCTTCTTCTTCTTCGTCTTCTTCTCTCTCCTTCTCTCTTCTTCTTCCTCTTCTAGCTCATTCTTCCACCTGCAATACATCCACCTATTCAGGCCGTTTTTGAAATATTCCCCATCCGCATCTCCTCTGCCGGTGCACATTTCCCCAAGGCGAATATGCACGGCAAACGCCGGTGCGATTTCCAAGCTGATGAGGCTCTACAAGAAATCCTGGAACCTCCGGCAAATCTGCAACATTGCAGTCTACATGATCCACAGCGCATGCACGATCCACCTGCTCAATCTGCCGGAAAAGACGGCGAAGCGAGATCTCACCCACGGCCTGAGGCACCTGGAGGAAATCGCCGAGGATTGGCTCTGCGCCAGGCGCACGCTCAGCATCCTCAGCGTCTTGGCCAGGAAGTGGAGGTGCGAGCTGCCGGAGGATGCCGAGGCGATACTCAAGAGGACGGACGAGAGGTTCGAATACTACAGCACGTCCGAGGTCCCCTCCCCGGGATCGAGCAACCCGGCCCCGACGTCGCCGGTCACCTCGGAGGAGGGGGCGGCGACGCAAACGGCCAGGCTCGAGTATGGGCAGGGCAGGCACCCGGCCGCCGAGCCGCTGCTGGCCCAGCCCACGCTCCTCCAGACGTCCATCGAGGAGCGCATGTCCATGGACTCGCCGCCATCCGTGGCCAACAGCAACCCCATGCCGAACCGGCAAGCCATGGGGATGGATCGCGCGCAAATGGAATTCCAAGATCTGCTCGGCGGATGGACGCAACAGCTTGGGGGGGTGCCCATGAATCCAGGGTCCGCCACCGCTCAGAGCCACATGCCGTCGGACATGGGCCACAACAACGCGAACCTGAGCCTAGGCCTAGACAGCCGCGAATGGCTACTGAGCGACTCGGCACGACTGCATCAAAGCTTCGGGAGCTGGGATGTGAGGGTGCAGCAGGCGGGATCTGCCAACCCAGTCTTTATGTTTGGCGGGGGTCGGGGAGAAGGCATTGGGGCGGAGAGCCCAGATGGGAGCTCCTTTGACGCGCTCGCCGATTCTCTGACGACGCTGGATGCATGGTTGCCGTTGGGGTTGGAGTAAGGGGGGGGAAATTAAAAAAAAAAATTTAAATTTTAAATTGAATGTAATGTCCATACCAACTTCGTTTTTACATTTATGAAACTTTTTTCTTCTTATTATTCTTATTCTTATTCTTCTTTTCCATTTTGATTTTTATTTTAGTTTGTATTCTTTTCGAGGGAGGATTTGCTGTAGAGGCATGTCGGGGAGGAGGTGGACAGAAATAGAGGGAGAGGGAGAGGGAGAGGGAGAGAGAAAGAGAGATGGAATCTATTTGTTGCCCAAACTTCAGAGGGAAGAAGAATGAGCGATGGCTACAGGGGAATGAAAAATAAAAATACAATGCGAATAAAATGCAATACAATAAAATAAAACAAATTAAATTAAATTAGATTTAAAAAAGGATAGAAGAAGAAAAAACTACAAATGGATAATTTACTACTACCTGTTTAACACTCTGCATATATATATATATATCTTACCATATATATACTTACTGACTACAACTACGTATTTGCAATGCCATGTCTTTTCTTTTGGTTTGTTGCTGACGAGGCGACTCTACTTTTCTCTCTCTCTCTCTCTTGAATAATAATAATAATAGTAATAATAATCATAATAATAATAACAATAATAATAAAAAAGAGCCAACTGGGGGCGCCCAGCCAGCCAACCGTAGAGGTTAACCGGGGTAGCTCCAAGATCGAAAAAAGTGACTCGTTTCTTTTCTCTCTCCCTCTCTCTCTCTTTTCCCATTCTTCTTTTTTTTTATCTCATCTTTATTGTCATTGTCATTGTGATTATGATTATGGATTGTGATTGTGATTTCTGACTTCTTAGGCGCTCAAAATCACTCCCAAGAGGCACCCAAAAGCAAAAAAGAGGGGACAAACAACAACTGACTGACTGACCGACCACTGACGACGCGGGGTTTTTCTTTCGCCTTTTTTTCGCTCTCTCGCAACCCCCCCTCTTTTTCTTTTTCTCTTTTCTTTTCTTTTCTTTCTGTTTTTTTTTTTTTTCTTTTTCCTTTTTTTCTTTTCTTTTTTTTTTAAAAAAAAGCTGCGATTCAGCCACCGAGGGCCGGCTCGGTTGGGGCAAATGGGAGGTTCACTGTCACCATGCCGTCGTATTTGCTGGGTGGGAGGAGGTTGCTGGGGAACGACAAGCGGGCTATTCCCCCCAAAAAAAATCCATTCCCAAAAATCCATTCCCAAAAAACCATTCTCATCCCATACAATCCGCCCACGTGAACGGACAGGGTGTGAGATGTGAGGAGAGCTCGCTTGGCTCGTATGTGTACGGAGCACGGAGTCATAAGGCACACACATCACACATGCAAGGATGTTTGTTGGCTGAGTCAGTGAGTAAACAGGTCATCATCACCATCATCATCATCATAATCATCATTTCCCCCCCTGGAGATGGTAAAAAAAGGGGAGGCTTGGAAGATGGCGTTGCCGCAGGATCAGAAACCAAAACAGAAGAAGAAGAATGAAGAAGAATGAGTGAATGAATGAATGAATGAGTAAACAAACAAACAAATAAATAAATAAAAGCCCCGGTTTACTGACGCTAACAAAAGGTTCGCTTTTCTCTTCATCTTACTTTATACATGAGGGGGGGGGGAGTCGAGGACTTTTTTTTTTTTTTTTTTTTTTTTTTTTTTGGTCGTGACAATATTGATTGGGGATGAGAAAAGTCGCCAAAAACTCGTCCAACACATAAAGAAACAACATGAACAAACAAAACAAAAAATTGAATAAACAAAAAAAAATGAATAAATAAATTAAATTAAATAAATAAATAAAAGAAGATGAAGAAAGAAGAAAAAAAAGCGACATCAAAAAAAAAAAAAAGCCAAAAAGCCAAGTTTGTTCATGCCCCTGCGAAAAGCGGAGCTTCTGGGGGCCGGCACTACTATTATAGCGCAGTGCAGCGCTGTGTGTGTGTGTGTATGTGCATGTGTATGTTGTATGTGCGTTCTGTCTCGAAAGAGCTTTTTTTAAGGAACATTTTAATTTGCCCAACGGTTTTTTTTTTTTTTTTTTTTTTTGAGAGCTGCCAGATAAAGAGTTTGCTTTGACCTTTTGATTAGAACCTTTTTTTGGAAGCGCGCCGTTGAGAATAATGTTTAAAAAAAAAAAAAAGAAAGAAAAAGAAGAAGAAAATTTCATTTACCAGTGTAAACAGGTTCTTGCGTTCATCTATTGTGCCCCTGCCATGGGATATGGGATGGGCAAGAGGGAATTGCAAAAGGAGCAGCCATATTATTTGAGAATACATGTATAGTTTAGTTAGAGCTGTCTCTCTATGCTCTTCTTTGTTATTATATATATATATATATATATATTATATCTTTATATATATATATATATATATATATATTTCATACCATGATGACAAGAGTATGTATGTATTTAACAGCAGTGTGTGGAGGATGATGTGAGTAGAAGCTTTTTTTTTCTTTCTTTCTTTCTTCTTCTTTTCTTCTTCTTTTTTTCTATTGTCATTATTATGGACACCATCTCTTGATTTTCTTTCCATTGCTCGGCCAAACTCTACTCAATTAGTCCATCGCAACAACTCCTGGAAAAGGTTGCAAAATTCCGTGTTCCCCAAACGTCGGACGGACCATTATTCTCCGCTCTCGAGCTCGTGCCAATGAATGATGGGCTTCTCCATCTTCCGGACCCCATGCATGACATGTTCCTCCGCTTCGGCTTCGGGCTTCGGCTGCGTCAAAACGAGGTTTTTTATTTATGTATTTATTTATTTATTCATTTATTTATTTCTTTTTGATCAAATTTTTTTTTGGCGGGGAAACGGGGAAATGGGGAAAATCTGGAGATGAGATACTACTAAGGTATATACTATATCCATACACACTCCGGGAGTCAAACGGCTTTGGACAGATGATGGAAAATCCCTTCCCCCCCCCAGATCTTGCCCCTCGACAAGGTTGCCGGGCCGCGTCGCATTTATTTGATTTCTGCTCGGCCTCAATTCATTTCATTAGGCCGCGGATCAACGAATCCCAAATAGCAGCAGCCTGTTGCCATGGGGTTGCAGCGCCGGGCTTCGTCGTCAAGTAGTTCGAATATATATATACGTATGGATATATATAAATAAATGAAATGAAAATAAACAAAAATCCCGGGGTTCGGCCCGAGTAGCAGTAGCAGCACTCCGTAGCAGCAGCCTATTATATACAGCTGGGCCAAACATGCAGGGCAAGGGCCAGACGAGGGCTTCTTTTTTTTTTTTTTTTTTCCTTTTTTTCTCTTTTGAAGCTTGGAAACGAAACCAGCGCCGCCCCCCCCCCTCCAGCGCGCGGACACTCGGCGCTATTTGCAGGGAGGTGTGGCCGATGTGGTGGCCGGTCCATCTCGAACAAAATGTTGCTGCAATATTTTTTTTGCCTGGGTCGGTCATTGGTCATGATGGGCTTCGGCTCGGAGCGCGTTTTGCATGTCGAGAGGCCCTCGTCCACCAATGAGGGTCCGTTCTCGACATCATGTTCGTTTTTTCGTGGTGTCAAACAAAAAAATGATGCCGTGGCCGCCATCGAACCCGGTATTGAAAAATATTTCGCAGGTCGACTGTGTGTTTTTTTTTTTGGAGCTTTTACTGTATTTGTCGTCTTTTTTGTATTATAAGGAGAGAAAAGTCCCTGCTCCCTATTTTACTTTTTTTGCCCTCTTTTGACCATGTCGATCGAATTCTACTACCAGGATAAGGCAGCAAAAAAAAAAAAAAGAGGCGAGGCTATCGCTGCTAAAACGTAGGGAAACCTGCCTTGGTCGGATGCCTCCTCGCCTGACTACTAATAAGTGAGGTAACGATGCAACTATCAAGACCTTGGGTTAGTACTACAGACTATACTAAGGTATATTTTATAGGTATATTTTATAGGTACGTACTTTTTATATTGTACAACTTGAAGTGTACGAGTACGTATACAAAGGTACGTATTCAAAGGTTCTACCTTAGGTACTGAGGTAGCATCATCATCAGCAGCTTTTTTTTTTTTTTTTTTTTTTTTTGGCAAGGTTTGAGCGTTGTGCCGTTTTGGGACTGGTGGCCTTTGCCCGCCTGCGCCCCAGTGGGCCCGTTTTTTTTGCTTTGCGAATTTGGCAAATGGGGGGGAGAAGGATGACAAGAAAGGGGGGGGAAAAAAAAAGAAAAAAAGAAAAAAAAGAAGGAAAAAAAAAAGAAAAAAAAGAGAAAAAAAAGGAAAAAAAAAGAAGAAAAAAAAAGAGAAGAAAAGGAAAAAAAGGAAAAAAAGGGAAAAAAAAAAAAAAAAAAAAACGGTGGAATTAGCCCCGTTTAAAACGGGACCGAATTTCGGGTGGGGCAGGGACAAACCACTTGTATGTGGGGCAGTAAGAATCACGTGACTACCCTTGCGAACGACTTGCATGCAGGGCAACCAAGCAAGCAAGCCCATTCAATTGTTCAAATAATAACTTCCTCTGCTTGCTTACCTTACCTACTACTAACTAGGTACTACTACGTACTGGGTAATACCCAAGGAACGTAGTAGTAAATTCATAGAAAAATGCTCGCTCTCCCATATACCTGCTTGCCCATATGTTCACGACCATGTCACGGCGCGCCGCCCCTTTGGGTCTCCAAGACCCCACCAAACACCGCCGTTACAATACGTTCCATCTCAACATCTGCCAAAATGCTCGTGAGCCGGGTTCAAAAGCAGCTCAAGTGCTGAAACTCCCTGACCATGATTGCGCACTACCGCTGGGCTGCGTCAGCTTCAAAGGGGACCACCTACCACTTTCGTCACAAGCCCCATCCACCGGATAGCCTCAAAGGGGCCCTCTGGCATCTCATTGCTGATCTTTTGCGTGTGTCTCGCATGCGAGATGAGACTCGCCCATAATCATTGGCTGAATTTCAGACGAATCTCACAGCCTGCTACTTGCTAATCTGGTGCGGGACAGGAAATTAAAGAAAAAAAAAAAAAAAAGAGAGAGAGAGAGAGAGAGAGAGAAGGAGAGAGAAAAGGGGAAAAAATTGTGTGAGCCTCAACACTACACAAGCTGGAGGAGCTGCTTCTCCTGGAGAGCCGCACTCGCGGACGCATTCATACGAATAACTCCATTTCTGTCTCAGCTGCATGGGCCTTCTGTTGCTGTCGCCGCCTCCAAGACCCGTCACAGCAATACTCCGCTCTCATGCCCCCAAGACCACCGTCGTTGGCGATACCCGCAGCTCTCCATCCCGCCTGGTCGGATGCTTCAGATTGAAATTCTAGGATACCGACCCTCCCCCCCCACCGGCCCTTCTAGAAAGCCAATTCTCGCGACCCAGCGCGACGCAACTCGGCATTGCCACGCAAATGGGCCTCAAAGGCTTAACCAAATGCTGCTAGATTCCTGGATCACCCACGGGCTCTGGCCGGACAACTGCAATGGCTCGTCCTTTCTCAGACATGTGATGCCAGCCGAGCATACGCCAACATGACCCGACCTCACCACTGCCACGATGGGCACCCTCGACTGCATGCAGACGTACTAGAAGGACGATTTAGGCGATGGCCAGTCCCTTTCTGGGAGCACGGATGGGGCAAGCATGACGCTTGCCTTGCTATTCTCTGGATCCAAAACCTAGTAGCTGCTACGATGACTGCGTACCCACCGAGGGAGTGGCCGGATTCTACTCGAGGGTCTGGTACCCATCACCTCATCGTCCAGGGATCCTCTGCTGCAACATGGCCAGTCCTGTTGCAGCGTCCTGTTGCAGCGGCGCCTGATGGAGCCAAAATCTACTACGACATACCTACCACATACGAACCCCGGGAAACGGAGACGACCGTATCAACCTCCACCGAGACGGTAGGCGGGACGATGACGGTACGGCCAAGTGACAGCGGCGAGACAAAAAAAAAAAAGAGGCCAAGGCGGACGGGGAAACACAGCAAGAATACGGACATTACCTTGGTACTTACTCCGTGCAATGTATACTGCAAGATATAGTAGGCAGAGAGAGAAAGAGAGTGTGGGGATCGGCAGGGGATCTTTTGCTTGATGCGTTTACTTAGTACCTTAGTACGGTAGTAGGTATATATACGTACTATATTGGCAATTCGTCATGTATACTACATCGTCGTCTTGTGACTCGCCCGTGGCGGTGATGGGCAAACCTTTTTCGGCGGCTTGAAAAAAAAAACGGCGGAAACTTGGCGTGGGTTCCCATCGTCACCCTGGCGTCTTGTCTTGTTTTTTTTTTATCGGCAAAAAAAAAAAAAAAAAAAAAAAAAAAAAAAAAACTTGGAGAGGCCCCCGTGAGAAATTGGTGTCGTCGACCACTTTTTGTACCTTGGAAGGTATGTACCTAAGGTAGTACCTACTAGGTAGTACCTACTAACTATTAGTATACCTTAGTATATCTTACTGTATGTACGGAGCGAGGTTGTACATGCAGAGGCCCCGCCAGCACCTGTCAAAACGCGGCCGCATCGAAATGACATCGGCCCAATAGCAAGTACTAGGTACTAGGTAGGTAGTAGTACCTTTGGCCATGCCTTGTGTGCACGACCGATAGGAACAGGTACCTGCCTATTTTCTTAGTACCATACCTAACCTAAGGTGCCCCAAGGGTATCTAGTAGTACCTAGCATTACCTACTACATAGATACAGTACAGAGAATGTGGAAACGGTTCCAGAGACGGGCAGAGTGGGCCCGGCCACGAACACACACACGAGAGAAGAAGCGGCGCTTTTCCAAACTCGCCAAGCCACACAAAAGCCAAGCCCGTTCAAGGGCCCACCCATGTTTTTTTTTTGTTGTTTTTTTTTTTTTTTATAAAAATAAAAGCCGAAAAAAAAAAGCGCAGCCAATCACAGGCTAGCAAGGCGGATTAAAGCTTGTCTGCCGCGCGATATGGTTGGCCAGCGAACCCCCCCGGACAAGTTTGCGAGCGAACCAATTTGGCAACTTCACTCCCGCGAGCGTTCCTGCTCCAAGTTCCAAGTTTGTGCACGGCACGGGCTTCCTTCTCCGCACTCGCACCTGCAAACGGGTCTCACTCGCTCACTCGGGGTTTTGGAGTCTCACCTGTTTGCTTCACAAGACGCGTGCATTTTCTCTCTCTCTCTCTCTCTCTCTCTCTCTCTTTATCTCTCTCTTTTTTTTTTTTTTTGCTGTCTGTTGGTGTTTCATCATGGTGCCTCCCGATCGATCAACTTTGTGTGTCTCTGGTCTTCATTTCTTTCGTCGCCTTCCGTCGCCACAACAACAATCTAACCGATATGCAGTCAGATGAGGGGAATGTCAATTTTTTTTTATTTTTTTTTTTTACCTCGCTTAGCCGAACGGAGACCGTTTCCGAGCACCAATTCTCTCCCTCTCTTTTTTTTTTCTTTTCTTTTTTCTCTTGTCCCTCCTCTCTCTCTCTCTCTCTCTCTCTCTCCCCCTTGTCCAGTTGTTCATTTCCCGGCACGCCCTGTTTTCTTTCGCTTGTCTGGTTGGGGCGGCCAGACGCAAACTGTGGCGCCACTTGGGATTTTTGACCATGGACGACCCCATCCATATCCGTCGCATGGCCCCCCTGTACGGCTTTTTCCAGAAATGTCTACAGCGGCTTCACTCATTGGGAAAAGCCCTCCGACTTGCTGAGCTCAGGTTCGAGGGCAACGGTTTTGATGGGCGGTAGTTGGTTAGCAAGAAACCCGCTGGCCACCAAAAAAAGAAAAGAAAAAAAGAAAAAAAAAAGAAGGCTGGCATGGCCTGCCCTGGTCTGCCCTGGCACGAGCGCCAGGATGCCCCCCAGCGCCCTTACTCGTTCGTTGACTTTTCGCTACATATTCGCACGGCTACAGGAACGAAACCGGCGACTAACCCCGCATAATGGTTCGCTACTGGCGCTGAAACCGGTCCTTACAGCCGGCAATAACTCGTCGATGCGCGTGGCGTCTTGTCGAACAATGCTAATGCATGAACCTGGGAGAAACTGACAGGCACTGCCAAGTTGCCCGACGGATGAGCATCGGAAAATACGACGGAGGGACGCGGCTCTATCGCCCTTTGGAACGGTATGTCGATTCGCCGACCCTAGAAACTCGGTGAAAATGTTCCCGTTTTTTTTTTTTGTCTTCATGCTGGTCCGTGCTATATGGAGTAAGGGATGGGTAGCGCTCTCTCTTTAACTGGTGTTGACTTTTTTTTTTTTTTTTCCCAGTCTTTACTTTGTACTGCTCGTCCTTTTGGGAGGTGGCCACGTTGTGATGGTGAGCGCCTTTGAGGCTGCTGCCTCACCCAACCACCACCACCACCACCCCCCCCCCCCCCCTTTTTTTTTTTTGTTTTCGTCTACTTCGATCATGATGTGACGTGCCCGGGAACCATGGGGGAAGAGGAGCTCAAAACTGCTAAGACGGAAACGCCTGCTGGCAGCAGTGTGATGATGCTACTACTAGTATCTCCGAAGTTCCCTGGCTATCTAACAGCAATGGTCCTGAGGAGGCGCACCAATTGTAGGTGCATCACTGCACCCCAGCATCTCCACTTGCAAGTCCACCTCCACAGGCTGCTCCGTCTCCCATCCTATTCTCCATCCATCCATGACCATCACTTGGTTACCATCAACTCCGTCTCCACACCCATCGACGGCTTTCCCATGCTTGCCCACCCTTGTGAGGTTCCTCCTCCGGGGGGGGGGGGGCGCTCACAACAAGGCTTGCTTGCCTACGGAGGGTCTCCGGTGCAAGAAGCGAACAGCAATAAAAATTGAGAGAGTCCCCATATGTCAGTCAGTCAGTTCGATGATGGAGCTCTCTCTTGTCATATTCTTTGGCTACCCCCCCCCCCCCTTCCCCCAGTCTCTGTCACAACTGCCACTTTCTCACGCTTCCTTGCTTTTTGTTCGTGTGGTTATTGGTGATTATTGGGATTGACGGGCGGCAGTCGTGTAGCTTGTGAAGGTGCCCGTGATTGGGAATTTTTATTTATTTATTTATTTATTTTTTTTGGTTTTGCCTTTTTACCTTTCCCCTCTTTATACCTCGGGCCCAGGAAGTGAGAGTCACGTCTCTGTCAAGAGACCAGATCCAGCCGAACATTTCACCGCAGGAGGATGTCGACCTACGAAGAATCAATCAGCTCATTCTAAAACGGCTTTTATTGGATGCCTACTTTGTTTTGCAGAAGCAGCATTCTGCAGTGACAGTCATAGGATACCTTCACACCCTCTCCCACCACCTCTCCCACCACCTCGAGCTTGGCGCATTTCCTGTATAGCTGTGATTTGCCCCCTTTGACCCTTTGAGGGCTACAGCCCCCTCTCTACATCGCAGGTGTTGATTGGAAGCATAAAAGCCAGCAACGGCAGCGATATCAGACTGGGGTATCTCGGCCCTGTCTCTGGACAGTGGCTGTGCGGCATATTGCTCGATTATCCCCTCGTCTCACCACCAGCTACCTATATATGCGCGCGCGGCAAGCTTCCCAGCCTGCTTGAGCAAAAAAAAACAAAAAAAAACAAAAAAAAAAAAAAGGCAAAACTTGACAAGGATACGATACGTTCATCACCGCCATAATGTTGTCGAACCCGCTCCGCCGCTATTCTGCGTATCCCGACATCTCCTCGGCCCCCTTTGATCCGAACTACCATGCGTCTCAAGCTCATCTCCACGCCATAAACGTAAACACGTTCAACAACGGCCACGCTTATCCGATTCAGCACCTTTCGCAGCACGCCGAGCTCTCAAACTCACGCATGCTGAGGTCCACCCCGCCGCAGCCAAGGCAACGGCAGGGCTCTCTCGTTTCCGGCCGAAAGAATTCGACGGGGACCGCGGGGCCGGTCAGGAGGAGGATCAGCAGAGCTTGCGACCAGTGCAACCAGCTGCGCACTAAATGCGATGGTTTGCACCCTTGTGCCCATTGCATAGGTATGGCGCCTCCCTTCCACCGGCCGGCTTTGCCCTTCGGGGAGTCGTCGCACTAACCATCTGCCAGAATTCGGCCTCGGCTGCGAGTACATCCGAGAGAGGAAGAAGCGAGGCAAAGCTTCGCGCAAGGACATCGCTGCCCAACAAGCGGCGGCGGCGGCGGCGGCGGCGGCACAGCATAACGGCCAGGCCCCGGATCACCAGGAGGATCAAGACCGCAAGCTTTCGCGGCAGCAAAGCGAGTCCTCGCGTGGCAGCGCCGAGTTGCCACAGACAGCCCACGACCCGTCGTCTCACGGCCGCATGGAAGGCTCCGTCAGCTCCTTCAGCGACAACGGGCTGTCCCAGCACCCTCGGATGGGGGGCCTGGACGGTCTCGAGGATCACCACGGTCACCTCGGGGTTGACCCTGCCTTGGGCAGGGCCCAGCTGGAAACGTCGTCGGCGATGGGCTTGGGCGCGTACGGGGAGATCCACCACGGCTACGAAAGCCCCGGCATGGGCGGTCATGTCATGGTAGTCCCGCCGTACGGCCCCGCGCAGGCCACCATGCCCGGGTATTCGGGCATCCCCTACGCCACGCAGACGCCGAGCCCGGCCACTTACAGCAGCGACGGCAACTTTCGCCTCAATGCCGGCCACATCCACGAGTATCCCTTGGCAAATGGGGGCTCGCCTTCCTGGGGCGTCTCGCTGGCCTCTCCTTCCGGTCAATTCCAGCTCCAGCTCTCGCCGCCCATTTTCAAGCAGAGCCATTTGCGGTACCCCGTGCTCGAGCCTCTGCTGCCGCACCTGGGGTCGATCCTCCCCCTTTCGTTGGCCTGCGATCTGATCGACTTGTACTTTTCCTCGTCTTCATCGGCGCAGATGCACCCAATGTCCCCGTACGTGCTGGGCTTCGTCTTTCGAAAGCGCTCCTTCTTGCATCCCGCGAACCCAAGAAGATGCCAACCCGCGCTGCTCGCGAGCATGCTGTGGGTAGCAGCGCAGACCAGCGAGGCGCCCTTCTTGACGAGCCTGCCCTCTGCGAGGAGCAAGGTCTGCCAGAGGCTGCTGGAGCTGACCGTTGGGCTCCTCCAGCCCTTGATCCACGCCGGCGCGAATAGCCCGTCTCCGAAGACGAGCCCCGTGGTCGGCGCGGCCGCCCTGGGCGGTCTCGGCGTTGCCATGCCGGGCTCGATGAACCTGGACTCCCTAGCCGGCGAAACGGGCGCCTTCGGGGCCGTAGGGAGCCTCGACGACGTCATCACCTACGTGCACCTCGCAACCGTCATTTCGGCGAGCGAGTACAAGGGCGCCAGCCTCCGGTGGTGGGGCGCGGCGTGGTCCCTCGCCAGGGAGCTCAAGCTTGGCCGCGAGCTGCCGCCTGGCGGTTCGCCCGCCGGCCAGGAAGACGACGACGCCGCCGCCGACGAAGACCTGGACGAGCACGACCTCAACAGAAACAACACGCGCTTCGTGACGGAAGAGGAGCGCGAGGAGCGGCGGCGAGCGTGGTGGCTCGTCTACATCGTCGACAGGCACCTGGCGCTCTGCTACAACCGCCCCCTGTTTCTCCTCGACAGCGAGTGCAGCGAGCTCTTCCACCCGATGGACGACACCAGGTGGCAGGCGGGGCACTTCCGAAGCCACGACGCGAGCGGCGGGAGCATCGGCATCGACGGCTCCATGGCTGACGAGTTTGGCGGCCGCAGCCCCCGCGTCGCTCGCGGGGCGCACTACGAGTGTCGCGGCCGTGGCATCTTTGGCTACTTCCTGTCTCTCATGACGATCCTCGGCGAGGTTGTCGACGTCCATCACGCCAAGAGCCACCCGCGCTTT
This sequence comes from Trichoderma cornu-damae, assembly GCA_020631695.1. Classification (NCBI taxonomy): domain Eukaryota; kingdom Fungi; phylum Ascomycota; class Sordariomycetes; order Hypocreales; family Hypocreaceae; genus Trichoderma; species Trichoderma cornu-damae. The sequence continues at coordinate 3,885,984 of CM036089.1, forward strand.
GGGGTCGGGTTCCGCTCCGCGCGCGACTGGGACGAGCAAGTTGCCGAGATTTCTCGACACCTGGACATGTACGAAGAGAGCCTGAAGAGGTTCGAGGGGAAGCATCTGCCCATGTCGGCGAGGGACAATAAGGAGCGGCACGAGATGCACGACGGCGGGGCCGCTGCGTCGGACATGCAGTCTCCGCTCTCGGTACGGACCAACGCGTCCGGCCGCATGACGGAGGGCGAGATACAGGCCAGCATCGTGGTGGCCTACAGCACCCACGTGATGCACGTCCTCCACATCCTCCTCGCGGACAAGTGGGATCCCATCAACCTCCTGGACGACGACGACCTGTGGATTTCGTCAGAAGGGTTCGTGGCGGCGACGAGCCACGCGGTGTCGGCCGCCGAGGCCATCAACCAGATTCTCGAGTTCGACCCCGGCCTGGAGTTTATGCCGTTCTTTTACGGCGTCTACCTGCTGCAAGGGTCGTTTCTCCTCCTTTTGATCGCCGACAAGCTGCAGGCCGAGGCGTCTCCGAGAGTCATCAAGGCGTGTGAGACCATTGTGCGGGCGCACGAGGCCTGCGTCGTGACTCTGAGCACAGAGTATCAAGTCAGTAGTATACGGCCATCAACATTGACACAAACTCCTCTGTGAATCCCAAAGACTGACTTTTTTTTTTTGGCGATTGTTAGCGAAACTTTAGCAAGGTCATGCGAAGCGCGCTCGCTCTGATTCGGGGTCGTGTGCCGGAGGACTTGGCCGAGCAGCGGCAGCGGCAGCGGCGGCGTGAGCTTCTTGGATTGTACCGGTGGACAGGTAACGGAACCGGCCTGGCCCTTTGAGGGGAGAGATTTGACTCGACGGTGCCGGAGAGGACCGCGGAGAGAAGACGCATTTGAAAAATGATGATAGGGGGAAAAAGAAAAAAAAAAAGGAGGGCAAGAAGAAAAGAAGAGAAAAAGAGGTGTGGCCAAAAGGTGGGTCGGTCGTCTATTGCGAATATGGCAGCCATGATGAGAGACAGCGATGGATGGAATACCCTGTTTTAGTTTGATAGTCAATGTGCCTTTTAGGTTTATTGGTGGTTTTTTTCTTCTTCTTCTTCTTCTTCTTCTTCTTCTATGGGCTGGAACGATGTTTCGATTTCTTGGGTGCATTGACGGGGGTTAGTTTTAAGTGGACTGCGGCGTCGGATCAGGCTGGAGAAAGAATAACGAGCGACGTTATATGGCTATGATGGAAAAGATATCCTTGAGTGATTGTGTGTGTATACGGCGTGTATACGGCGGGCTTTTTTTCTTCTTTTTTTCTTTTTTTTTATCTTCTTCTTGGGGGGAACCATGTGATTTGTATATTGGTATGTACTTGTGATCTTTTTTGATTTTTCTTTTTCTCTTTCTTTCTTTCTTTCTTTCTTGGTGATACTAAGCTATATATCAAGTATATAAAATACAAATTGTTGCATGTCTAGGCGAAGTCAAGCTTATTGACCGAGAAGGTGACTGTCGTTTCCTGGGCAGCTGGAACAAAAGGGGGGGGGACAACTGGAGAGGAGCGGCGAGCACATGAAACGGAGGCCTATTTTCTTTATTTTTTTTAATTTTTTTTTTTTTTTTGCAGAGACTGACTGACCCCCCCATCAGTGACTGGAAAGGCACATTTGCCCGAGTCTGATGTCTGATGGAGAGGAGTTGAATGCAAACGGTCACATGTTGGCGGCTGACCGTTCGTCTCGTGTTTTTTTTTTTTTTCAGCAGTCCGCCCTGCTGAGTTTGAAGAGCTTTGATTCACAGAGACAATGATGAATGCTGGGCTTGCCTGTCTTGGGGAAGAGAGCTGTGATGAAGAGGGGGGGGGGGGGGGAGAAAAATAAATTAAAATGAAATAATAATAATAATAACAATAATAATGATAATAATGATGATAATAAAAGGGGGGAGAGAGAGAGAGAGGTGAATAGGAGATGGGTAAGAATTACGGGCCGTGTTTGAGCCGAGAGGGAGAAGAAGAAGAAGAAGAAGAAGAAGAGGGAAAAAAACGAAGTTGTGTGTGTAATTAATTAATTATTTATTTATTTATTTATCTATTTATTTATTTATTTATTCATTCATTCATTTTTGGTGGTAGTATTTGGAAAGTGCAAGGACAGAAAGATGCATTGATTCACACTCTGAGGCTGTTTTTTTTTTTTTTTTTGGTCCTTCTCGTGGGAGGGGAGGAAGAGTTGGGGAAAGAAAGAGCACACAGAGGGGAAAAAAAGGAAAAAAAAAAAAAGGAAAAAAAAAAAAGAAGACGAAAAAAGAAGAAGAAAAGAAAAAAAAGAGCAAAAAGAAAAAAAAGAGCAAAAAGAAGGAAAACAGATTGCGGTGCAAGCTTGTATGTATATATGCATGTATGTATGTATATATTTTATATACAAGGGGCGAGGAGGTAAAATCGAAGTGAACGACATTAAAAAAAAAATTAAAACATAAATAAAGTAAAAAAAAAAAAAAAGGTTTGTTTCTTGCACCCCCTTTTCAAAACACCCAAACATCCCCCCCCCCCCCCCCCCTTTTTTTTTTGTGTGTGTGTGTATGTGTGTGTGTGTCGTCTTTGCTCTCTCTCTCTCTCTTTAAAAAAAAAACACACAAGTTTGGTTTTGCTTGCGGCAATCACGACCACCTCCATCATCTGCATTTTTTTTTTAGGGGGGGGGGGGAGAGGGGGGTTTTAAAAAAGAAAAATAAAAAAAGAAAACAGAAAAAAAAAGAAAAAAAAAAGAAAAAAGAAACATGGCAGTGCGCACTTATTTATGCCATCGTGACCAATATATTTTTTGGTCTCTCTTTTCTTTTCTTTTCTTTTCTTTCCTTTTTTTTTTTTTTTCTTTTTTTTGTTTAAAAAAAAATTATCTGCTTGCGCCCCCCCCCCCCCCCCTTTTTATTTTTTTTCTCTCCCTCTCACAAAAGACATGCTCTTATAAAAAAAAGAAAAGCCATACTCTCTCTCTGACTCTCTGACTCTCTGACTCTCTCTCTCTCTCTCTCTCTCTCTCTCTTCGCCTCGGCTGGCAGAACACAACCAAAAAGGGGAAAAGAAAGACACAGAGAGATAAAGAAAAGAGAGACAAAGAAAAGGGCCTAAAGCAGAGCAGGATTTATCCATCAAGTCTTCCCTCTTTTTTTTTTATCCCCCCCTTTTTTTTTCTCTACACCTTTTTTTTTTTTTTTTTTGGCATTTTGGGGCGTTTGAGCTGTGCTAACTTTTTCTTTCTTTCTTCTTCTTCTTCTTCTTCTTCTTCTTCTTTTTCTCTTAGAAGCAACTGTGTTGCCAAAGGCTGATACTGATACGGCTTTTTCTCTTTTATACATTTCTCGGATTCCCACCCCCCCTTTTTTTTTCTCAATTTTTATTTTATTTTATTTTATTTCATTTTATTTATTCATCTATCTATTTATTTTTTTGCTCCTCTTCTACTATTTTATAATAGCTCGAAACCGCCCGTCTCTTGCCATTCATATGCTCGAGAAACAAAACGCCCCGACAAGCACGCACAGAGAATCTCGGGAGAAAAGAAAGCCTCAATGTCGGCCGTTGGTAAACGCTCGCTGCGTCTACCGCCTTCTCCGTCACAAGGACAGGCAAAGCGACGCCGAACTGCCCTGGCCATCGAGTTCAGCACCGCCAACGTCCAGGCGGCTTCTTCCTCTTCTCCTCCTCCTCCTCCTTCTTCTTCCCAGGCGACGATATCCATGCAGGCATCATCAGCTGCCTTTGTTCCCACGTTACCGTATCACCATCTGCCACAAATGCCTGCCCAGCAACCGGCTGCTGCTGCTGCGGAATCTCACCCTCAGGCACCCTCTCGGACGCACGCCATCATATCTCGGGCGTCTTCCGGCGCGGCACTTCGCATGGGAAGCTGTTCCCTCGACGAGATGCTCCTGTCGATCCCCCATGGCCTCGCCTCGGGCGAACACGCTCGCCGCAAGGACGCCATCAGGCTCGAGATTGACTTTCAAGAGCGCAATCCGCCGATCCTGCCGCCGTCCAAGGTCATGGACTTGCCTCCTAAGCCATTCATCCCGGACTTCCTCAAGTTCCCCGACGGCATCAGCGATCCGGAGCGCCTACAGATCGAGACGCGCAACAACGAGATCGCGGCAGAGCATCAGAAAATCGACCGCCAGCGAAACAACCAAGCGGCCAAGAAGTCTCGCCAGGCACGCCTCGAGGCTCTCAACAACACGCGTGTGCTGCTCAACGAGAAGACGGCCGAGTGTGCCTGGTTTAGGATGAAGGCGCTTGCGCTGGGAGGCAGCACGGCCGACTGGAATCTCGTGCCGGCAGGCGTCAAGGCGCGGCTCGTCAAGGAGATTGACGGGCGCGTCAAGACCATCGAGGTAGAGGCCGCAGACGCCAAGAAGAGGGAGGAGGCGAAGAAGAGGGCAGACCGCAACAGGAGGCGGGCCGAGGCCAAGAAGGACGAGGAGCTCCCGCAGCCGCAGCCTTGTCAGCTGGGCTTTGGGAAGCAAGATGGTGATGGCCGCAGAGCATCGGGGACGAAGAGGATGCGGGAGGAGCTTGGTGAAGACGAGGACGAAGAGTAAGAACGAAGAGTAAGAATTGAGGTTTTTGGAAAAAGAAGAAGAAAAGAGGAAAAAAAAAGAAAGAAAGAAAAAAAAAAAAAAAAAAAAAGAGAGAGAGAGAGAGAGCAGGTGAATGGTAACAGAGGATTTGGGGGAATGGGGAATGGGGGGGGGGCGTTTGAATCGAATCTCACATGTTTTTTTTTTTTGATCTGGGCTTTTTGGCGGAAAGGGAAAAAGGAAGTTTCTTGTCATATTGCGGTGCTCACACGGTCCTATAAAAGGAGAGAGACCAAGAGCTATATTGCTTGTGGGTTGAGGTTTTTTTTTTTTTTTTTTTTACATCTTGTTTCTTCTTTTCCTTCTCCTCCTTGTTCTTTTCTTTTTCTTATTTTTTTTCTTATTTTTTTTCTTATTTTTTTTCTTATTTTTTTTTTTTTTTTTTTTTTTTTTTTAATTTTTTCCCTTTTTTTCTCCCCCCCCCCCCCCCCCCCCTTTTCCCCCTTTTTTCTTTCGATTTTTTTTTTTTATTTTCCTCTAAAAAAAAAAAAAAAAAAGATTAAACAAGGATTTAGGGGAAAAAAAAAAAGGGGGTGTTTTGACAATTGGCCAAAGTTTGATAGCTTCATTCTTTTTTTTTTTGTCTTCTTTCTCTTCTGTCTTTCCTTCTTCAAATTCTGCTCTAAATTCTAGCCTTCATCAAACAAAGATCCAGCATCCTTCTCCCATCATGAATGGTCCTTTCGCTTCACCTCGCAATCCTTCCCTTCTCCCCTCCCCCGTCTATGAACCAACCTCCCCTTGACCCAGACTCTCTTCGTGTTGCGGTCGTCTCCGTTGTACAGCCACTTGGCCAATCTATCCTCCCAAGTCTCCCATCCAAACACATCAACGGGCCCTTCATCGGCGTCCTGCTCCCTCACGTCTCCATCATCGCCCACCTGGCCCAAGGAGACCAGCTGCGCATCCCATTCCATCCCCACGGCGAATCCTCCAATCTTGTCCTCCAGTCCCACGCATCGCGCCCCTCCCCTCGTGGCCAGATAGAGCACCTCTTCGACCGTCAGCTTGGCCCTCTCCTTGGCATCGTCCTTGGCCTCGTCCTTGCCGGTAGCAGCAGCATCATCAGCAGCAGCTCCGCCGTCGTTTGGCATGTCAATCCCCATGGCCACGTGCCGGCTCACCATGGCGGCTTGCCTCGCCGCCTCCAGGATCGAAGGGCTGTACCCTCCGCTCACATCCGTGCCCAGGCCCACGTCGATTCCCTTGTCCCACATCCACCGCACTCGCGCCGGGCCGCTCGTCAGGCACGTGTTGCTGCACGGGCAGTGGGAGACCTTTGATCCCTTGCGGGCAATCAGCTCCGCCTCCTCGTCCGAGATGTGCACCGCGTGGGCCAGCACCGTCCGCGGCGTGAGCAGGCCGAACCTGTCGTAGACGTCGGCGTACGAATCGGCTTCCGGGAACAGCCGAGCCACCAGCTGGATTTCGCCGAGGTTCTCCGAGATGTGAGTCTGTATCGGAAGGCCGGTCTCGCGATGGAGCTGCGCCAGCCGGGCCATGGCCTCGCGGGAGCACGAAGGGGCGAAGCGAGGCGTCAGGATGGGCGACACGATGTCGAACCCGGGGTCCATCTTGCGCACGTGGTCAATCGTCTGCCGCGTCGCCTCCAAGCTCTCCTCGGCGGAGGCGTCCCGGTAGTACGCCGGGTTCACCTCCGTGGCGTCCATGCACACCCTGCCCACAAAGGCCCGCTGGCCCATGGACAGGCAAAGGTCGGCCAAGAGATTCGTCGCCGCGACGTCAATCGTGGCGAAATAGGCCGCCGTGGTGGTTCCGTGGGAGAGCGTCCGGCGGACACATCTGGCGTACACGCGGCGCGCCTTGGCCAGGTCTTTGAGGCTGGATTCGAGGGGGAAGGTGTAGGTTTCCAGCCAGTCCAGGAGGCTCGACTTGCCAAAGATGCCCGCGTTGGCGTATTGGGGTGCGTGGATGTGCGTGTCTGTGTTTTGCACGGCGCGGCGCGGCGGAACGAGGCGTCAGCGTTCGGGGATCGGTTTGCTTTTTGCGTCGTGCCCGCGGACGGACACGGCCCATCTCGGGTTTCGCTTCTGCGCAGCAAAAAACTCACCTACAAAGCCGGGGAAGAAGAACTGCCCCTGCGCAGCCTCGGTGACGTCCACCTCTGCCTCGCTCCAGCCAAGCTTCTCGAGGAGCCGGGTCTTGATCTCGCTCCCGCTCCCATCTGCCGCACCACCCCTCTCCATGGCCGCGATCTTGCCTTGCGCGTCCACCGCTATGCCTGCATTGTGGAAAAAGTCCAGGTCCTGCGGCGTCTTGGAGTGCACAAAAGTGCCCAGCAGCAGCAGCTTTTTCTGTGGCGACATGGTTTCGCTCCTCTCTGTCTGTTTCTCAGTCTCCCAGTCTCTCTCCCCCTCTCTCTCTCTCTCTCTCTTTCTGAATAGAGCCAGTGATTAACCTGTCAATGTGTATATATATATATATGTATATATATATACCCAAATATATACATATATTTATTTATTCATTTATCATAGGTAGGGAGAGACCTGAGAAACGTCAGCAAGCCCCACCCCCAAACAGACGCATATTTACCACCAAGACAAACCCAGTCACACACATCACACAGTCTCACCCGTTTAATCCATCGAATCTCGTCCAGTCCAGTCAGCCTCAGAAAGAAAGGCTCCCAACGAAAACTGTTTGGCAAAAAAAAAAAAAAAAAAAAAAAAAAAAAAAAAATCGCCCTCCCTGAGGCTTCTATTTAAATAGGGGCCACAAGCCGTCCGGCATCGCCGCTCTCTTGTCAGGCTTCTTGGGAGGGTAACACCAAAATAAATAAATAAAATAAATAAATAAAATAAATAAAAGCAAACAAAGCAAAGCGGCTAAGCTCGGCGGTCGCCGTTGACCGATGAGGCAAAACGGTCTGCACCGCCTTTTGTTCCCGGCTCTTAGTCAGCAGGCACAAACTACTAAGGGTACTTACTACATGGAAGCAGTACACAGTAGAACAAGACAAAAGATAAAAGACGAAATACATAAAATCTACTCAGCTGAGATGGGCAAATCTTTGCAATGGGGAATATCGACTACTGCATCAACATCTTTTCATCTATATATAGGTTCTACAACATCATTAGCAGTACTATTAGTTCATGTTGGTTTGTGTGCACTACGGAGTTTAAAGAGGCAGTTTTTGGGGTTATACAAGCAAAAAAAAAAAAAAAAAAAAAAAAAAAAAAAGGTTGGTTATGGTTAAATAAACCACTCAAAACTTTTTTGTACTCCGTATACACATGCATGGCCCGCCACGTGACATGATTTAGAGATAGAAGAGAAGGATCAAGAGGAGAGATAAAAAGGAAAATCCCCCTTTTTCTTTTTCTTTTTCCTTTTTCTTTTTCTTTATTTTTTGGGTTTGGTTTTGTTTGCATTAAACGCATCTATTGTCATGGGGCAAAAGACAAAAACAAAAAAATTTTTTATCACCGATATCAAACAATTCTCAGGCATCTTTGCTGGCCCTCCATCCCCCATCAAAATCCCATCCATCAAAATAACAAACATACTTGGGTAATATAAATAAATAGTTTCAGTTACCCAGCAGTAACGGTAGCACCCCTTCCCCCCCGTAAAACGCCACGTTCGTTGGCTTCTGATCTCGCCTAATCAAAAATTGTTTGCCTTGCAACTCCTAGCCAGCACGCGACCCCTCTTTTCCTGCTTCTTTTTCTTCTTCTTCTTCTTCTTCTTCTTCTTCTTCTCCTCCCTCTTCTTCCTCTTTCCATTCCTTCATGCTGCCAGTCCGGCGCCCTCGTGATCGGCACTGGCGCCGCTCTCGCTACCGGTCGACTCCTCGTCTTGCACGTACTTTTCCCAGTTGGTCAGAATGGCTCCAATCTTGGGCGAGTTTGTCAGCTTGTACACGTCCTCAAAGTACTCCTTGGTGAGCGCAAACGGCTTGGCCGTCACGTTCGGAATGTACTTGCCCACCAGCTTCGACGGGTCAATGGTGGTCTTGTGGATCTTCTTGAGCAAGAACGATCTGAAAGGCTTGACGCCGGACCGCAAGAATGTGGAGTGGAAGGGCACGTCGATGCCTCGGAGAGGGATCGTGGCAAAGCCTCGCTCCAGCTCCAGCGGCAGAGGCTTCTTGAGCGTTGCCTCGGCGCATCCGCGGATGATCTCTCGCAGAGCTCCCTTGGCCTCTTCAATGTTGCTGCGCATCTCCTCCACGTCAATCTTCTGCATCTTGAGGAAGTTGGTCACTCCCCCGAGCGTGTCCAGAGCCCGCAAATCGCCCGCGCACACGTACTGCATGTTGGCGATGTTGTAGTTGACAATCTCCAGCAGCCAGCCGGTCTCCTCCGCGATGTTGTTGACGACAAACTGCAGGGCCTCTTCGTTGAATGTCTTGGAGATGCGGCTGGGGTTGACGGCGCACATGGAGTAGTTGGACCGGCCCGTGGCATCGCGCTCGACCGCCACCTGCATCGTCAGGCCACGGTAGAACACGACGGACACCAAGCTCTCAATCGGCATGACGTCGGCCAGCGCAGCCAGGGCCGAGTATTCGCCCAGCGAGTGTCCCGCAAACGTGCTGTCTCGGGGGACGAGTCCCTTTGACTTCATATCCTCGAAACTGGCCTTTTCCATCAGGGTCAAGGCAGGCTGAGTAAACTGCGTCGCCGACAGCAGGCCGGTCGGCGACCTGTACGTGTAGAAAGTCGTCTTCTCGTCAATGTCCTTGAAGATCCTCTCCGACTTGATGGTGCCGTCTGCTGCCACGGTCTCGAAAGTCATGGCCATGTAGTTCTGGCGGATAGCCTTGCCCCTGGGGCCACCAAAGTGCACTGTGAGCTCCTTGGGGTTGTTCTTGACGATGTTGGTGATGGAGAAGCCTGTGGCGGATTTGTTAGCAACATTCCCTTGTGCTTTTATTTTATTTGATTTTTTTAATGAAAAATTTGAAAAAAAAAAAAAACAAAAAATTCTGTTTTCAAGTAGCAAGTGTGATTTTGCCACGTCTTCCAAAACTCACCATAGTTGTCGAGCAGGTACTTGTCGGCGCGGTCCCAGACCTCCTTGGCCACGGGGCTGCTGCCGTAGAGGTCCATGCCCATGCCTTGCTCCTGCGAGCCCTGTCCGGTAAAGACGTAGGCCGTCACGGGCTGCTCGACCTCGGCCTCGCCCAGCAGGACCTTCTCCTCCGTCTCGGCGTTGATGGCCTCGAGCTTGATGATCTTGCGACCCGTCACCATGCCCACGTGCTGCAGCTTGACTTGGATGGCATCGTTGGGGAGGACCATGCCGACCAGGGAAGCGTGGAAGCTGCGCACTCGGCCCACGTTGTTCTCCGCGGCCCAGGTCTCGATCAGGCTTCGAACCGCGGCGCTGCTGTACATGCCGTGGGTGATTGTGCCGGGAAGGCTGGCGTACTCCGAGAAGACGCGGGACACGTGGATGGGGTTGTAATCGCCCGACACGCGCGCATACGTCTCGTTGGAAGCCGGCGCCCGAAGCTGCAGGGGAGTCTTGCCGCTCAGCGGGATGGCGTTCTCGAAGTGGATCGGCTGGTCCAGCAAAGTGCCGTTGCGCTCGAGGTAGTCGATGACGGGGTTCCCGTGAGACTCGCCGGCCTCGTAGTCCACGCTGGCGACCTGGATGACCTCCTTCGTGGGCAGCTCCAGCAAGACCTGGCCGCGAGTTTCCACGCTGCTGAAGACGGCCTTGTTCTTGAACCGGACCAGACTCTGCAGACGGAACGTCAGCGTCTGGCCCAGCAGGTTGATCTCGTTGGGCATCTCGTCGAGGGCAAACCACTGCTTGGATCGCAGCACGGCCACGTCCTTCGTGGTAGCCAGGTGCACCTGGACGGGCGTCTCATCCTTGCGCTGGAACGTGTTCTCGTAATCCGTGTAGGTGCCGCGGTACAGGAACTGAGAGGTGACCTCCATGACGGGCTTGCCCTCGCGGCTGATGGTGCCGCAAACCTCAACCATCTTGCCCGACTCCTGGTTGATGACCGCGTTGATCTGCGCGGCGGTCGACACTTCGTCGCCCTTCTTCAGGGGCTCGGCTCCGGGAACCATGCGGAAGCCGTTGGACAGGTGCACCAGCTTGAGCAGGTCGCCGTCGATGGTGCGAGGGAAGATGGGCTTCGTGATGGCCTTCCACCCGAGCACAATCGCAAAGTCCATGGGCGCGTACATGACCTTGCCGGGTCGGTCGACGAAAGCCTCGCCGGTGTTCCCAACGGCATGGACGAAATCGTTGATCGCCTCGGCCGTGATTGTGGTGCCGCCTCCGTCAAACTTGCTCGTGACCATGGCATCGAGATCCAGGGCATCATTGCCGAACCACGCCTTCCAGTAAAACTCCTTGATGCGGTCGTTGCGGCCCTCCATGACTTCGCGGATGGGCGCGTATCCAGCATCGGGGTGGTAGGTGAACTTCAAAGGCAGGGCAACCGGGGTTCCCAGGGCGGTGGTCTCCTTGATCATGTTGATGAGGATCTCCTTGTCGCCATTCAGCTTGACCTCGATCACATCAACGTACTGGTTGTGCCTCGGCTGCTCCTTGACGACGATGGTGGTCTTGGAGGGGTCGTTGGGGTAGTGGATCTCAACAAAAAGACCCCGGACAGGGGCGAAGATGCGTCGGATGGGGTTTGTCTGGAACTTTTGGCCCTGCGCCACCACATCCGACATGAGGAGAGCGTGTCTCCAGTTGCGGTTGGGCCCCGCAAGCAGCGACAGCCACGAATCAAGGGAAGGCATGGCGCTGGCGGGAGATGAGGAGAGGCGGTAGGTGTTCTTGTGAGCGTCGTAGCTGACGGTGAGGCCCTCGACATCGAGGGGAATCTCCGTCTCGACGAGCTTGCCGCCGAAATATTCAATGGCGGGAATGGAGGCCTCGTCGTCGCCGTAGAGATCCTCGGTCAAAGACGCGATGTGGGCGTTGTGGATGTTGTCAAGAATGTCCTTGATGGGCTCGTCAATGACGGTAGAGAACTTGGCGGCCGTGGGGCCCTGGAGGATACAAGTTCGGCCAACATCCTGGCCAATGACCGCGTCGAGGTCTTCCGACTGCCACAGAGAGTCCTTCTTGAAGTAGAACTCAAAGTTCTCGTCGAGGGCAGGAATGAAAGTGACGGGCTTCTGGCCCGGCCGCAGGCAGAGGATCAAGAAGTACTGGACATCCTGCGCGTTGATGATTTGATGCTCGGCTTCAGGGTAGCCGGCGAGGATCCGATCAACGGCTCCAAAGGGCTCGTCGAGGTCGGCGTAGCTTTGGAGAAGAGAAGGCTGGCCCGGCTTGGTCGTGAACCGCTCCTCAACTCGGTGGATGAAATCGCCAGTCAGCCGAGCAAAGGAAGCGTCGATCCAGCGAGACTGGTGCTTGACGTAGAGCAGGTCGACCAGGCGGCGGACAACCTCGGCGTAGGTCATGTCCTCAAGGTCCACGGCCTTGCCGTCCTTGTTGCAGCCGAACCAGACCTTCTGGAAGTCATCGTTCAGTTTCTTGATGATGTAGTCTCGGTTCTTCTTCAGCTCGGCCACCCTCTTCTCCTTGGGGATGTTGAAGATCTTGTGGTCCATCTCGGCCCAGAACTTCACGCCACGAGTGGCCAGCTTGTGGATCGGCTCGCCCATTTCGGAACGCACGGTGATGATACCACCGGCGGGGCCCTTGTAGGTCTTCTCCCACTCCGCGTCGCTGAGACCGGGGGCGTCGATGATGGCCTGCTTGGCGTTCTTGCTGGTGTGGGCCTCCTTGGCAACCATCATGCGGCTTCCGAACAAGCAGCCGTCAAAGGGCATGGGGGGGTATCCGTACTTCTTGGCCCACTCGCCGGTGATGTATGGGTAGGTGTCATCCGCGCCACCAAAGCCGCTGCCTGCAACCAGGATGATGTTCTCCTGTCGGCGGATTCGGCCGTACATCTGGAGGACGGGCTGGTGGAAGTCCTCAAAAGAGTGGTGACCACCGCCGCGGCCGCCGGTCCACTGCAGAATGACCGGGAAGGTGGGGTTCGCCTTGGCGATGTTGATGACGGCTTGGATGGCCTCGACCGAGCCAGGCTTGAACGCGATGTGCTTCAGGCCCAGAGTCTCAATGTACTCTTGGGCAACTTCGATGGAAGGCACACCAGCGCCAATGGTCAACCCCTCGATAGGCACACCCTCGGCACGGAGCCGGCCGATGAGGGGAATCTGCCAGCCCATCGCGCGAGGGTTGACGTAGATGAGGTTGACGGTGATGCCGCGGCCGGCAGGGATGGCCTTTTCGATCTTCTCGAGCGCCGCCGTCATCATTTTGGCGTTGAAGTATCCGCCGCCAGCAAGCTCGATGTGGTAGCCGGCGTTCATGGTAGCCGCAACAAAGTCCCACGGGACGGTTGCAGGGGTCATGCCGGCAACCATGACGGGGGGCAGGCCGAGAAGGCGGCTCATCTTGGTATCGACATACTTCCTGCCGCCTGCCGTCTTGATCAGGCGCGGGCCATACTCCTTGACCCAGTCAATGGCAAACTTGACAGCGTTCTCTTCGTCTCTGTCAAAGAGCTCAGGCTTGTATCCAAGTTCGCCCAGAGTGCCCTCAATGGCGCCGGCGAGGATGACGCGGATGCCGGTTCCCTCCTTGTTTCGGCTCGTCAGCGCTCCAAGGCCGGAAACGCCGCCGGGGCCAAAGTCAAGGATGTGGGTCGCCTGGGGGAAAACGGTCGCCTTCTCCCAGTTGACGGGATCCCGCGTGATCAGCCGGACCAGCGCCGGCACGATGTTGCCGGCGGCTTCATCCCGGAGATCCCTGCCGGTGTTGGTGTCGTACACGGGGATTCCCAAGACACTGGAGTCGATGCTGACATCCTTGAGATCCTCATCAATGATGACGGTAGCGTCCTCCAGATACTTGCTGTGGAAGGGAGCAGAGATGGGGAGGAACCTGTTGGCAAATCGGACTTTTCGCTCAGTGTGGGGGACTCGGGTCTGGTCGAGGCCTGTGGGAGCCTTCACCTTGCGTAGCTGAGAGTTCAAACCATACAAGGAGGTGGGGGGTCCAGTGACGACAAGGTTGCGTGGGCTGTTGATGAGGGAAACGCCGATGTGACGATGCGTGGGGAGATATTGGTTGGTGGCATCGATGTGTTTCTGGACCTCGTCCTGGGACAGGTCTCGGATGCTCAGCATAGGAGTGGGAAGACCTTCACCGTGCTCCTGAGACTCTCGAAGCATGGTGGGCGTCATGGAGGTGGTGGGGAAAGCCTGCTGGCTTCGCGTTCCAACCCAAAAGAGAACGGTCAAGATGGAGCTGGTGATGTCGCGCCACGAGTCCCAAGAGTCAGCCGCCGCCGTGGCAGCCGCCATGACGATGCCCTGGGAGTGACCAGTGGTTCCACTGATTCGCTCCCTGAGGAGGCCGGGATGGATGCCCAGGACCTTGCACGTAACCTCGTAGTGCGCCATCTGGACCAACCCGATCAAGGGGAAGCTGACGGGCGCGGTAATGAGGTAGTCGACATCCGGGGTGGCCTCCGGCCTGTGAAGCCACGACAAGATATCCAGTCCTTTGGGAAACATCTTCTCCGCGCTGGGGTGATTGGACAGGGTTTGCAGAAGCTCAGCAGCATTCGCGATGAGCTCTCCAACAAAGCTCGAATACGTCTTTGAGATCTGGCGAAGCTCCTCAAAGTAATCCTCGATGTTGCCCTGGCCGCCAAAGATGGTGTAGATCTTGGCGGAGCTGTCGTCAGCAGCCCGTAGCAGAGCGGACTCGTGGGGCTTGATGGTCCGGTTCGAGACGGCTCGAGCAATGTAGTAGCACCGAATCACCTCGAGCTTTTTGGACTCGATTCCAGGCAAGGTAGCTGCCAGAGCGTGGACCTCGTTGCCCTGGAGGAATGCTCGCTCGAATTCGTTTAGGATGAGCTTGAGGACCTCCTCGTAGGATCCCTGCGCATCATCCTCTCCTTCCTCCACCTCGGAGGCAACGAAGCCCAGATATCTGGCAACCAGCTCGGGTATAGAGGAAGGCTCGTCATCTTGGGCAAGCTCGTCAGTTGCCGGAGGTAGGTTGGTAACAAACCGATCTTTCAATTCGGAGGCGTGAAAGTGGAGGTTGGTGGGAACGAGAAAGGAGGTTTCGAGAGAGCCATGAGAGAGAGTCAATGGTCGCAGAGAGGCGCTAGATCGAGGAGTAGAGATGCCCGTCTGAGGACCAGTCGCAGCACCGTACATGATGGCGGTGTGAAGAGGGTATAATGAAGACTTGAGTCTGCGGGGTAGAGACACGGTCAGTAGTGATTTTTTTTTTATTACTATATTTTTTTTTTTTTTTTGGAAAAAAAAAGTAGTGGGCTGGGATGGAAGACAATCAAAGACAAACCTAATATGCAAATTATGAAAACTATTCGAGCAAGAGAACGAGATGTCACTCTCGTGCCTTGTCTATACTGCTGAAATTGGAGACCAATCCGAAGAATCGTTGTCAAAGGTGCGCAAAGCCCAACCCCGAAGATTCCAAAAAAAAAAAAATCCGTTGCCTGAAGAAGCGAAGTCTTACAGAGGGTTGGCAAAAGGGGAGGGAAGGACCGGCAAGCTTGAAGTTTGTGAGAGCAATGAAGCACAGCCGCACCCAAGCAAACAGGATCAGGATAAATGGGAAGATGGGAGCAGTGCGGCTATACTATGAGAGGAGGGAAAAGACGGGGAGCCTGAGAGGAGAGGAGGGGGGGGGGGGGTGAGGGTGAAGCCGAGATTTACGGTCCAGATGCCGCTCAACGTCCAAAGTCGCGGCGGCGCTAATGAGAATTTACAAACGAACTACTTTCGCGCCCCAGAAGGCACGCACATCATCGCATGTACAGGGCATGTACAGGGCATGTACAGGGAATGTACACGGGCAGCCCACGGTTCGCAGTGACCTCATGGAAGGGAGCTTTGCAACAAGAACCAAGGACTCGCCAAATTTTTTTTTTTAGTTCTGTTGGGGATAAAGTCGAGAAATTCCCCTTGCCCCAGAGCTTAGCTGCACCCCACCATGGGCAGCAGAATGTACCGGTACAAGGGTCCCGGTTTTTTTTTTTTTTTTTTTTTTTTTTTCCTTTTTTTTTTCTCTTTTTTTTTCTTTTGGGGGGGAATTATATTGCGACTTGGACCGGGGAATAGTGTGTGAGCAGTCATGCAGAAGCGTATATCCATCTAGAATGCCTTGTTTCGGACAACAGTGGATGATGACGCGTAAAAGAGAAGAAGAGAGAGAGAGAGAGAGAGAGAGAGAGAGCAGGAAAGCCAGGCTGTCATGAGAGAAATACATTGAGGGAGGGGGGTGGGGGGTAGGGCGTGCAGTATGAATATGATAACATCCTCAAGACGGGACGGGATACTGGATGGCAAAAAATAAATAAAATAAATAAATAAATAAAATAAAATAAAAAAAAGGCTTTTATTACGTACTTGAGATTTTGCCTTGAAAGCTGTGCATCTTCTTCTTGCGAGGAAGTGATGATAGACTCAAAGTGGGATGCGAGGTAGGTAAACTTTCTATACAACTGCCTGTCCATCGTGGAAGCTGGAGGGACGATGAGTAAACAAACACACAAACAATCAAACAATCAAACCCGTTACGACACTAGCTTCCATGTACGGACGACGGAGGGTTATCATCCCTTTTGGGGGCTTCATTATCTGGCATCGCATCACCGCCAGTTTAGTAATTAATCCCCAACTTCCATGGATCGTTGACTAGACGGAAAGTTACTGAACAAGGTTCCACGAAGCTTCATACCTTGAATGCGACTAGCAACAACACCACCAAAAGGCTATTTTAAGAAACCCCCCCCCCCCCCCGAGAGAGAGAGAGAGAGAGAGAGAGAGAGAGAGAGAGAGAGAGAGGGGAGGGAGAGGACCTCTCGAGGGCAGACGGAACGGCCAGGGAACCGAATGTCATCCCGAGGCTACGAGATATGCTTCGTAATGTCTCTCTCTCCAGTTGGGGATATCTCGGCCAAAGATGGAAACCTAAATTCGGGAGCACTGGCAAATCTAAAAAATAAATAAATAAACCAAACAAAGGGAAAGTTAGACATGAACCAAAGACTCGATTGGTCAGCCAAAAAGCCCCCATCTTCAAGTAGCAAAAACTAAACTCAAAAAGATTCCACATCCATTATTATTCCCCTGTTTGTTGTCTCAAGACAAGCCAACAAACGACAAGCGTTGCTCCGGAGGCGGTCATGTTTCACTGCATTGTCACTCTTGCTTGTCGCAGTACAGGTACATCGGCCCCCGTTGGCCCATTCCCATCGAAAATTATCACCAACCAATCTCGAGTGGCGGGGTGCAACAAAAAAAAAACTTTTTTTTTCCTTCCTTTTTTGGGTTTCCAGGCTGCGATTGGGGCTTATCTTAGCACCCAAAGCCACCCAAGCCACCCAAGGGGGACAACAACGCCGTATCGATATGGAGGCCCCCTCTTATCGGGAACCCTGAAACCAAGCTCAACGGATCGGAATTGCCAACCAATTTTCTCGGCCATTTTGCACCTTTTTTACAATACTATCCTTGGGCAATTCCTCCTACAAGACATGGCTGCCTCTCTACCAATTTGAGGACCGCCACCGCTCTCTGGCATGCACAGAGCACAGCCAGACGACACCATGTGCCCCGCTAATCGCAAGCCGACCCCGCTGAGGGCTATAAAAGCAGAAAAGAAAAGAAAAGAAAATTTCTTTTCCTTTCTCGGTTGGCAAAAAAAAAAAAAGTGGCTTCATTCTTGGGGGACCAGTGCCCACGGCACCCAGAGCCGGCTCCAGCAGTTCTTTCCCCATGCGGCCTAGCGCGAGAATGTGGTTGAGAAGGCCAATGCCACCCGCAGCAGCCCGCAGCAGCCCGACCTTAAGCCAGCCAAAACGGCCCAGATATTTCCCCCCCAATATTTTTTTCTCAGCGCTGTCCATTGGCGGTGGGTCACTGATTCAACAATCAAAGGTCGCTCGTTTTTCCTTGTACTTGGATTTGGATCCATCCGTCCAACCAATCTGTGGAGGAATTTGGAACAGCTTCTGTTGTGCTTCGTCGTGCTCTGCTGCTGGTTGATGCAAGCTTTTTCTCTCGCGCTTCGACCTTTTGAGCCCGCTTTCTAATAATCATAATCCCAAAATCATCCCGCTTTCTTCCCGCTCTCCTGCCACACCCCCCCCCCCCCCTCCTCTTCTCTCTCTCTCTCTCTCTTGCAGCTCTCCAAAAGCTCTTTCTTCTCTCCTCCCTTCTGCCCCTCCTCCCAAGGAACGGAGAGTGAGTCGGTTCGGAACAACATCGTCACTTGGCCGAGCAGCCAAAGCAGCAGAAAATTTGTCAAAAAAAGAAAAAAAAAAACGCCATCCGGGCAGGCGTTTGAGAACCGCGATCCAACATTGCCCGCGGCCTGATATTCAAAAAAAAAAAAAATCCGAAATTAACCCTCCCTCCCAATCCTCCTAATTTTGATACCCTCCTCCCGCCATGCGTCCCGAAGTCGAGCAAGAGCTCGCCCATACGCTCCTCGTCGAGCTTCTGGCATACCAGTTCGCCTCTCCCGTGAGGTGGATTGAGACCCAGGATGTCTTCCTGGCAGAGAAGACGGCCGAGCGCATCGTCGAAGTCGGCCCCGCAGATACCCTTGGAGTCATGGCCAAGCGCACGCTGGCGTCCAAGTATGAGGCCTACGATGCCGCCAAGTCGGTCCAGCGACAGATCCTTTGCTACAACAAAGACGCCAAGGAGATTTACTACGATGTCGACCCCGTGGAGGAAGAGCCCGAGCCCGCGGCCGCCAGCTCACCCAGTGCCAGTGCCCCCTCCGCCCAACCTGCCGCCGCAGCTGCCACGCCAGTCGCCGCCGCTCCGGCTCCCAGTTCAGGGCCTGCAGCTCAGGTTCCCGATCAGCCTGTGCAGGCCGTCGACGTTGTGCACGTCCTGGTTGCCCAAAAACTCAAGAAGACTCTGGCTGATGTGCCTCTCAGCAAGGCCATCAAGGATCTGGTTGGAGGTGAGCCAAACCGCCCCCTCTTACATGCGTACATATTTTCTTCTTCTTCTTTCTTCTTCTTCTTCTTCTTCTTCGCTTTTTGGCAATCACATCAACCAACTCTGACCACGACGTAGGCAAATCTACTCTTCAAAATGAGATTCTCGGTGATCTTGGAAAGGAATTCGGCTCAACGCCCGAGAAGCCCGAGGATACGCCTCTCGACGAGCTCAGCGCATCTATGCAGGCCACCTTCGATGGCAACCTGGGCAAGCACTCACAGTCGCTCATCGCCAGGTTGATCTCTTCAAAGATGCCTGGCGGTTTCAGCATCACGGTGGCAAGAAAATACCTGGAATCGAGATGGGGCCTTGGACCCGGCAGGCAGGATGGAGCCCTGCTGCTGGCCCTAACGCTGGAGCCTCCTGCTCGTCTGGGAAATGAAGGCGAGGCCAAGGGATTCCTCGACGGAATCGTCCAAAAGTACGCCGCCAATGCCGGCATCAGCCTGACGACGGCCGCCGCCTCGGGCGGCTCCGAAGGCGGTGCGGGGGGCATGATGATGGACCCCGCCGCCATTGACGCTCTCACCAAGGACCAGCGAGCCCTGTTCAAGCAGCAGCTGGAGCTCTTTGCCAGGTACCTCAAGATGGATCTCCGGGCGGGCGACAAGGCGCACATTGAATCCCAAAAATCCGAAATGGTCCTCCAGGCCCAGCTTGATCTGTGGACCGCAGAGCACGGCGACTTCTACGCTTCCGGCATCGAGCCCGTCTTCAGCCCGTTGAAAGCCAGGTCCTACGACTCGTCTTGGAACTGGGCCCGCCAGGATGCGCTCACCATGTACTACGACATCATCTTCGGCAGGCTCAAGACCGTCGACCGTGAAATCGTCAGCCAGTGCATTCGCATCATGAACAAGTCCAATCCCAAGCTCCTAGAGTTTATGCAGTATCACATTGACAACTGCCCGACCGAACGCGGCGAAACCTACCAGCTCGCCAAAGAGCTTGGCCAGCAGCTCATTGAGAACATCAAGGAGGTCCTGGACCTGTCCCCCGTCTACAAGGACGTTGCCGTCCCCACCGGTCCTCGCACCACCGTCGATGCCCGCGGCAACCTCAACTACGAGGAGGTCCCTCGCGCCAGCTGCAGGAAGCTTGAGCACTACGTCCAGCAGATGGCCGAGGGCGGAAAGATTTCCGAGTACGGCAACCGCACCAAGGTGCAGAACGACCTGCAGCGCATCTACAAGTTGATCAAGCAGCAGCACAAGATGTCCAAGACTTCCCAGCTCGAAATCAAGAGCCTGTATGGCGATGTCCTCCGCTCCCTAGCCATGAACGAGAGCCAGATCATCCCCAAGGAGAATGGAAAGGGCAGGAAGTCGGGCCTGAAGGGCACAGGCCTGAACAAGGGCAGGGTCGAGACGATCCCGTTCCTCCACCTCAAGAGGAAGACCCTGCACGGCTGGGACTACAGCAAGAAGCTCACCGCCGTCTACCTCAACTGCCTCGAAGAGGCGGCCAAGGACGGCGTCACTTTCCAGGGCAAGTACGTCTTGATGACCGGCGCCGGCGCCGGTTCCATCGGTGCCGAGGTCCTGCAGGGCCTCGTCAGCGGAGGTGCCAAGGTTGTGGTTACCACCAGTCGGTTTTCTCGAGAAGTCACCGAGTACTACCAGTCCATGTACAGCCGCTTCGGCTCCCGCGGATCTCAGATCGTCGTCGTCCCCTTTAACCAAGGAAGCAAGCAGGATGTAGAGGCTCTCGTCAACTACATCTACGACACCAAGAACGGCCTTGGCTGGGATCTCGACTACATTGTCCCCTTCGCCGCCATCTCCGAGAATGGTCGATCGATTGACAGCATCGATTCCAGGTCGGAGCTGGCTCACCGCATCATGCTCACCAACTTGGTCCGCATGCTCGGCTACGTCAAGTCTCAGAAGGCCGAGCGTGGCTTCGAGACTCGTCCCGCTCAAGTGGTCCTCCCTCTGTCGCCCAACCACGGCACCTTTGGCAACGACGGTCTCTATTCCGAGTCCAAGCTGGCCCTCGAGACCCTCTTCAACCGATGGCACTCTGAGAACTGGGGCCACTACCTCACCATCTGCGGTGCCGTCATTGGGTGGACTCGTGGCACCGGCCTCATGTCTGGCAACAACGTCGTTGCCGAGGGCGTCGAGGCGTTCGGCGTGCGAACCTTCTCCCAGCAAGAGATGGCTTTCAACCTCCTGGGTTTGATGTCCGCCACCATTGTTGACCTTTGCCAGTCGGAGCCTGTCTTTGCCGACTTGAACGGCGGTCTGCAGTTCATCCCCAACCTGAACGAATCCATGACCAAGCTCCGCAAGGACATCATGGAGACCAGCGAAATCCGCAGGGCTGTTACCAAGGAGAGCGCCATCGAGAACGCCATTGTCAACGGGGCCGACTCCGAGGTCCTTTATAAGAAGAAGACCATCGAGCCCCGTGCCAACATCAAGTTCAACTTCCCTCCTCTGCCGGACTGGAAGACGGAGGTGGCCCCACTCAACGACCAGCTGAAGGGCATGGTCGACCTGGACAAGGTGGTCGTCGTGACTGGTTTTGCGGAAGTCGGCCCGTGGGGCAACTCCCGAACCCGATGGGAGATGGAGGCCTACGGCGAGTTTTCGCTCGAAGGTTGCATCGAAATGGCCTGGATCATGGGCCTCATCAAGAATCACAACGGCCCTCTCAAGGGCAAGCCCTACGCCGGCTGGGTCGACGCCAAGACCGGCGAGCCCGTCGACGACAAGGACGTCAAGCAGAAGTACGAGAAGTACATTCTGGAGCACTCCGGTATCCGTCTGATTGAGCCCGAGCTGTTTGACGGATACGACCCCAACAAGAAGCAGCTGCTTCACGAGGTCGTCATTGAAGAGGACCTTGAGCCATTCGAGGCCTCCAAGGAGACGGCGGAAGAATTCCAACGTGAGCACGGTGACAAGGTGGAGATCTTCGAGATCCCCGAGTCGGGAGAGTACATTGTCCGGGTGAAGAAGGGCGCTTCGCTCTGGATCCCCAAGGCTCTGCGCTTCAACAGACTTGTCGCCGGTCAGATCCCGACTGGCTGGGATCCCAAGCGATACGGTGTCCCTGAGGACATCATCAGCCAAGTGGATCCCGTCACCTTGTTCCTTCTCGTGTCGACTGCCGAGGCCCTCCTGTCTTCTGGCATTACCGACCCATACGAGTTCTACAAGTACGTCCACGTCTCCGAGGTTGGCAACGCCGTTGGCTCTGGCATGGGCGGCGCTGCGGCCCTGCGTGGCATGCACAAGGCCCGATTCCTCGACAAGCCTCTCCAGAACGACATCCTCCAGGAGTCCTTCATCAACACCATGTCCGCGTGGGTCAACATGTTGATTCTCTCTTCTTCCGGACCTATCAAGACACCTGTCGGTGCTTGCGCCACCGCCATCGAGTCTGTCGACATTGGCGTGGAGACCATTCTGGAAGGCAAGGCTCGCATCTGCCTCGTCGGTGGCTTCGACGACTTTGGTGAGGAGGGCTCTTATGAGTTTGCCAACATGAAGGCTACTAGCAACACCGTGGATGAGTTTGCCCACGGCCGCACGCCGGGCGAAATGTCGCGTCCCATGACTGCCACCCGAAACGGATTCATGGAGTCTCAGGGATGTGGTGTCCAGGTCATCATGACGGCTAAGCTCGCACTGGACATGGGAGTCCCGATCCACGGCATCCTCGCCTTCACCGCGACGGCCTCTGACAAGATTGGACGATCCGTCCCCGCGCCTGGTCGGGGTATTCTCACGTCCGCACGAGAGCATGCCGGCAAGTTCCCGTCGCCGCTGCTTGACATCAACTACCGCCGCCGACAGATTGAGCGCCGCAGGAAGCAGATCAAGCAATGGGAAGAGTCTGAGCTGGAGTTCTTGCACGACGAGGTTGACGCCATGAAGGCTCAGGGCGGCGAATTCGACGAGAAGGAGTACGCTCTGGACCGCGTGGCACACATCCAGAAGGAGGCCGCAAGACAAGAGAAGGAGCTCCTCCAGAGCATGGGCAACAACTTTTGGAAGAACGACCCAACCATCGCTCCGCTCCGAGGCGCCCTGGCAACCTGGGGCCTTACCATTGATGACCTGAAGGTGGCGTCGTTCCACGGCACATCCACCGGTGCGAACGACAAGAACGAGTCCGCGGCCATTTGCCAGCAGCTGCGCCACCTCGGCCGGAGCAAGGGCAACGCAGTCCTCGGCGTCTTCCAAAAGTACCTTACCGGTCACCCCAAGGGCGCCGCCGGAGCCTGGATGTTGAACGGTGGCCTGCAAATTCTCAACAGCGGTCTGGTCCCCGGCAACAGAAATGCCGACAACATTGACCCCATCATGGAGAACTACGACCTGATCGTCTACCCCAGCCGTAGCATTCAGACCGATGGAGTCAAGGCTTTCTCCCTCACCTCGTTCGGCTTCGGACAGAAGGGAGCCCAGGCAGTCAGCGTTCACCCCAGGTACCTGTTCGCAACTCTCGACCAGAAGACGTACGAGGAGTACAGCGCCAAGGTCGAGGCCCGACAGAAGAAGGCTTATCGATTCTTCCACGACGGAATGATCAGCAACACCTTGTTCGTGTCCAAGGCCCACGCGCCTTACACCGACGAGCAGCTCAACGCAGTGCTTCTGAACCCCGACGCTCGCGTGACCGAGGATAAGAAGTCGGCAGAGCTCAAGTATCCGGCCAACTTCATGAAGGCGTCTGAAAAGACCGTCCCCGCCGCTGCCGTCAAGGAGACGCAGCAGGTTATCGAAGCCCTCGCACACAAGGTGACGAGCAAGAACAGCAACGTGGGCGTGGATGTCGAGGATATTGCATCCTTCAACATTGAAAACGACACGTTCATTGAACGCAACTTTACCAGCCAGGAAGTGGCTTACTGCAAGAGCGCTCCCAGCCCACAGAGCTCGTTCGCTGGCCGATGGAGCGCCAAGGAGGCAGTGTTCAAGGCTCTGGGCGTCACCAGCAAGGGAGCTGGCGCTGCCTTGAAGGATATCGAGATCCTCAAGGACGACACCGGCGCGCCCGTTGTTTCTGTAAGTTGACCTCGTATTTCCATCTTCGTGTGCATTTTTTTTTCCTTATTCAGCCCACACCTTTTGAGAGCGAATGCTAACATTATCGAAACAGCTTCATGGCGATGCGGCCGCTGCTGCCAAGCAGGCTGGCGTGAAGGAGGTCTCAGTCTCCATTTCGCATGCTGATAAGCAGGCTGTCGCCGTGGCAGTTGCTCATTTCTAAAGAGTGCAACTATGGACGTCCGATGGCTTGATTATATGTATCGCTTTTTTGGAAGTGGGCTAGGGTAGGGCTTGAATCAAAGGGGCGTTGTTACAAGACAAGGAGGAACTCCTTATCGGTTCAAATTTTTTATATATATCATGGGATTGATGACATGTGACGGGAACCAAATTCATTAGATTTACGTGAGAGAGGATTTTTTTTTTAAAAAAAAAAAAGAAGATGTATTAGTCAAGTGACCCTAATGGAAGGTCAGTTAAAAATCATTTTCTACCCCCTTTTTTTTTTGTGTTTTCTCTTTAGCCTTTGATTTTATTCTCCAGTGGATCCTGGCAGTTGCT
Source organism: Trichoderma cornu-damae (assembly GCA_020631695.1). Classification (NCBI taxonomy): domain Eukaryota; kingdom Fungi; phylum Ascomycota; class Sordariomycetes; order Hypocreales; family Hypocreaceae; genus Trichoderma; species Trichoderma cornu-damae. The sequence continues at coordinate 3,910,206 of CM036089.1, forward strand.
CATCCACACCGTGATTGATCCTGCCACACAGGCCCTTGCATAAAAAACGCCCATTAACCTTAAAGTCGACAGCGTGCCATAGTATCCAAAGGTGATGCAAAAGATGCCAACGGGTATCCAATGATTTCGTAGATGGACGGTAGGCGCATGAAACACCTTTTTGCCGTCCTGGGGAGCTCTCATCGTCGTAGTTGCCACCGCCGCCATTACTTGAAGAGCTCGTCCTACTCTTTCGCATCTGGTCCGAGTGACATCCGTCAATAATAGCATCGTCACTACCATAAGCTTTATCCCCTCCGTCTTTTCTTTTCCCTTCCTTTTTTTTTTATTTTTAATATTTCTATGCGTATCGTCGTCGTAACCGTCGTCGTCGTCTTCGTCTTCGTCGTCGTCACGGCCCACTTCCCTCCTACTGACCACGACCCCTTCCACGGCCTCTGCCTCCACCACGACCGCCTCGGCCCCTGTCGCCGGTTCCGCGACCACCGTGATCGCCTCTCGATTGGTAGCCGCCGCGACCGCCGCGGAAGCCGCCCTGTTGGCCCTTTTGCTGTTCGGCGACTTGGTCGATGATTTCGTCGGGGACGCGGAGGTATTTGATCTGGTGAGCCCAGGGGTGGTTAGATTTATGATTACTGGGGGGGGGTTTCTCTCTCTTTTCCTTTGCCTCGGGTGAGGTTGGAGGTGAAGACGTACATTGTTTCCTTTGACGTAGACTTCTGGGAGACGGATGAATTTATCTCCGTCCTGTTGTTATCATGTTAGAGAATCGCTGCTTTGGGGCGAGGCATCGTGAGCGTACCGGGCTTGTCTGCACGACTTCTTTCAGGGTGAGGTTCATCCATGTGTCGCACATGACCAGATGTCCGTTGAGAGTCTCTCCATTCTTCAGTTCGACCAGCATGGGGTGGCCCTGGGCGGCGTTGAGCAATCCGAGGGGAAGCTGTGGTGGCGCGCGCATTTGCGGATTAGTTTTTCGGCCAGCAGCAGCAGCAGGAGAAGAAGAAGAAACCGGGAGGCGAAGAGGAGGCATACCATGATGAAAAGGGGGGGTGCGCCTCTAGCGGACGGAGCTGAGGCTGGTTTTTTTTTTTTTTTTTTTTTGTTGCCAAAGATTGCCTGTCGCGTTGGGGAGAGGCTGTGATGGGAATTGGAAGTTGTAGTCAGAAAGGCTGCTGGAAGAACCCCGCCAGGTGCATAGACCCCCGGCTTTTGTAAAGAATTGTACTGTAGCACGTACTTTGTGCGGATAAGTACATGCGCTCAACGGAAAGATTTCCGCGCCAAAAAAAAAATTACTACTACTACTGCTAACGTATATATACGTATATTCTCAACCTCCACAACATTGCTTGGATGGGAAAAGAGGCCTGGAGTTGGGGGCTTCAAGGCTGAATCCACAGCAATCCGGCCATGCAGCGCGGTCAGCTGCTCCATGACGGGCTCTGGCGCTGCTTGTGCCCGTCCTTTGACAAGCTGGCCCTGCGCACCGCTGGCACTCGACAGAGCTTGCCTCGCACACGATCAACAGAATGGCAGCAACGCGCCGTCCGGGCGAGGCCAATGCATGTGCGGCGATACGAAACAAGCGCCGGCTCCGCATCGGCAGACGAGACGCTGCTGGGTCAGGATTCTCTCCAGACGAAGGGGGCGCAGCGAGGAGGAGATGACGGCAGCCTCACGGGTCCCAAGTCCCGATCATGGAAAGAGAGGCTTCTTGCCGCCGCAGCACCGTCAGAGGAGGCTCTGGAAGCCAGCACGACCGAAGAGATTTCTGCGGCCCTGGCTTCGCTTCGGGAGGCGAGGGGATGGGCGCCCAACGGCCAAGACGTGGACCAGCACCTCCGGATAGTGCAACTGGTACAGCATCTCTTGGCGGTCCGGGACCAGCCGATTACCCCCTTCGTTTACGAGTGCCTGATGGATGCCATGGCCCATCCCCGGGGCTCCGTTGACGGCGTGCGCAAGCTCCTGGACGACATGGTCGAGCAGGGGATCAAGCCCACCTCCGAATTATGCAACGGCGCCTTGAGGGCGATGATGAATCATCCCGACTACGTGTTGCGGCAGGAGATTCTAGACACCATGCGGGAGTACTGGTTTACCATCGATACGCCGGTGAAGCAGACAGTCGTAGTGGGGCTGCTGAGGGACGAGCAATACGAGCTGGCGTATTCAAGGCTGACGGAAATGATTGAACAAGGGGCCAAGATCGACGCCTGGGTCTACGACATCTTCATTCTGGTGTTTGGGAAGCTTGGGTTCTTGGACGAGATGCTGCAGCTCCTCTACAGACGCAAGAATATGGGCGGCAGCGGCGACGCAGCTGTCACGAGCTTGACATACTACGCGTTGGACGTTTGCAGCCAGGCATACCATCATGCGGGAACCTTGTTCGGCTGGCTCTCGGTGGTGCGGAACCAGCTGGTGCAGCCGTCGGACGGGATCATTGAAAATGTGCTGGGAACGGCAGCCAGGAACGCGGACGCGCAGCTGGCGACGGAGGCGCTAGACGCGGTGTCCGAGCGGACAAGAGCTCAAACTCACCACTACGAGGCCGTCGTGGAGGCCTTTGCCGGCAGCGGAGATCTGGCGGCAGCAATCCGGACTCTCTGTATCATGAGCGACGGCGGAATACGAATCTCGCGCGGCCACACCAGGACGATCCACAATGCGCTCAGAAGCCGTCCGGAGCTCCTGGGGGAGGCCGAAGCGGCGGTGCGGGAGACGGCCCGCGGCCGCTCCGTGCCTCGAGCGGCCGCAGCTGTGGTGATCGAGTCCATAGCGGAAGCCCACGGCAGCGAAAAAGCCTTATCCCTGTACCGAGACCTGCCAACGCTCTGCAGCGCCAAGTCGCCCAACGCGAGGATGATGCAGGATCTCATCATCCATAGCGCCGACGAGGCCACCGCCACGTCGCTCGCGAAGGAGTACGCAGATCAAGTCTCGGAAAACGACGACCCGACCAGGAGCACAGGGACATACAGCCACCTGATTGCCAAGTGTGCAGAGGTCGGCGAGATGGACCTGGCGTTTCGATTCGCTAATCAAGCCATGGCCGGCGGAATTGCGAGGAGTCGGTCTTCCAGATGGATCAGCGTCCTGGTTGAACAGGCCGTCGCGCGAGAAGACGGTCGAATCTGGCCAGTGGTGGACTCACTCCTCGGCAAGGGCGAGGAAGAGACGAGCAAGATTGTGCGCAGGATCCTGCAGCAGAAGAGGATTTCGAAGCTAGCCTCGCAGTGGAGAGCAACAGCGGCAACCACGGCAACTGGAAGGAGTTTGTAGAATTCATAGGAACTCTTCTTTTTTTTTTTTTTTTTTTGACGAAGTGGGACTGCGGAAATATGATTCCAGATGAGCCAAAGGGAGAACAAATCTCAGTCAGCGAAGTCGCCTGCAGGATATCTATCTATATATGACGAATAACCAATGAGTTTTTATCAGCAAATTTTTTTTTTTTATTTCCGACTCGGAGAAAGGGAGCAATTTATAAAGAAGTCTAACACACACAAAAAAAAAAAAAAAAAAAAAACCTCGTCATTTGTTTTGTTAATGGCAGATTGTGACCGGCATGGACAGAATCAGATGGTCATTATAGATTAAAACGCTACATAGATGTCGACAACCAACTAAAAAGGGATTCCGAAAGCTCTCCCTGTTGGGTTGGATATCCGCAATCTTTAAAAAAAAACCACCCCCCAACTAGATTTGATCGGATTCCTAACCAGGGCAAATTTTTTTTTAATACAACGCGACAACTACAAGTTGAACAAACTTCACACCGGCACCGCAAGCTATTCGGGCTCTTGTTATTCTTATGCCCGGGTTTAGGAAGAGCTGGACCGGACTTTGGAGCTTCAAAAATTGTTTGAATGGGTGATGATGACAAAAGGACGGCCTATCGTCTCTCCGAGGTGACTCACCGGCGGCCCCAATAGGGCAAAGGCGAAGAAACGTGGCTTCGTTGGAATAGTACTCGGTACGGAATAGCAAAAAAACTCCAAGTTTCCATCTTTTTTTTGGAGTTTTTTTTTTGAAGGAAATCTCGAAGGAGAAAGAAACGCCAGTTGGGCGCTGACGTGTGTTTTTTTGCTTTGTCATGATTTAATTGCGTCGGTGGCTGCTGATTTCTTGCTTCGAACGCAGCAGTTCCGATTGGAGGCAATTCCCCCCCCCCCCCCCTCCCTCCCTTTTTTTTGGTTCTCCTTTTGGTTCTCCTTTTGGTTCTCTTTGAGGGGGGGGGGGGGGGAGGGGGAGGGGAGGAAGAGAGAGAACTTGGGAGAGGTTTGAATTTAGAAGGTTTTTTGGGGGGGGGGGGGGCTGACGCTGATTTCAGAGAAGCCATTTGGGCTAAAATGGGAGGTTTTTTGTGTCTCAAGGCGGCAAAAAAACTAATGAAAAGAAAAACAGAGTTTGTGACGCTACAAATAAATGGCTGGTTCAAAAAAAAAAAAAGAAAAAAAATAATAATCTCACGTTCGATCCAAGGGAAATTAGGGAGGGATGAACCACAACCAAGATGGTATTCTCTCTTGGTGCTGGAATATCAAAAAAAAAAAATAAAAAGAAGAAAAGAAAAGAAAAGAAAAAAGGGGGCTTCCATCTCGGAACGGGCAGCTTTTCTTGGGGAAAAAAAACAAGAAAAAAAAAACTCGCCCATTATCCATCCCCATCAAAAGGAGTCGGACGTCTAGAATTGTCCGGGCAAAACCCGTTTTTCATTTTGCTTGCATCCGGGGCCAAAAAAAAAAAATCCTACAAAGTTGTCCGCGCGTGCCGTTTTGAATTCCTCCCTAATAAAAAAAAAGCCTTTTTTTTGTTTTGTTTTTTTTTTTGGTTTTTTTTTTTTTGTTGATGTTTTGATTGTTGCCTCTTTTTTCGATTATTGCCCCAAACCTGCTAGGCGACGGACACGAACCAAGAAGCTTGGCTAGACTTGCATTCGAAGCGCTTAGTCAGGGTTTATTTTTTCTTTTTCTCTTCTCTTCTTTCGTCTTCTTCTGGCCATCATCTCACTCACGGCCGTTTTGTTGGCGTTGGTTATTAACTAGTAGGTTATTTTTTGCCATTTTGTTCATTGGGTTGGTAAGCCCGAAAGGAAAAAGAAACCCTTGTTTTGTTTATTTATTTATTTTCTAATTTTTTTATTTTCTATTTTTTTTTTTTTTTTTTTTTTTTCCGTTCCGGCACTTGTTAGCTCCAAAAAGCCGCTCCAACCCAAATCAAGCATCCAACCCAATCAGCATCCAAACGCACCCCCCTAATAATATTTCTTTTTGGCAAACACGCCTTTTTGGCAAACACGCCTTCTTCTGCAACACGCCTTCATACGACTTGCAATGATCACTAATTCGATTTCTTCTCCCCCCCCCCCCCAAGGCAAATCTTTTCCCAATCACACAAGGCGAGGCCTCAGGGCCGTGTCTTGGTTCATTTTCATACGGCTAATAAATTTCTTGCAAAATTGCTCTGGCCCTCAGCCTCGATGGATCCCCCCTCCTGGGGCCCGAACGAATGGCCAGCTTTGAACTATGCTTAAAACCTCCAAAGTCCGGAGCCGGATTTTGGGGGGAGGGAGGGGGGGGGCCAAAAAGGGGGGAATGTGCTTGTGGCAAGCGCTGCTAAAGACGCTGCGAGATAAGTTTCCCACCGTTCTTTGGTGGCTATGGTGATGTGACGACCTGCCTGCTGCTCTGCTTTGTAAAACTTCTCGCAGGACCATTGCCGGGAGGGGGGGGGGGAGAGGATTTGATTATTTTTTTTTTACTTTTATTTATTTATTGATTTATTTATTTATTTTCACGCTGACCATATTTAGCAAATTTAGCATTTGTCAGGGCCCACGTCCTTCGCCTAAAGGTCTGGGGCCGATGGAGCAAACATTCCCAAGGCAGTGGAAGCCGTGTTTATTACGAAATCTATCCGGATCTATCTTGGCCAGTAGCTCATTCTCCACCAAAGCTGAGGTTGGATGGATGGGATTACCGATCAAAGAGGCAGCTTTTTGGTGTGGAGCCGGTTGCGCGTTTGCTTTCGCCTTTCGCCTTTCGGGGGGGGAATAAACGAAGGTCTTGCTTGAGAAGACGCCAAAACGGGGAAGAGATATAAGAATGAACCTTGTGGCCCTTTTTGCTGTCAGAGAGAGACTCGAATGAATGTGGCATTCCAGAAACCTTTGTTTACCAACTACTCAGCAAAAAAAAAAAAAAGAGGCTTGATACCCGGAATCGCCCAATTTTATTTTTTATTTTATTTTATTTATTACTTTATTTTCTGCTCTTTGTTTACTAAACGCCGTCGATACAACAATACCCAGCATCACAGCTGATATATATATATATATATACCACTATATATATGTATATGTATATATACCCAGAGCGTGCAACATCAGCATACAGATTCTCACTTTTCTTGTCTTCCATCTTCCGTCTCAACAACAAACCTAACAATATAACAAACAAACCAAATTAAACAAACCAGGCGGACACATAGATTTCGGGCACATATACATACATATACATACACATACACACACACACACATATATACACACACACACACACATATATATATATATATATATATATATATATATATACCTGCCAGTCCCAGTTGGCCATGGCGGACATTATCCGCGACGCCCCCATCGGGCAAGTCATCCGCTTCCTCACCAAGAACCGCTACCTCAAATACCCCGAGGAAAAGGAGGGCTTCGCGCTCCCGGAGCCGTGGATCCAGCTCATCAACGGCGACCCCGTCACGGCCCAAAACGCCTCCACGTCAGACGCCTCCACCGCCGCCGACGACAAGGAGACGGGCGGCGGCATCCTGCGCACGCCGTCCAACGGCAGCACCCGCCGGGGCCGGTCGCCGTCGCCTTCCGGGGCGCCCAAGCTGGACGAGGAGCAGCCGCCGGCCGAGCTGCGGCCGCATTCCGAGGTGCGCCTCGAGGTTTCGCACGAGCACGCCCAGCACTCGGACCTCGGAGACATGACGGCGCGGAGGCACGGCGAAGACGACGAGCACGACCTGGAAAGGGTCAGGTCGCTGCCCGTCGTTCCCCAGACGACAAAGGACGGCGCCGTCCTGGTCGACTGGTACTTTACAGACGACCCCGACAACCCGTACAACTGGTCCACCGGCAAGCGCCTCACCATCAACGTCATCATCTGCCTCTACACCTTCGTCGTCTACACCACCTCGGCCATCTACACCAGCTCCGAGAGCGGCGTCATGCAGCGCTTCGGCGTCGGCGAGATCAAGGCCACCCTCGGCCTGTCCATCTACGTGCTGGGCTACGGCGTCGGCCCGCTGGTCTTTTCGCCCCTGAGCGAGATCCCCGTGGTCGGGCGGAACCCCGTCTACATCGTCACCATGTTCCTCTTCGTCGTCATCTCCATCCCCACGGCCTTTGCGCCCACCTACGCCGGCCTGATCGTCCTGCGTTTCCTGCAGGGCTTCTTCGGGTCGCCTTGTCTGGCGTCGGGCGGCGCTTCCCTTGGCGACATGTACAGCCTGATGGCTCTGCCCTTTGCCATGATGTCCTGGGTCGCCTCTGCATACTGCGGACGTAAGATGACTCTTTTTTTTTTTTTTTTTTTCCTTCTTCTTCTTCTTCTTCCTCTTCCTCACCATCATCAGCCGTGTCTCGTAAAACTAACCAACTCTTGCTCGCCAGCCGCCCTCGGCCCTCTCCTCAGCGGCTTCTCCGTCCCCGCCGAGTCCTGGCGCTGGTCTCTCTTCGAGTCCATCTGGGCCTCGGCCCCCGTCTTCGTCGCCATGTTCCTCCTCCTCCCCGAAACCAGCAGCGCCAACATCCTCCTCCGCCGTGCCCGCCGTCTCCGCAAGCTCACCGGCAGCGAGCGCTTCATGTCCCAGAGCGAGATTGACCAGCACAAGCTCCGCGCCTCGGACATTTTGATCGACGCTCTGATCAAGCCGCTTGAGATCACATTGAAGGATCCCGCCGTCCTGTTTGTGCAGGTTTACACCGCCATCATCTACGGCATCTACTATTCATGTAAGCTCAATTTTTAAAAAAAAAAATTTTTTTAAAAAAAGATGTAAAAACTTTTTCTAACTTGAAAAATCTTCAAAACAGTCTTCGAGGTCTTCCCTCTCGTCTACCCCGTCTTTTACGGCATGAACCTTGGCCAAGTCGGCCTCGTCTTCCTCTGCATCCTCATCTCCTGCATCATCGGCGTCGTCATCTTCACGGCCTACCTGTACTACTACCTGAACCCTCGCATCCGCAAGTTCGGCTGGCCCGTCCAGGAAGAACGTCTCATTCCCGCTCTTCCCGCCTCCGTCGGCCCGACCATCGGCCTCTTCCTCTTCGCCTGGACCGCCCGCGCCTCCATCCACTGGATCGTGCCCACCATAGGCATCACCATCTACGGCGCCACCGTCTTCATCGTCATGCAGGCCATCTTCGTCTACATCCCCCTCAGCTACCCCAGGTACGCCGCCAGCCTGTTCGCCGCCAACGACTTCTTCCGAAGCGCCCTGGCTTCCGGCAGCGTCCTGTTCGCGCACCCCCTGTTCAACAACCTGGGCGTTGCCAAGGGGACCAGCCTTCTCGGAGGCCTGAGTGTGATTGGCATCATCGGCATCTGGCTTTTGTACTTTTACGGCGCCAAGCTGCGGAGACTCAGCAGGTTTGCCGAATCGGGGGAGGCGGCCGATGAGAGCGCCACGGAGGACGAGAAGAACTAAGCCTCTCGTCGAGAGGAAAGAGGAAGAGTAATAGTAAGAATGAGAAGGAATTTATTTGCCATGATACGGGAAAAAAAAAAAAAGCACAAAAAAAAAAAAACTCCCCCAAATTGAACGAATGAATGAATGAAAACAAAGCATTATGAAAATTAAAAGAGATAAAAAAGGTCCATGATACGTTACCTATTAATCAATTAGACGAGCATCTCTCTCTTCTATCCACACACACACACACACACAAAGTGTATATGGAAAAAAAGGCAAATTTCTCCCAGGTTTCTCAAAAAGGGGGGGAGAGGAGGAGGAGGAGAGAGGGCAGGGACCCAAGGAATGCACCTAGAACCTAATTTTTAAAGGGGGGAAGGGGGAATAGCAGCAATATCAAGTTCACGTTGAATCGTTCATAAAGATGGCACACACAAAACACAAACACACACATAAACACACACAAAACATAAAATATAATTATATATATTCATTTACCCCATTAAAAAAAAAAGGGCAGGGACAAATTCACGAATCACAATAGAATTCCAATTTTCTTTCTCTTCCATATATATACAGTTTCTTAAAAGAGCTTTTTTTTTTTTTTTTTTTTTCTTTTTTTCTTTTTTTTCTTTTTTGAACCCCCCCCCCTTTTTTTTTTTCCATCCATTCGTTTGACTAGGCAAAACGCTCATTTGATGAGTTTGTGTGCATCAAAAAGCTTGGGAAAACACCTCTCTTTCGTAGTAAAAAAAATAAAAATAAAAATAAAAATAAAAAAAGAGAGAAGCTCAGCGACAGAACAAAAAAAAAATGCTCCCTCCCAGAGCCCAGGGCCTGGAGCTTTTTATTTAGAAAAAAAAATAAAAAAATAAAAAAAAACTAATTGTTTTTTTTTTAAAAAAAAATCAGTTTTTTTTTTTTTTGCCCCTTTTATCATGCTTCTCCCATCGTCGTCCCCCCCCATCTATGAATCACCCGGCATGTTCCAGCTGTAGCTTGACCCATGCCCGCTAGAAGGCGAAAAAGACGTGTTCGACTGGTTGCTGAAGCTGTACCATGCTGGGTGCTGATTCGTGTGATGCGGATGCTGGTGCGTGTTGGTTTGCTGCTGCTGTTGCTGGATTTGCGATGGGAATGCGGAATAACTTCGATCTTGCTTCATCACGCTCTGGCCCAGACGTGGCGTCGAAGACTGTGAGCGCATGTGAAAGCCATGCCCAGAATTGCGCGACGAGTCCGAGCTGCCGTTGCTAAAGTCGTGCGTCTGCGTATTGGTCCTCGAACTGTTATACGACGCCGAGCTGGCATGAGGGGGGTTTCGAGTCGCAGAATTCGAGTAAGAGCCATACGTGTGCGAGCCCGAGCGGTCCGCGGACGACATGGCCGTCGCCGGTATGGGGGCGGCAGTTGTCGTTGTGTGCGAGCCGTGGCCGTAGCTCGTGTACGGAGTGGTGCTGGTTGCGTCTCTCTGGTACGAATACGGCTCGTACGTGATCCTGTCGGTTGGAGGCGCGTCTGCTCCGCGGGTGCTGGAATAGCGGTCGTAGCTGTTGTATGCCGCCGAGGTGGCCATGCCAACCGGCGCCTGCAGCCCCGACGTGTGGGCGCCGGACTGCTGCTGATCGGACAAGGTCGGGCTGCGGTACGCATCCGCGGCCGACGAATCGTGAACGGCGCCTCGCCCCGAGTGCTTGCCGGCCCGTGAGCCGGCCCACGAGAGGCCGTTTGCCGGCGACGCGGCCCCCGACCGCCCCAGCGATGCCGCAGCCACGCTCTGCTGTTGGGGGGTCCCCATTGGCGACTGCTGGGGATTGTCCGGGCACCAGGTGCTGCTCCGGGCGCCGGACGAGTCTGGCATTCCGAAGGCGGGCTCTCGGGAGCTCTGGTCCTGCATAGACGTCACGACGGCCGCCACCACCGCTGCCGCCGCTTGCGTGACGGCGCTGCCGCTGCCGGACCAGTCCGAGGCCGTCGTGGAACTCAATGCGCTGTGGTGGTCCTCCTCCTGGGCGGCCCTCGTCGCCGTGGCGCGCCCGGACCCGACGAGCGCCGAGGGCTTGCCTGGGTTGCTCCTCTGTTCGTGGGCCATTGGCTGCGTCAGCGTCTGGTCCTGTATCTCCGCAGCAGCAGGCAGAGTGGCGTAGTACGAGCGCCCCGGTGGCAGGATGAGGTCGGATAGCGGGATGCTGCTGTGGTGCGAAGGCTGCGAAGCGCCCGCCTCGGAGACGGAGACTCCCATGTTCGTGGACGAGAAATAGCTGGACGGGTTGTGGTTGGGCTCCCAGTCAGCGACGACGCTCATGTTGCTCGCCAACGCATCCGCAATCGGCATCTGGGCGTGCACGGAGCCATCGTCTATCTCAGGGTAGCCCTCCGCATCGTCTTGGAGCTGGTGGTGGTCCAGTGGCGACTCGTCATGCACCTCGGCTCCGGGCTCGTAGTCGTCCTGCTCGTCTTCCGTCGTGATGAATGCGTTGGACTTCTTTGGCTTCTGCTTGGGGGCGGGAAATTCGCAAATCAGGCCCGCCTCGCGGCACTCGTTGCATATTGGCGTCTCTCTCGGGCACTACATGCAGGCACACGCACACGCCCCGGTTAGCATCCGTCGTCAAATGGGGGGAGGGTTTTGTCGGCCTCACCTTGACTTTGCGCTGTTTACACTGGAAACAGGCAACCCTCGACTTGGGCGCCCCCCGGCGTCTCGGTTTCTTGGCAGCGTTTGGATCTGCGCCGGCTCCCTCGGCACCACCGCTCGGACCCTGGCCCTTTCGCCGGCCCTTCTTCGCGTTCGAGGAGGAGCCTGGCGTTTGCAAAACCAACTCGTTGGCAGTGACGGGGCCAGACGGACTTCCTTGCATGCTGCTTGGGGTAGCAGGGGTAGGTGGAGAGGCCGGGGCCGACGGCTGCGCGGAACCCTCCTTGTTGCCGGGATGGACAATACGAAGGCGCTCGGCGCCATACTTAACAAGCATACTAAGCGACTCCTTTTGCAGCTCCGGGGATTGGTTCGCGAAGATGTTGAACTGCTCCGACGACAGAGAGTCTGGGTCCACGCCCGCATCGCGGAGCATGACGACCGCGACGTTTCGACGTCGTTCTGCCTCCTCGGGCGAGACGTTGATGAGCAGGCCCGCGGCGGCATGCTGGGCAGCCGCTTGGCCAGCCTGCGATTGCTGCTGTTGGCCAGCCGAGCCGCTGCTCTCCTCTCCTGCTTGTAGCTGCCGGTCCTCGGCCACCCCAGGCTGGCTCGCCGGAGGAAGCTGGCCCACGACGGCGGCGGCAGCGGCGTCGGCGTCGGCGTCGACGTCTTGCAATTGCCGCGGTTGGGAAGCGTCGTTGGAATCGGGCTCTCCGGGAAGAGCGACGTCGTCCGTCTTCCTCTTTCTTTTTCTCGTCTTGCTGCTCTCGCCGCCGGGCGTCTTGTCGGCGTCTCGCTTTTTCTTCGAAAGGCCCGGTTGCCTTGGCGTTTTGGGCTGCTTTTCCGTGGCGGGAGGAGGGCGTCGTGGAGACGGGGGTTTGAACAGAATCGCAAGTTCAGCGACGGTGCGGTGGAGCGGCATGTGGTCATATTCTATGGAAATGCTTCTGGAATTTCGAGAGAATGTAAAAACGATGGATCCTCGGCAGTCAAAGGCAGGCCGACCTATATTCCTCCGTTAGCATACTCTGACACGTGGGTTCTATTTGTTGTTGTTTTGTTGTTTTGTTGTTTTGTTGTTGTTGTTGTTGTTGTTGTTGTGTTATTTTTTTTTTGTTGAAAAAACGAAAGAAAAAAAATTGGAGGAAATTTTTCCAACAAAAAAAAATTTACATAGAAATAAAAAATAAAAATAAAAACAAAACCCCCAAAACAAACAAACGGGGAGGGGGAAAAGGGAAGGAAATCATCCACGGCCATGCGATATTGCGGGATGGGGAAGCGCTTACTTGCCAACAGAGGGTCGAGTTCCCTCTGAGAGTAATCGGCAACCGGAGTCTTCGTCTGGCTCTTATGTTGTCGCTGCCAGTGCTCCATGGAGTCCTTGCACGCGTAGGCCAAGATCCAGCTGTGCGTCCCTCGCGACGCCTCCCGCACCGTCCATTCGCTCCCATCCACCTCGCCAATGCCGGCGGCGACGTGGTTGGCGATGGACCTCTGCAGGACCGGGTCGTCGGGCGGCTGGTCCATCAGGGCATCGCCCACGAGCACCGCGCGGCTCGTCTGGCCCGCGTCCGGGCCCTCGGATACGCTCGTCGACAGAGCTCCTCCCAGCGACGGATCCAGCGTGCTCAGACCTTCCAGCACCTCGTTCTCGCCCTCGGACAATCCCAGCACCAGCTGTGCCGACGCCGCCAGGTCCAGCCTCGTCGCAATCCGCTCCGCCCGGGTCGCCGTCACCCTGCCTGCGAAGACATCCCGTAGTCTCGACTGCAGCTCCTCGATGGAGGCGCATGGCTGGCCATCAGGCCCGCTGGGCTCCTCGTCCCGGAAGTTGAAGCTGGCGAGAAAGTCCGCCATGGACGACGGTCTGCCCAAGGGCGTCAGCGGCGGTTGCGCGCAGCGGTCTGGCCGGTACGGAGATTGGGCTGTGTCGGGCTCCTGCGATGGAGATGGACTGTGCAGGCGGTTTCTTGTTGACGATGGTAGCGGTTCTGACGGTAACCATGGCGGAATGAAGCGTGATGATGCGTTGCCATCCTGGAGGAAAGAAACGCTGGGGGTGGTGCTCCAGATCGGGGGGGGCGTGAGCCAAGTGCCATCACGCGTCGAGTACACCCCATCAGCCGGCGTGGATCCTGCCGAGGCCATGTCGAGCGGCGGCGTCGATTGACTTTCCCCAAAAAAATTCATTTCTTGTTTGTTATAAAAAACGAGGTCGGTTTTTTGTTTTTTGAAAGAATTTTTTCTTCTTCTTCTTTTCCCTCAATTAAAAATGAATACATCTATATATATATAATATAATAGATATATAGTTAATTCACCATCCCCCTAATACTATAGTTCCGTTGTTGGATAGGCTAAACACCCATTTATTTATACACTTAGCCTCGTCGGCTACAGGAACGCAAACAGACAAAGTGGAAAAATTCTTCCCATTGCCTCGGGCAGAGTGAATCGCAAGTGAGGAGAATCCCGAAACAAGCCGTTTTTTTTTTCTGCTTTTGTTTTCTGTGTGTGTATGTGTGTGTGTGTCTGTCTGTCTGTCCTCAAGGCCCTCGAGTTCCCATTTGATTCATTTGCGCTGCGCATTCCAGAATTTATATACAAACTTTTTTTTTTTTTTTTTACCCGTCCCGCGAGCCCACGTCATCACCAGGGAGCCACCCAGCTTCAGCTGTTTCCCTCCACCCACTGCTCTATCCTCTCCACCAGGTCGGCCTTTCTGCCGCTCGTGCTGAGGCCCTTGGCGCCTGCAACGTCTTTCAGCTGAGCCACCGTCATTTTCGAGAGGCCTTCGCTCTCGACGGCTGCTTTCAGTTGCGCCATGCTAAATGCCGATCCGCTGGGTCGCTCTGCAGCCGCCTTTCTCTGTTGCTTTGCAGGGCGCTCCGAGACATCGTCCTCCACCTCCCGCTTCAGGGATCTACATCTTGCGGCCCTGTCCGCGTCGTCTTTCAGCGTCTCGGCCCAATCCTCCAGATAGCCTCCGGCGCGCTTGCTGATCGCTTTGTTCTTGGGCTCGGTCGCGTCCTCGGGCTTCTCCGGCACCTCCTCGTCCAAGGCGAGGGTCTGGAGGATCTTGTAATGCCATTGGAGCGCCGGGTTGGGGTATTTCAGCGGGTTGTATACGCCCTTGGGAAGGTTGAGCTGCTGGACAATCACCCTCATTTTTGTCTTGAGGTCCTCCGAACAATCAATCCTCCCGTCGGCGCTAATGTCTCGCAGGTCGTCAGCCACGGGGAGAGGGTAAAGCCAGAGCCCGGCTGGCAGATACGGCGCCCCAGAAGCCTCGTCGGATTGCCCCCTTGACGGGACGAGAGCGGCGAGCATGGGCTGTGCGTCGGACCGGAGCACACACCAAGCGACGCCAATCTTGTCGTCGTCGAGTAGCTTCTTCCAAAGGGCTGAGAATACGCGGGACGATCCGACGTAATCCTCCTCGCTCGGGAAGATAAAGGTAGATTTCTTTACGCTCGCCCAGACGGGGATCGTGCTGCGGTGCTTGAAGCCGATCACCCGGATGACCGGCTTGCCGAAATCCCTGAGGCTCTTTTGCTCCTCCGGCGTAAAGTACACGTATTCGCCGCCAAACTTGTAGGCTTTTTTGATTTCTTGCTTGTCCACCGTCCTCGCAGTGTCCTCTGCAACTCTTGTCATTTCGCCCGTCGCAATCTGGGCTTTTTCCCCATCGAGCCAGACGTAACACGTCCTCGCCGGGGCCTGTCGGTGCACGACGTTGTACCCCTTGACGGTGATCCGGAGTCCAGGGGCAACCTCAAAGGGCAGATGGAATAGCGCCCTCTTGGGCGTCTGCTTGGAGTTGACGTTGGAGATTAATGAGTGTAGGAGAGATAGTCCATCTTCGGATTTAGAGGTCCGAACTTCGATGCCATTGGCCTCGGCATTCGCATCACGGTAAACAATGTCCTCGACGTTTGTTAGCTGTATGTTTTTTTTTTGGGGGGGGAGGCTGTTTTTTCATAGAAAATGAAAAGAAGAGAATATGGGTGAGATTTTTCAAAGAAAAAGATTCAAGAAATTTACAAAACGAAATTTGTGAAATTTCAAAAATGTGAAAATTTAATCAAAAAAATTTGAAAAAAAAAACTGAAAAAAATTGAAAAAAAAAAAAAAAAAAAGGGGGTGGGGGGGGGAGAGAAGGAGAGAGAAAGAAGGAGAGAGAGAGAAGGAGAGAGAGAGAAAAGCCTACATCATAAAACTTGGTCAGGTCAAACTTGGACTCTCCTCTGATGATTGGGAACAAGTCAATGGTGATGCCCAAGTCGTACAAATCCTTTGCCCGGACAGCAGCGGCAGCCCTCGCCGCCTTGTCCGACGCATGCGGGTCGTCGTTGTCCGTCACGATGAAGAGCCGCCGACTGCCAAAGTTGGCAGCCTTGGTAGTGAATATCTGGTTGGCGCAGAAGAGCACGTTGGACATGGAAACCGCATCGGCCGCCGGCTTCAGCACGTCGTCGTCGTCCTCGTCCCCTTCCTCGCCGACCAGCGCCTTGAGCGCCTTGACATCGGCGGCAGCAGGCACGTCCAGGTCGGTGAAGAGGTAGCAATTCGGGTACCCCAGTCCCCCGCGGCCGGCCTTGTCGTCCCGAAACCTCGTCTTTTCCGTCCCGAAAAGGAGGATTCCCATCATGTCCTTGGGGTTGGAAATGATGCGCTGCTCCATCAGATGGTGGGCGCACTTCAAGGCAGCCTGAACCGGGCTGTCCCGGTCGGCCTTTCTGGAGCTAGAGGCCGGAGGAGGCTCCAGCATTGACGGGCTGACTTCGACGGCCAGCAGCACGGCATCCTTTTGCGCCTTGAAGCTCTGGGCGCGAGGGGAAAATGTCAGACGGCCACCATCTCCAAATCTCCAAAGCCGGATGCGTGTCGGGCACAAAACTCACAGCCTCGTCAAACTCTTGCTCTCCTTCATCGTCCTCGTCGTTCTCCTCCCTCCTCCAGTCCCTTTGCCGATCAGCCATTGCGATGGAATGCAGACAGAAATGTTACTTGAAAAAGTCCATAGAGCATTCTGACATTGCCCAGAGCCCAGCGCAGGCGATTCATTTGCAACTTTTGCGCGCTTCCAGCTCCCCGAAGGCGAAACGCGCCGAACGAGCCTAGGCAGGATGCGACAGGGGCCCGCGAAATCACGTGCAGCTTCATCCGAAATGCCGGCAGCCTCATTGGCCGGCACTCAGCAGATGCTGCTAGAGGGGTACCTGTTTTCGAGCGCCTGTCGAGTGCATGGGCTGCGGATGAGCCAAGTAGCGTCCTAGCAGAGCGTTCCGTCATCCTGACTGCAAGCAACTGATGGATGGCCCAAACTTCTTCGGAGCTTGGCATCCAAGAGTTTGATTCCTCGGCGCATCCCGGTGGCTTGGCTTTCCAACCGGGGGTTTTTTGTTTCGTTTGGGGTTCGTTCCTTTTTTTTTGTTGGGCGCCATCGGAATACAAACTTCCTCTTCTCTTGAACCAAACCCGAATCCCCGGCATCTCACCAGAGACAATGGCGTCAAGGCTCTCCGCACAGCAGTTCCGCAGGGGATTGTCACGAGGCTCGTCGTCTCCTCTCGTCCTGTCGCAGCTCGCCCGCCATGCCAGGCATCTGGCCACCCCGGTCCGCCCTGTGACGCAAGATGCCACGGGCTCCAAGGGACCGACGGCCATGGTGTTTCTCAACATGGGCGGGCCTTCCACGCTTCCCGAGGTGGGAGACTTTCTGAGTCGGCTCTTTGTATGCATTGTCTCGAATATCCCAAAAAATCTCATTCGGTGGCCGTTTTCCAATCATGCCATTGCGCTAATCAACGAATCCAAAAAAAAAAAAAAAAAAAAATTTAAAATTAAAATAAAATAAAATGAAAAAAAGGCCGATGGTGACCTGATTCCCTTGGGCAGACTTCAGTCATACCTCGGGCCGTTGATCTCGGCACGGAGGACACCAAAGATCCAGAAGCAGTACGATGCCATAGGAGGCGGCTCGCCGATTCGAAAATGGACAGAGCATCAGAGCGAGGAAATGTGCAAGATCCTGGACCGCATCTCTCCGGAGACGGCCCCCCACAAGCCGTACGTCGCCTTCCGCTACGCAGACCCGTTGACCGAGGAGATGTATCGCAAATTGCTGGCCGACGGCTTTGGCAACGGGAAGGGTGGCAGAGCGGTTGCCTTTACCCAGTACCCTCAATACTCGTGCTCCACGACTGGCAGCAGCCTCAACGAGCTGTGGAAGTGGCGACATAGGCTGGAAGGCAAGAGAGCGTCGGAAACCGGCAACGGCACCATTACCTGGAGCGTCATTGACCGATGGCCAACCCACCCCGGCCTTGTGGAGGCCTTTGCCCAAAACATTGAAGCAAAGCTAGCCGAGTACCCCGAGGAGCGGAGGCGCGATGCCATTCTCCTCTTTTCGGCGCACAGTTTGCCCATGTCGGTGGTCAACAGAGGTATGGTCATCCCCTTTACTTGTTCTTTTTTTTTTTCCCTCTTTTTTTCCTCTTTTTTTCTTCTTTTTTTTTCTTCTTTTTTTTTTTGCCCCTTTTTTTTCTTCTTTTTTCCCCCCTTTTCTTCTTCTTTCTTCTTTTTTTTTTCTTTTCCAATTTTTCCCATCCTTTTGTTATTTCGTCTCTCTCGTCAAACTTACCAAATCACAATAGGCGATCCGTATCCTGGCGAAGTCGCCGCCACCGTTCAGGCAGTGATGGAGCGGCTGAGATTCTCCAACCCCTACAGGTTGTGCTGGCAGTCGCAAGTCGGTCCAAAGGCATGGCTGGGGCCCCAGACTTCGCACACGGTGGAGAACTACATCGAAAAGGGCCAAAAGGACCTGGTTCTCATCCCCATTGCCTTCACCTCGGATCACATCGAAACGCTCTACGAGCTCGACATCGAGGTCATTGGCGAGAGCGGCCACACGGACACGGTCAAGCGAGTGGACAGCTTGAACGGCAGCCCGGTCTTTATCCAGGCGCTCGCCGACCTCGCAAAGTCTCACCTTGCCACCGGCCAGGCGTGCTCGAAACAAATGGGCCTCCGGTGTCCCGCGTGCAAGAGCGAGAGATGTGCCGAGTCCAAAACATTCTTTGCCAGCCAACAGGCTGCAATCTCGTCCGCTCCGGTTTGATTGTGAAGAAATATTTCAGGGGATGGAATATTTGGAAAAACGCGATATATATATATATATATATTACATATCTTTGAAACCAAAAAAAAAAAAAAAAAAGACCAGGTTGAGGCGCAGCGGCCAAGAGGAGTCGTCGTGCGTTGTAATACTCTGTACTCCATAGACTTTGATAGAACGATATATACACTGGCACTCGCCATCCATTCCATGAGCATGAGCATGAGCATACATTGTATCACGGCACCCAGGCAATCGTCACCACCACCCCGGTCAAGGTGAAGACGGAAGACGACTGACTTCCAAGAGGAACGCGCGCGGGACGGGGCGTTGTGTGGAGGGCCCGCGGCTCTTGCGGCCACAGCACACCCGGCTATCGGTGATGATTTTGCGAGCCGAGCCCATGGCCTCAACGTCTTGGTGCGTGGGCACCTTGATCCGGAAACCTGGACCAGCACTGATGCCCCCCCCCCCCCCCACCAGAGCTCCATCTTCGAAGCATCATCTCACGCGTCCAACCAAAGTGGTTTGTACGGAGTAGTGCTTCTGTCCATGGTTGGGGGGGTTTTGTTTTCTTTTTTTTTTTTCTTTTTTTTCCCTTTTTTTTCTTTTTTTTTGTCTTTTTTTCCCGCACGGTTGTTGAACAGGAGAAGGGCGAGGTTCCAACCGCGTCAGCTTCAAGTGGTTGGTTCTGGCTGACATTCCGGCCACAGGAATAACGATCGAAACGCCCCCCCCCCCCCCCGGTTCACCTCCGGATCACCGCCCCCAGTCGTCATGGCGCCGCAGTCCCGTCCGGATGCTCCGGTGATGCTTAAATCATACATATTATATGCCGCCTACCTCGTCTGCTGAGGACGAAACCGAAACAGAGAAAAAGACGGGAATCGTTGCGTTTGCACTTCTAAACGGTAACCTTTTGCCTTGGACCGGGGTGAAAATCCCATCTGGTGCAAATGCTCCGCATCTGAAAGCTTGCCCGAGTTGCCACAACGTTCTCTCTCGTCGTCATGTAGGGATGGTGATTTTGTTTGTTGTGTGGGGCAGCTCCAATTCCTATTTTTTTGCGTCCGTGTGCTTCGTAGATCAATTGATTGATTATGCGTTGTCTCATCACAAGAGGAACACAGACGGAGCCAAGGCTGCCGGGCCATCAGTGGCTTGACGGTTGTCGTAATGGATGTCGTGTTTCTGCAGGTGTCATGCCCTCGGCCGACTATTTTTCTCTTTTTTTCTTTTTTCTTTTTCCTATTTTTTTTTTCTTTTTTTTTTCTCTCTCTTTTTCTTTTTTTATCCCACCGCCTCTCTTTTTGTTGGGATACGATATTTGATGCTGCCGTGTCCGTTGACAAAGCCGTCTGTCTGGCCTCGTCACAGGTTCGCCACAAGCTCCAGGCCCAACCCTATTTTTTTTTTCCAACACCTTGGGAAGATGCCCGGCAGTGTTTACTTTTGCCATCCTCGTTCAACAGCGCCATTCATTCGTTACCATACAATCCAAATCCGCAACCGCTCCTCAGTGCCAAGTTCGATTTATCCGTGGCCTGCGAGGTACGGGTGTCGGATATTAGCTTGTACAAGGGTGCCGGTAGGTTTCGGCCTCGCCAGCAAGCCCGTTTGGTTGTTTCACAGCAGTGGCGCTACCACCGTTTTTTTTTTTTTTTTTTGCATATTTGCTTTTCTGCCCCCGAGCGTCCAGCAAAGATGCAGACAGAGCGCTCCTCAGGCGACTCTCGTGCTTTGGTAGTAGCAGGTGTTTATTGATTTGATTTCCCTGACCGCTTCGGCGTTGACGGGAAGGGGGGGATAATCCATATTGATGTCTCAGCTCAGGCCACAGGAAGCCCTCCGAGGCGTTTTGTTCTTTCGAAGCTTGGCCCGTACCTGAAATTATTTCATTCACTGTAGACGAACTCCCATCAATCTCCCTGCAAACAGGCAGCTCGCCAGTGCGGCAAATGAGGATGGGCCTTGCCGGCCTATAAATAGCAGGGCGACGGGCATCAGGGCATCAGGGCAATCAGGTCAACAGGGCAATCAATACTGTATATGCTTGTGCACATGTGCTCGGCAGGCGATACGAAACAAAGGAGAAGCGCTCGTGCGGAGCAATCTGGAAGAAACAGTGGGAGCTCCTGAAATTAACCTTGAGTGATGGACATTACCACTACTACCTTAGGTACCTAGTACTACCTACCTACCTAGCAGTACCACCTATAGGTAAGGTACTAAGGCGCTCGGTACTAAGGTAAGGTACTGGGTAGTACTACCTACTAGTACGGAGTACGTTGTTGCTGCAGGTACCTAGTACCTCGGCACCTTGCTTGTTGCTCGCGTTTATGCCCGTCGGGTCAGCGAGATGCTGCCCTCCGCCCCAAAGCCGTTCCGTCATGCTCACCATTGAGATTTGACTCGTGCATTCCGAGAGGTGGTGAATACATTTGACAGGTTTTTTTTTCTTCTTTTTTTACTTTTTACCTACTATAGCAGTACCTAGTAGTACTGCTAGACACTAAATAACGTAAGATACCAAGTATAGGTAAGTACCTAGTACCTTGGGTATTTGGTACTACCTCCTGCTCCAAGACCAAGCCCGATCCGTGCGACGCCACACAAGAGCGGCCATTGTGTGGCTCGTGGGAAATCAAAAGGCAGCGGCCAATCAGCGCCGGCCAGCGCCGAGCCGTGCCCTGGGCAACTTCTGCTCTAATTGTTCGGCCATCGGGCCCCTGGAGGAACTAGTCCCGTAGCGGCATAGCCCACTAATGCACCCCCTTTTGCCCTTATTTATTGCTGTCCGCGCCAGATTGAAGCGAGCAGGCTTGCTGTTACAAGGTACAAGGCAATAGTCGCTGCTTGCTCGCTGCTGCTTTGGTGCTGTTATGGAGCAACAATGCTGGCAGCAACGGCTGCAGCACAAGTCGCAGCGCAAGTACGAGTACCCCGTGCACCGCAGCGGCCCCGGCGGCAGCACAAGTACAGATACTCCCCTCCCCTTCCCCCCCAGCGGTGCTCCCACCACCTCCCAGTGGAGTCTTTCCCCCCCCTGCCAGCAGGTGGCCGCAACTGCAGCGCCCAGCCACAAATTCCTCCCCCATCATCAACCCCCGAAATTATTCTTCCTCCTGCTCGTCCTCCAACTGGCCCTCATTCATTGCACTTCACCTCTTCACTTCCTCCCTCATTGCTACTTTCCTCTTCGGCCGGCTCATCGCCTCGACCGTTGTTCTTCGATTCATTGCCGTCGTTTCTGCCTCTTCAATCTACTTCTTCGAACCCATTGACACGCGTCGTTGTCCGCTAGGGCCTCAGCGCATTTTTTTTTTCTCTTCTCCTTTGGTAGGTCTTCTCGCCCGCTCGTTCCCGCCGTCGAAATTCCCGTGCACGGCGCCAGCAGGATTGCCTTCAGAGCGTCCCCGGAGCACACAAGTTGGCACGGAGGGCGTCCTTGTCGGTTGCTCCCTACGCGCACGAGAGCGTTGCCTCTCTCTCTGCCTCTCTGCCTCTCTCTCTCTCTCTCTCTCTCTCTCTCTCTCTCTCTCCCTCTCTCTCTCCTCCCCTTCCTTTGATTTTGGAGCCGCGAGGCTGCTCCTCAACCCGTGGCTCCTGGCCGTTTCGGTGCAGCCCTCCTCCCCGAAAATGGCCTCGCAGCTGACCAATCGCGCAGAAACTCGAGCCTTCTTTACCATTCTTTAGTAAACTTCCTTCGACCGTTCTTTATACATCAATATGGGTAAGGCATTTCTTTCTTTGAGCCACGCGTGGCCCTGCGTGCCCCGTGCAGGCGGGGAGGCACGAGGCAATCTGGACGTGCCACGAGGCACTTCACCGCGGCGGCGCCCTTTGGGCAACACAAGAAGCGTTTGGCGCCTCCTTTCCCCCCCTGCAGCAGACGCGCTTCGCATTCTTGTCTCCCGCCACCACATCCGTTCCTCGCCATCTACTCTTTCTTGGGTCGCTTTCTTGGGCAAAACAAACATCTCCGTTGCTTCAAACACAAATTCCTTGTATCCGGCTTTTTGCACCTCGGCATGACGTTCGATCTGGTCCACCAAGTCAAATCGCGGGCTCGCAGCCTGCAGCTCGAAAAGAGCGCTCTGTCGCCGGCCATGGTTGCTTTGGAGCAGGTTGCATCGCAGGCCCAGGCAACGAAGCGCGTGAGCAGCCTGCCCGGCGGCCCAAACGCTGCGGTCCAGTTTCCGGTGCCCGCCTTTGTTCCTGCCACCATTCGCCGCTACCGCAGCATGCTGGAAGTTGAAGAACCGCCCAAACTCGGACCGTGGAGCCCCATGTCGTTTGAGGAGCTGTATTCTGGTCCCATTCGGCCTCCAGTGGGGTCGGATGATTCCGATCCGAGCTACGGCCAATCGACGGCGTCGTCTTGTTGGAACGCAAGCCCGCCGGCCGTGGTTGAAAGCCGAGCAACTGATTTCTCCAGTCAGAAGCCTACATCTTCGCCTCCTGCCTTTGCCATGCACAACAATCCCATCTGCGATAGTCACAGAACGGACGGGGGCTGACATTTGAACTCTATAGCTTCCAACGGTGCCGATTCATCACAGGGCGTTGCTTCGCCGCCTCCCGGTAAGTTTTCCCGCGCCCGCCGCCCCCTTCCCCCCTCTCCTTATATTGCTTGCATCTCTGACGTGAATGGGCGACAGTATCCCCGGCAGCCGCTGCCGACAACAAAAACATTGTTCGAAGAAAGCTGACCGGCTACGTTGGATTTGCCAACCTTCCCAACCAGTGGCACCGTAAGAGCGTGCGAAAGGGTTTCAACTTCAATGTCATGGTTGTTGGCGAGTCTGGCCTGGGCAAGTCGACCCTGGTCAACACGCTCTTCAACACCTCCCTGTACCCTCCCAAGGAGCGCAAGGCTCCCAGCCTCGACATCATTCCCAAGACTGTCACCATCCAATCCATCAGCGCCGACATTGAGGAGGCTGGCGTCCGTCTGCGCCTGACCGTCGTCGACACCCCCGGCTTTGGCGACTTCGTTAACAACGACGAGTCTTGGCGGCCCATTGTCGACAACATTGAGCAGCGCTTTGACGCCTACCTGGACGCCGAAAACAAGGTCAACCGGATGAACATTGTCGACAACAGAATTCACGCCTGCGTTTTCTTCATCCAGCCCACTGGACACTCGCTGAAGCCTTTGGACATTGAGGTTATGCGACGCCTCCACACCAAGGTCAACTTGATCCCCGTCATTGCCAAGTCGGACACTTTGACGGATGAGGAGATTACCAGCTTCAAGGCACGAGTGAGTTGAGCCCATTTTTTCTTCTTCTTTTTATTTTTTTTTTTTTTTGGTGAGGGTTGGCTTGATGGAGGTGCTGATTCTCGTGCCTCTTAGATCTCGGCAGATATCAAGTACCACGGCATCCAGATTTTCGAGGGCCCCCGATATGAACTCGACGACGAGGAGACGATTGCCGAGAACAACGAAATCATGTCCAAGGTTCCCTTTGCCATCGTTGGCGCCACGAACGAGATCAAGACCGCCGATGGCCGCAAGGTCCGCGGACGTGAGTACCCGTGGGGCACCATTGAGGTTGACAATGAGGAGCACTGCGACTTTGTCAAGCTTCGACAGATGCTCATCCGGACGCACATGGAGGAGCTCAAGGAGCACACCAACAACACCCTGTATGAAAACTACAGAACCGACAAGCTGCTCGCCATGGGCGTTTCCCAGGATCCTAGCGTCTTCAAGGAGGTCAACCCCGCCGTCAAGCAGGAGGAGGAGCGTGCCCTGCATGAGCAGAAGCTCGCCAAGATGGAGGCCGAGATGAAGATGGTCTTCCAGCAGAAGGTGGCGGAGAAGGAGAGCAAGCTCAAGCAATCGGAGGAGGAGCTCTACGCGCGCCACCGAGAAATGAAGGAACAGCTCGACCGCCAGCGCCTAGAACTCGAAGACAAGAAGCAGCGCGTCGAGAGCGGGCGGCCCATAGAGAAGGAAGGCAAGCGAAAGGGATTCTCGCTGCGATAAACGAACGCCTGTGGTCCCCGCCGATCGCTCTCGAGTTGCGACTTGCTTTCCCGCACGATCAATATCAGAATATCCATGATGTCCATACAATATCTGCTCGACGCCCTTTCCTTTTTTTTTTTTTTTCCCTTTTCGATTCTTTTGTTTTTTTCTCGTCACCTCCTTGTCGTCACTTTATTTTTTAATCATAAACTCGTATAATCTCCGCCAAGAAAAAAAGTTTGCCTTCCAAGAGGGTAGGCAAGGAAAAAAAAAAGACTTTATGAAAACTGGTCATGCAGCAGGGGGGAAGTGCAAGACCATGAAAACATTACAAATCTTGACTTGGTATTGGTGGTCGCATCTCCAAATAGAGCGGAGGGGGGGGGCTCTCTTGGGCGTCTCTGCCCATTCATGTTCCGCGGGAACAGGGCCATCTCCAGGCTTTTGAGATGGCCCCTCCACCCGGGATGGGTAGGCAGGGCGGCGCTCTGGGGAAGAGCCACAGGCAGACTAATGGGGTCCTCCCGCCTTTGGTGTACAGTTGTTGGGAGGGTCGGGGGCCGCCGTGCGAAAAGTCACTCCTTATTCATTTCCCTACACGATCGTCACACTTACGCTTTCCTTGAAATCTATGTCGGGCAAGATATGGCCAAAAATACCCTGCGTCTCCGTCTTTTTCTCTCGGCATGCCTTCGGATAGCTTTTGTTGCCTGTCTGGATGGAGCAGCAAACTGCGGATTTGAATTTGACAGGAGCAAATGGATGGCTGGGGGAGGGTTGAAACAGCAACTGTTGTATTTTAGTCGTGTGATTGACGTTCTCAACACACGATCGTATGTCTAGGCCTTGTTTGTCGTATTTTCCTAGCTAGTTTGATTTTATTGTCTTTATTTTTGTTTTCATTGTTCTTGTTCTCTCTCTCTCTCTCTCTCTCTCTTTCCTCTCTTAAAAACTACTGCAGTGTCAAGACAAAGACTTCTTTAAAAAAAAAAACCCCCCCATTGTGCGCTTGAAACCATACAATCAAAATGCTTTTTTGACTTGCCAATTCGGCTGCCCGACTGTCTGCGAATTTTCCGTCAAGAATCCGTGTACCCGTTGCAGGTTGTCGTATATCGTAAAGGCGCCTTGCATCATTTTTTGGCGAATGTCGCTGACCTTGCTAAGCATGCTTGCGTTTGCATGATGGTGTCTCTACACAACCTCGGCATGGCGTTGCGAAGATGGAAGTATGTTCCTTGAGGGAAAGAAGAAGAAAATTGGAAGAGAAAAAAAAACTAGAGGGAGAGAGAGAGGGAGAGAGAAAGAGAGGGAGAAAGAGAGGGAGAGAGAAAGAGAGAGAGAGAGAGAGAGAGACAGGGAGACAAGAGAGACGAGAAAAAGAGAGAGAAGGGTGTATGATTATTATTTTTTTTCCTTCTTCTTCTTCCCCTTTCTGTTCTTTGGTGATCCAAACAGCAACATCTGGCTAATATAATTCGTCTGGCTATTATTAAATTTTGGGGGGAGGGGAGAGAGGGGGAAGAAGAACTCTTTTCTTTCCCTTTCTTTGCGATTTTTTTTTTTGGTTTTTTTTTGGTTTTGGTCAAGTTCTCGGCTTCTGCATATGTATACATGTATCTCTTGCACTCGTGATGGAATGCGCGCGGCACGAGCACTAGTTCTCCCGCCCCTCTCTCATCTCCGCTTCGCATTCCGCAACAAAAAGGCGCCGACGACACCCGCGGCGATGCCGATGCCGCTGATGATGGCGACGCCCAGGAGGCCCTCCTTGGCGACCTTGTCGTCGATGAGCTGGCGGAGGTCGGCGGCCTGGAGGTTGGCGGGTTCTTTGTCGAGGAGGAGGTCGTTGTAGCGGCGGGCCTCGCCGTAGTTGCCCAGCTTGTAGTTGCCGAGGGCGAGGTAGTAGAGGCATTCGCGGCGGCGCTCGGGGGAGACGCGGAAGATGTCGGAGAGGAGGCGGACGCCGAGCTGCTGGTCGTTGCGGTTGTTTGATTTGACGAGGCCCTGGATTGGGGGATCGCGGAGAGAGTTTAGTTTTATGAAATGAAGGGAGGAGTGGCAGAGGGAGGAGGAGGAGGAGGAGGCGAACCCAGGCATAGTTGAACTTGGTTTGGACGCCGACCATTTCGCCCTCTTTTTCAAACTGCGCGCGCAGGACGCCGAGCTCTGAAGGATTCAGAGGCCTGTTGAGAGGAGGTATCCGTTGTTAGAGCAGAGGGAGAATGAAAGAGGAAAATAAAAAGGAAAATAAAGAGAAAAAGGAAAAAGAAAAAGGAAAAAGGAAAAGGAAAAAGAAAAAGGAAAAGAAAAAGGAAAGGGGCGGAGGGAGGACGAACGTCTCTGCGTCGAGGGCATCTGCCGTTTCGAAAGGCTGTCTGTTAGCTGAGGCTATTCATACATGCATACATAACACACACATATATATTATATTATATATATATATATATATATATATATATATTATATATGGTCGGCATTACCAGCGCAGCGCATCGCAGCGCAGCGAGAAAGAGTAAGAGGGCCCGTCTTACAGGGAAGTTCTGTAACCATATTGGCGGTTCGGAAGGTTTTTTTTTCCTTTTAGGTAAATGCGGCGCAAAAGGGAGTCTCGCTCTTGCGAAGGGCGAAAAAAAAAAAAAGAGAGAGAGAGAGAGAGAGAGAGAGAGAGAGAGAGAGGCGGACAAGATCAAGAGATGACCTGCCTCTTCATTGGTCTCGTGAGTTTTGCGCGGCGAAAAGAGGGAAGCCTCTTTTTTTAGTTTTTTTGGCTTGCTGGAGGTGTGGCTGGAGGGAATGTTTTTTTGGGGAGGCTTTTCTTTAGTGGGGGGGTGGGGAGATGGGGAGATGGAGGTGTGGCGAAGCTGGGATGACGTTTTGGGTGTGTGTGGCTTGTTTGAACGGGGGGGGGGGTTTGAGTCGAGTCGAGTCGTCCCGGGCGACAGAAAAAGGGCGGGCTGGAACTTTTGTTGTTTTGTTCGTTACTTGGAACGATTTGACGGCTGCCTTTTTTTTTTTTTTTTTTTCAGGATTGAATCGAGCCACGAATAAACAAGACAGGGGCCGAGAATTATCGCAAGGAGACGCCTATAAAAGGGTTAGAAATTTTTGGAATATTTCCCAAAAGAGAAAAAAAAGAAAAGAAAAAAAAAAACACCCCGTCACGATGCTTCTCGCCGAAGATCCAGCTACCGTACGTTGACATTTATATAGATATGATATATATATATATATGTGATATATATGATATGATATGATATATATATTCATATCCTCCAAACTCCAGAGTCTCTAGATGCTAACCCGCCTCTCTCTCTCTCTCTCTCTCTCTCTCTCGCAGCTCATCCACCACACCATCAACAACTTCAACATCCAGCCGGACAAGCTCGCGGTGGGCCGCATCGCGGAGTCGCTGTCGACGCTCCAGCAGGCGCGCGACCTGCACGTTCGCGACTCGGACTCGACGCTCAAGAAGCTCGCGCGGCAGCTCAACACGATCAACGCGCAGCACGACGAGCTCCTCGCGTCGCACTCCTCGGCGGGCCACGCGTCGTCCATCTCTCGCCTCGACACGCACAAGTTCCGCGTCGCCAAGGCGGCGTCCGACGCCGAGATGGAGGCCGAGAGGCTGGCGCAGCAGGCCGCGGATCTGGCCGCGAGGCTGCAGGAGCTGGAGCTGCAGGGCGTGGACGGGGCCGAGGAGAGCCGCAGGAGGGATCCCGTCGACGACGAGGTGCTGCTTCGGCTCAAGGTGTATCGCAGCCTGGGCATTGAGATTGAGCGCGACGACAAGGACGGCGAGTGGGCGCGGGCGGTGGTGCGCAACGACAGGAAGGGCGACGTGCACGTCGTCAACATGGACAAGAAGTTTTCGCGGTACTTTTATGCCAATTATTTCTGGCAGACGCTTTGACGAGCTTGAGTGAAGAGGGGTTTTGGATTTTTGATTTTTTTTGATTTTTGATTTTTTTTTTATATCTATCAATTTTTGGGGGGGGAGGCAAGATACCATTATCAAGGAGAGCTTAGACATGGCGTTGAGGATGTTGTCATTACGATTATTGCTCGAGGCTATTTCATATATATATATATATATATATATATATATATATATACACTACCAGGATCAAAGAAGACGTGAGCGGGGAAGAAGAAGAAGAAGAAAACGCAACATGTACAAATTTCCCAAAGTGCTCGCCATGTTTCCTGTTATACGCCCGAAGCAAAAACATGCCGCCCATGACCTTGCCAGAGACCAAATGTAAGTGTAAAAAAGTTTGAAAAAAAAAAGGGATAAAATTGAATCACAGGGAATAAAAACAAACCGTCTGCCGTCTTTACCAAAAAAAAAATACACTTTGATTCCGGACCGTGTTTTCATTTCCGCAAATAAATATTATTCTTCACTGCGTTCTCTTGGTTGCCTTGGAGGACATGGCCATGGGCAAGTATCCCTCGTTCTGGCTCGCGCCGGCCAGTCCGAGGCGCGGAGCCGCCGAGGGCGCCCGAACCTTGGAGCTGTTTGGAGACGGCGTCGCCATGGGCCTCTTGTCGCGGCTCCGGGTGCGGCCCTTCATCATGAGAACGCCGCCTTCGGCCGGCGCGTTGGCCGGCCCTCCGGACAGGGTGCGGCGGTGGTTCCTGTCCAGCTCGGAGCGGGAGCTGATGGCGGGCCAGGCTTCGTCGTCGTCGTCGTCGCCGTCGCCGAGGCGCCATCCGCCAACGCCCTCAAAGTCTCGCTCGACGCCAACGCTGGGGATGAGGCCGAGGCCCATGTCACTCGCGGGCGTGGCGGATCCGGCAGAGTAGACGGACGAACTGGGCCTCCGAATGCGGCGGTGCCTCTTGAGGAGCGCGGACGACGCCGAGGGGCTGACGCTGTTGTTGCGGCTGTGGACGGAGGAGGACGCCGAGGAAGGCCGGGGAGGCCGGAGATGGCGTGTCTTGCCGCGGCCGCTCTCGGTGAGGTGGGCAAGGGATTGCGACACCAGGGAGAGGGCGATGTCGAGGTAGACGACGAAGACGCGGAAGATGAGGATGGAGAAGGCAAAGGTGGTGGTGATGCCTGCGAAGACGGCGAGCGGGATGGTGGTGACGAGGAGCAGGGGCACGACGCAGGCGTAAATGGGGTTGAGGAGCGCCATCTGGGAGCGGATGTCAGGCGAGCGCAGGGCGATGATGCTTCATGACATGGCTGAGAGCCGCGGCTCGGGTCTTGATCGCCTGAGAGAGTTTGCTGCTGTTGCTGCTGTTGCTGCTGCTGCTTTTTTTTTTTTTGTTGTTTTTTTTAGTTTTGTCCTAAAGATAATGGAGTTGACTTGTTTGATTGTTGCCAAGGCCGTTTTGGGGGAGGCTGATGACGATGATCATGTATAAAATATTTTGTTTGAAAAGAAAAATTTTAAAGGGGGAGAGAGAGGGAGAGGGAGAGGGAGAGAGAGAGAAGGGAAAAGGGAAAGGGGAAAAGGGAAATTCTCAATCGTTGGATTGAAGTATCAACTCAAAAGGTTTTTATTTTAGGAAGGGGGGTGATGATGACATTGGCAGGCAAACCGATATATTGAGGGGGGAAGCAAATCAGTTTGTAAGTGAGACGAGCGCGATGAGAAGGGAGTTCTTTTGTTCAAAGGGGACGAACAATTAATTGTACGAAGGATCGAAAGAGAAGGAGGGGAGAAGAAGGAGAAGAAGAAGAAGAAGGAGGAGGAGAAGGAGGAGAAGGAGGAGAAGGAGGAGGAGAAGGAGGAGAAGGAGGAGAAGGAGGAGGAGAAGGAGGAGAAGGAGGATGTTTTGGGAGGGGAGAAATGCTTCCGGTCAGCTTGATTTTGTGGCTTTTTTTGGTTTCGGGTGTTTTCTTTTTATTTATTTTAGACCTGATAGCAACAAGTCGTGGGAGGCGTCAAAGTTGTGGGTGTTGTTAACTGATAGGGAGAAGAAGAAAACAAAGAGAGAGAGAGAGAGAGAGAGAGAGAAGGTGGTTTCTAATAAGAAAAAAAATAAGAAGAAGAAGAAGAAGAAACAACAAATAATAATAATAATAACTTGATACCTTCTATAGGATAATAGTAATAAATAGGTAGTTACTCCGTACTTTATATGTACTCCGTACCCATGATTCAATCAATCAATGGCGGCGTGCGGGGAAGCGGCGTTTGGCTTGTTCCTGGGGAGTTTTCGCTTTGTTTGTGCTTATGTAAACTTATCATTATTATTGTTAGCATTACAATGAAGGGATAAGTTGTTATGTTTTAATAGTACCATGTTAATGCGATGCAACCATGTTTTTTTTTTTAAAAAAAAATTGGAAAATAATTAAATAATAATAGTAATAATAACAATAATTTTTTTTTTAAAAAAAGACGAGGCTAAAGGGAGAAAATAAGAGAGAGAGAGAGAGAGAGATGCGTCCAAAAGTGGATCGCCGGCAGCTCTGCATCTCCTCCTCCTCCTCCTCATCCTCCCCGCCTTCTCCACTCAACAAACAACAACACATTCTCCAAGACCGGGGTTTTCTTTTTTTTTTTTTTTTTTTTTTCACGGTTCCTGACATGATGGGCATCTCATTCATAGCTCTGCCGCTGAGGACGATGGCGATTACTCAACATTAGATGGTACATGTCCATTCCATACATTTACCTATATATACAGAGTACATATATATATATATATATATATATAATACGCCAAAAAAAAAAAAAAAAAAAAAAAAAAAAAACACAAGGGACAATGTGCCAACATCGCCATGGCCAAGACGATGCCGCTCCCCAGCCGCCGCAGCCAGAGGCCCAGCCTCTCCGCGGTGAGCCTTTCCCGTGGCATCTCGGCGTCTACGACGCCCACTGCCATCCCACCGACACCATGGCCTCGCTCGCCTCTCTCGCCACCGCGCGCACCAGAGCGCTCGCCATCATGGCCACCCGCGCCCAGGACCAGCGCCTCGTTGCCCAGGCAGCCGCCGAGCACGGCATCGCCGCCGCGGACGGCGGACGGTGCAGGGTCGTCCCGGCGTTTGGGTGGCATCCCTGGTTCTCCCACCAGCTGTACGACGACTCCGCCCCCGATCCCACGTACAGCAGCCCTGCCGGCGGCGAGGACGCGGCCCGGGAAGCCAAGGCCTCCCACTACGCGGCCGTCCTCTCTCCGCGCCCTCGGGACGCGTCGTTTATCGCCTCCCTCCCGCCGCCGATCCCCCTGTCGTCCCTGATCGCCTCCACCCGCGAA
Organism: Trichoderma cornu-damae; assembly: GCA_020631695.1. Taxonomy (NCBI): domain Eukaryota; kingdom Fungi; phylum Ascomycota; class Sordariomycetes; order Hypocreales; family Hypocreaceae; genus Trichoderma; species Trichoderma cornu-damae. Next base: position 3,941,877 of record CM036089.1, read on the forward strand.
TACCTCGCCTCCTTCCCTCACGCCCTGGTCGGAGAGGTCGGCCTCGACAAGGGCTTCCGCCTCCCGCGGCAGCGGCTCCCCGGCGACGCCTCCCCCCCCGACGCCGGCCTCACCCCCGGCGGGCGGGACGGCCGGCTCCTCAGCCCGTATCGGGTGCAGATGCGGCACCAGCAGGCCGTCCTGCGGGCGCAGCTGCGGCTCGCGGGAGAGGCGGGGAGAGCCGTCAGCGTGCACGGCGTGCAGGCCCACGGCGTCTTGTACGACACGGTGGCGTCCTGCTGGAAGGGCCACGAGAGGAGGGTGCTGTCCCGGAGGGAGCGGAGGCGCATCGCCCCCGGCGCCGAAGAGAGCTCCGGCGAGGACGAGGACGAGGACGAGGACCCCGAAGACGGCGACCGCGAGGACAAGGGGGCCGCCGGCAGCGCGGCGGCCCCCCGACCGTTCCCGCCGCGGATCTGCCTCCACTCCTACAGCGGCAGCGCCGACATGCTCAAGCAGTGGCTCCATCCGTCGGTCCCCTCCGTCGTCTTCGTCTCCTTCTCCGCGGCCGTCAACCTGGGCACCGACGGCGGCAGGGCGCGGCTGGACGGCGTCGTGCGCGCCGTGCCGGACGACAGGATCCTCGTGGAGAGCGACCTGCACGCGGCGGGCCCCGAGGCCGAGGCCACGCTGGAGCACATGTACCGGCTGGTCTGCGAGATCAAGGGGTGGCCCCTCGAGCACGGGGTGAGGACGGTGGGAGACAACTTTGCCAGGTTCATACGCGGGTAGGTTGCAACGTCTTGTTCTCGTTCGCACTTCGTGGTTCTTTCAACTCTTCTTGTCAATGAGGCGAATATATGTCATGTTATTGGTTGATTTTATTGGATTGGGGGAAAGCCAAAAAAAAAAAAAAAAAAAAAAAAAAAAAAGTCATTCAAAACAATCATTTCTGTTTTTGCTGTCCGCCAGCATCTTTGCTTTGCTTTGCTCGCTCATAACGCCCGCTCTGCCTTTTGACCCGGTATGAGATGAAGTATTTCCCTTGGTAATGATGATTATTGTATTATTGTTATTAATATAATGCGAGCCCGTTCTTTGTACTTTGTTTGTTTGTTTGTTTTTTGGACTTTTTTTGGACTTTTTTTTTTCTTCTTTTTTTTTTAATTCTTTCCCCCCCTTCATGCATCTTGGGTTTCATTCATTCCCCCATTTCCTCAAGGGACATCTCTCTCATCAGCCCGTTCCGTCTTCAAAGACCCTGCAGATTAATCAATCAGCTTCAACAACCGCACCCATCAGGTCTCTTCTCGTCGTGCGCCTCCTCCAGCTCATCGTAGGCCGGGGGGCTCACGTCCTCCGTGAACCTCGGCGGCTGCGTCCCATCCGCTCTCGCCGCCCTCCTCTCTTGGGCAGCCACCATGTCGCCGACGACGGACGCCGCCTCCTGGAAAGCCGCGAGCTCGTCCTCCATCGACGTCTCCTCCTCCCGCATCACCAGCATGCTTGTCTTTTCGTTGAGCTCCACGCGCTCGGCCCGGAACGGCAAAAAGTCTCGCATGCGGCAAAGGAGATTTCCTGCGGTTTGCTCGAAGCCGGCTCGGCGAGCACGTCTTTGGACGCGGCGCCGGGCCCGGGCCTCACGGCGCGGATGGCGGCTGTGGATCCGCCGGCGGACGGATCGGAGGATGAAGAAGAGGGCCAGATGGAACGTGAAGATGGTTGCGAAAAGGGGCAAGTAGCTAATGTGCTGTTTGTTTCAGCGGCGTGTTAGCCTCGGACATGTTTGAACGTTTTGGGCGGGCTCTTGCCCGAAAAAAAAAAAGAAGAAGAAGAAGAAGAAGAAGAAGAAAGAAACACGCAAAATTACCCTTTGGGAACGGACTGGTATCAGCCGCGCTGAGCCGCCGTTATCCCTGTAGTAGAAAAAGTGCTGGCCTCCCTGTCCATCCACCTGCATGCTCACGACGAGCCCGTCGTCCCTGTGATGGGGGGGGTGGTGGTGGTGGTGGTTCTGGTTGTGGCTGCGGTGGGGGGGGGAGCCGTCGTGGTGATGGTGGTGGTGGTGGTGATGGCGGAAGCCGTGGTTCGTGCCGTCGACGGGGAATCCAAGCACGGAGCTCAGCCAGTGCTCCATGGTGCCGCGGAGAGTGGACGAGGCGAGCTTGGCCGTCTGGTAAAAGGTCTGCAGGTTGAAGGCCGGCGCCGAGGGCCTGATGCCCAGCCCGCCCAGGACCTTTTCCTGCTTGGCGTGGACGACTTCTCCGAGCTCGCGGATCTGGCGCTCCATGGATATGATGTCCTTGATCTCGGCCTTGATCTCGGCCCCGACCTCGCCGCCGACGTCGGCCGATCCGGTCATGGCCCTTATCCTGTCCAGCACCTCCTTCTCGCCGAGCCGAGAGGGCGCGTGGCCTTCGGTGGTGTAGACGACCGAGTCCCCCCCCACGTCGTAGACCTTGGCCGGCGTCCGCTGCCTGAAGCTCGTGAAGAAGGTCGTCTCGGGCACGGCCTCCCCGTCCAGCGACATGATGGTCACCGCCAGGTCCTGGTCCCAGGGCACCCGCCGCGCGTGCTCCCTGCAGGTGAAGTTCCAGCTGGCGGCGACGGTGTGGCCGTCCAGCGAGGCAAACGTCCCTTGGCCGGCGCCGTTGTCATCTTGGGACAGGAGGAAACCGTCGATCCTCACCTTGGCTCGGCTGCAAGCCTCTGGGGATTCTTGAATGTCGAGATTAAAGACCTTTTTTTTTTTTTTTCAATTTTTTTGCGCGTGAGCATGTGAGTCAGAGCGCGCGCCACCACGGATGCCATTGTTCTTTTCTTCTCCTTACCAGCGTTTGATCGGCCGCCTTTGCAACCGCGGAGCTGCTTGTGTCCACGGCGACGGCGACGGCAAAGGCAGCGTCATTCGGTGCATCCGTTTGAGCTGCAAGAAACAAGCCAAGTCAGTCTAGGTAATTGAGACGGATGAAGCGGTGATTGGGTGTTGCTCCCGTGTGCAACGTCTCCCATCCCCCTCTCTGCCGCTCCCCCCCCGGATAGAGTACCCCCCCCATCAAGAAAACAGCCCGTCCATCCACCCCCTTTCCCATTGCCTCTGTCTCTCTCTCTCTCACCCTCTCGTTCCAACAAATGTGCAAAAATGGAATCACGGCAATATACACACCTCGTAAAGGCATCGGCGTCGCCCGCACAGGCCTCGTCAACGCCGCCGTTGGCGCCAACATGAGCGTCGCCGCCTTACCAAGGCCACGCATGGTAGATTTTGATTTTTTTTTTCTTTTTCCTTTTTTTCTTTTTTTTTCCCCCCAGGCCTACCGGCTGTCGCAACACACCGCCCGGCGTGTATTTGCTCCTTCGTGATGAGCACAAAAACAGCCAAGGGAAACAAAAGAGTGTCGGCGGGTAATTGAAAGCCAAGATGAATTGATAAAAAGAATAAGAAAGAATAAAGAGTAAAAGACAAAATAAAAATAAAAATAAAAAAAATAAATTCGTTTCCAAACAGAATAAGCTTAATAAAGAGGTCTAGAGCGAGCTGCTCCGCAAATTGTCCAAGATTGTTTCCAGTAAAGCAGCACGACGCGCGTCGGTCAGTAGCAACTAAAAAAAAAAAGCCCAAGGGAACGAAAACCGAGAGGGATGGGGAGGGAGAGGACAAAGGGAGGAAGGAAGGGAGAGTAGTTTTTTTTTTGTTTTGTTTTTGTTTTTTTTTCTGTCTCTATCTTTCTCTCTCTCTCCCTCTTGGTTTTTTTTTTTGCTTTTTCTTTTTCTTTTTCTTTTCTTTTTTTTTTTCCCCCTTTGCCCTCGGCTCTCTGCCTATTGAGGTCGCATTACAACGGCCATTACACAAGGGAGGGGGGGGAAACACGACTAATAATAAAATGTCCTGCTGCTCACATGAGGCAGCGCCTTACTGGAAAAAGCACACGATGCCCCATCCCCGGCATTCCGGCCAGAAAGCCCTCCCTTGGGATTTCAGTCCGGGGGGGGGGGGTTGGGGCGAGGCGCAGCTCTTTTTTTTTTTTTTTTTTTTTTTTGGCGAAGGGCTTTTTAGTGCCAGACGGGGTGCTGTTGGCGGCCAGCAGCGCTGCCAGAAAGCCACCTGGCGAGCGCTAGACCCTGTAAGCCAACCTTGATTTGGTGCGATTTGCTGCTATGGAGGTGCTATAATTATGCCGGCCATGGCAGCATCACATGGGGGAGGGGGAAAAAAAAAAGGAAAAAGGTTAACCCTTGCATCTGAATAAAATAAATAAATAAATAAATAAAACACAGAGAGATGCAAAAAGCAGGTCTCGGAATGACGGAAGAAGAAGAACAAAGAAAAAAGAAGAAGAAAAAAGGGCCATCCTGCCTCGCCTCGCCTAGCCTCGCCTCGCCCCCCCCCCTCCCCCTTCTTATGTGGTGGTGTTACCAACAAATGACCCGAGTTGCATATTCTAGCCTGCATATCGTCAGCCGGCCAACGGGCAGGCTAACGCCTCTCATACAGTAGGAGAAGGAAAAAAAGATGGGCAAATAACCTGTTGTGTGCCCGACCGTTTCGCCTCTCCCCTTTTCGGCCAAAATCCGTGACGCCCTTTCACTGGCATCGATTTTATTTTATTTTTTTGATTTTTTTTCCCGCTGTCCGAGCCTCCCTTTAAAAAAAAATTTTTCATTTCAAGATGCTAGACTAAACTGGAGAGGGAGGGAAATTTAAAAGAAGGGGGAAGAAAGGGAAAAAAACATATTAAAAAATTGGCCTCGTATAGCAAAGATCGTTTCAATCAATCCCGTCCTTGCAGACGTCATTCATGAGAGCCGGCCGCCCCCCGGTCCACGAGAAGCCAAACAGGCATTTCTGTCGGCATCGCAAAGACAGCCCGGGCGGCTTGGATTGGGGGTTTTTTTTTTCTTTTGGTTTTTTTTGGTTTTTTGTTTTTATTTTCTTGCGCCTTGGCCGCAAATGCCTGTCAAAATGATGCTGCCGCAGCCGCCGCAGCCGCCGCAGCTGCGCCGCCTCCACGGAACAAGTTCCAACTGTTTCTGTCCCATCTCCGACGACCGACAAGGGAAGGGGGGGGGTTGGGAAGGGCAGCAGCGCTTTTGTTGGTCAGTCACGGAAAGGATATGCCGTCGGAGGGCGTCTGTGCGTCGGATCTCCTTGCAGGAGAGGACCTTTGGGAAGAGCCACGGTGACAGGCGAGCCGACTCTGCGGCCAGACGCGACGACGACGACGACGACGACGACGATGATGATGATGATAACATCAAGCAGGTAAGGAAAAGCTGCGTGCTTTGCTTTGCTTTGCTTTGCTTTGCTTGGAGGAGGAGGAGGAGAAAACTGAAGAGCAAGAGAGAGCGAGAGAGAGAGAGAGAGAGAGAGAGAGAGGGTGAGAGGGCGAGAGGGTGAGAGCAGTGAAACCGAACCCCATGTTTCCGTGCTGCTTTTGGGCAAGTTTTTCGAGGCGATGCCACTCTGTTGTCTCGCGATTCCTTCCTGCCCCTTGTCCGCCTCGCAACTTAGACCTTATCTTACCTTGCCTTGCCTTGCCTTGCCTTGCCTTGCCTTGCCTGCTAAGGTAGTACCCAAGTAGCACCACAAGGTACCCTAGCGCTGCTGCTGCTGCTGCTGCTGCTGCTGCTGCTACCTTGCCATACGATACTGCAGTACTAACATGGCCCTAGGCGACTTACACCATAGTTAGCACTAGTACTGCCTTCATATGCTGTACATGCAGCTGCCAGGGCCCAGTGCTGGCCGTTTTAGCAGGATTGGGCAATGCCAAGGCTCGGGCGGCCAAACAAGCTTCTTCCTAAGACCGATCTGGCGTGGAGCCTCGGCACCCTTTCTTTGCTCAGGAGCTTATACGAGGCGTCATCTCTCCGCGGCCCCACGGCGGCCGTCTCCAACTACAGGTAGGTACGTACGAGTATATCAATTTTTCATCTTGGTTTGTTTTGTCATGCCGTGCTCCATGCTTATTCATGGGATTTTCTATCCAGCACCCCAACTTTGCTATCCAGCACCCCAAGATACTTATAAAACATATAATAGCACTGCAAAATTTAAAGTACCTCACGTTGTGCTGACTCAGCAAAGGGTGCGCTGACAAATCGACTATACAATAAGTACAAGTACTTATTTTAAAAAATAAACCTATAGTATATAAAATAAAATACTTAAAAAAATAAAAGAAAAAACAAAAATTATGTTTTATTTACTATAAACAATATATTTATTTTTTTAAAAAAATATTTTATCTCTTTTTATTAATATAATTAATGTATAATCTTAATTTTTTTTATGTAGCCTTTGGTAACTTTGATTAAAATTTAGGGTGCTGGATAGCAAAGTTGGGGTGCTGGATAGAAAATCCCTTATTCATAGTACCCAAGGCACTACTGCTAAGGTGCTACTAAGGTGCTACTGCTAACGTGCTATTAAGGTGCTATTAAGGTGCTACTAAGGTGCTACTAAGGCGCTACTAGGTACTGGTATCTTGGGTTCTTTTACAGGCTGCCGGCACAGCAGCTGCGGTACAAGCACCGCCTGAGGTACTACCTTAATCTACCTTATCCCTTCTCCCCGGGGCCCTTTTGACTGCTAGCTACGGTACCAAAAAGGTACTATGAAAACTGCTACAGAGTATAAGCACTTAAGTAGGTTAGTACCTACCTAGTATCTTATAGTAGCACGTAAGGTACTAACCTTGGTGCCACCAATGCCGCAAGAATACGGGCCTTGAACGCTAATAAAGCCGGCCGATATCCGGACCTACCTAGTAGGTCCCGTCTATCCGTCACAGCGAATGTTAATGTTGTGTATGCTACACCTTTGTGCTCCGCGCGCACAGCCTTTTTTTGTTTTTGTCTTTTTTTCATCAAGACTCCCGCAAGTCCGGTCTGATCTGCTTTTTGGGGTGGGAAAATATGGCTGCCGGAGATCGCGAGCTGCCGGCACGCTCCTTTCCTTGCGGGAACCCGTAACCCCCCATCTCACGGCCACAATTCCGTCGTCTTCCACGAGATTTCGGCCCCCGACGCCTCAACCTTGTGGCTCCATCTCCGGCCTCTCTTCGGGTCAGACAGGTCCAGCTGGTCAACCTCCTCAGGCACGATGACCAGCACTCGAAAGCTCTTCCGCGCCAGCTCGTCATTCACGTCTTGGACCTCCTGCCCCAGCCCCAGCCCGGGCTCGGGCCGCTGCGTCAAAGGCGTGCCGGGCAGCGGATTCCGGAACGAGCCCCTCATCGCCGGACTCAGGTTGCCAAAGCTTGCGGTGAGCTCTCTGCTCCAGCTCCACGCCTCCTTCCGCCCTTGGTCCACGCCTCGCATCCAGGGCCGCAGAGCAGCTCTCACGGGCGCGGCCGCTTCGGATTCAATGTCCGGGCCAATCACGTAGGCGCGGCCCCGGAACCGCCACTGCGAGTCGGCCTTTTGCACCCAAAAGACGGCTTCCACGGGCCCTCCGACGATGGACTGTGCCTCTGATGGTGCGGACGGCTCGTGCCTGCTGCCGGCAAGCTCGGCGACCTTTTCCATGCGCGCATCCGTCGTGATGGTCGGCAGGTCGCTGGTGTAGGCGGCCGGGTTGAGCGGCGCCGGGTTTCTGGCGTTGTCCGGCAGCGAAGCCCACATGCCTCGGAAGATGACCGTCCGGGCCCTGGGCACAAACTGGCCACCGTCGAGCGGGTGGAGCGTGCTCAGGGTGAATGCCGCAGGGTCCATTTGCTGGACATGCGAGAGGAAGGCAGAGCGCCACGGCGCCTCACGGCCAGCCATCGTGTGGCCGAGGTGCTTGAGAAGCTGTCGCGTGCGTCGGGCAGGCGCGGAGGGAGACGTGTTCATGAAGAAGTTCTCGGTGCGCAAAAAAAAAAAGCAGCCCCCTCTGCAGCTTGTCCTTTGGCAGTTGGAGCAAATAATGTATATGGAAGAAGATGTGTGATGGCAAATGAGGCCATTTTCGATGCCCATTGGCGGGGCAGCAACCCTTGAGCCAAGGCTAATAAGCGGGTGTCTCGCATATAGTAGTCCGTAGCACTACTAGGCACGTTATAGGTAGCCAGTGCTGATGACTAGCTGCCTTACCCTGCAGCTACCTGGGGAATGGAGATGCAACGGGTACAAGCTTGGCATTATGGCATTATTATTATAATTTAAACCCGATGATGTAAAAAAATAATTTATAAAGAAAGAAGGAAAAAGAAAAAAAAAGAAAAAGAAGAGGCAGAGAGAGAGAGAGAGAGGGAAAGGCAATGAGAGGGAATGAGGGGAGCCGCGGGCAATTTGGAAGTTGGCAAGTTTTTCCGTCGATTCACGCTCGGGACATTGATCCAACAAGAAAACTATCACCGGTGCCCCCCCGATCGCGTATGAGTACGATTAGCGCCCTTCCATGCCCAGGTACCCAGTAGGTACTCCCGTTCTGGCAAGATGCGGTGCATCAGTTTGACCGATTCCACCGTTCCGTTGTGTGGACTCTGCCATAATCTAATCAACTTGTATCACGGACAAGCAGGTGCGCGGATCAACTATTGCTGCGAAAGGAGGCTCTTTGTTTTTTTTTTTCCACCACGCCTCGAGATTGTCATCATTATTAATTTTTTCTTCTTCTTCTTGACATCCCGTCTTGGCATTAATCAAACCATGCTTTTCGAGATTTTTTTTCGATTTTTTTTTTATTTACCATTTTGTTCTCGACAAGAACTTGCCATAAAAATCAACGGTTTAGCCATGTAGCTACTACCTAGTAGTGCGCTGCGGCTGAGACGCAGAGGAGCAGCATCTCCGTATCTCGTCATCCAATCCTGCGGCTTCCTCCACCCCTCCCGCTATTTGAATTATTCGCCCCCCCCCCCCCCCCTCCTTCGAAGCATGTTATTTCCAGTGCTCAAACCCGACAACCAAGAGGGACGACCCAAAAAGAAAACTCATTCCCCCAACGAACCGATTTCCCACTTCTTATTTCCGGGGGGACGGCGGCGCGGGCGATACCGAGCGAGCGCCGCTATAAGAAGCGAGACAAACAGCAGACCGGGAGGGGAAAAAAAAAAAAAAACCCCCAAAAAGAACCCCCCCCAAAAAAGGGGGCGGGGGGCGGGGGCCAGGGCCGAAGCAGCTTGAAGCGTAGGCAAGAACAAAGGCTCGCGGCTTTATCACAAGTCGGCCGCCAGGCGTCATCCCCAAAGGGGGGAGGGGGAACCGTTCGACCCATTGATTGGGAGCTCGGGAGGGGGGCGGCTCTTCGATTACGTGGGTATACATACATACACGAACAAAGCGGTGCGCGCCCGGATGGATCTGTCGCTTTTCCAGCACGGCGGCAACGGCCAACAGGGCCGCTCCGTGGCCGTCGGGCGCGGCGATGCCTCGTCGGCGTTGACCCCCAACTCCGCGTCCAACGCCTCCATCGCGTCTCCCGTGTCCGTGTCCGTGTCCGGGAGTCTTCGCCTGCCGGTCGTCGGAGGCGGAGGCGGAGGCGGAGGCGGAGGCGTGCTCGACTATCGAGGGATTGTCTCCCGTGACGCCGCGTCGGCGCTGCCCCAGAGCTGTGCGGACGGACCGCCCAAGAAGAAGCAGAAGCGCAACAAGCCCACGCTGTCGTGCCACGAGTGCGTCGAGCGAAAGACAAAGGTGTGTGTGTGTGTGTGTGTGTGTGCGCGCGTGTGTGATGCCGGTTCTTCTTCTTCTTCTTTTTTTTTTTTTTTTTTCAAAAATATTTTTTTTTCTCGTGATGCGAGACGGGCAGCGGCGGCTCCATCCTCTTTTCCCCCCCCCCCCCCCCCTTTTTCTTTTCTTTTCTTTTTCTTTTTTTTTTTCATCCCGTACAACTCGCCTCGTGTGTCAGCTTGCTCCGTCCATTCATGGCATCCCAATTTTGTTCGAGTTTGTTTGGGTGCCTGCAGCATCGCCAACTGGCGGTGGAACCAGTCGTTGGAGCTGCCCGTCTGCGGCCAGCCGCCCTCCCGTTTCACGAACATGATATCATCATCAATTCACGCCTTGGCAACTCTCCCACAACCCAATGTACACTCTTTTCTCCTCTTTTCTCTCTCTCTCTATCATATGTCCTTTCAGTTCGTTTCATGTCTTTATGTTTCCTTCTCTATCAACAAATCCCCCCCCCCCCCCTTTTTTTTTTCTTTTCCCCCTCCTTCTTCTACTCATATCGCTTCGCCATCTCGTTTCCAGGCCCGTTTTATATCAACCACAGTTTACGTCATTGCGGCCGTGCTTGGGTGTTTTTCACACAGAGAGAGAAGGATCATGCTGACGGATTGCCCCGGTAGTGCGACAGAGGTCGACCTCATTGTCTTGCATGTAGGCCGAATCCAACAACCTCTCCTCACATCCCGTCCTATCCAGCTGCTGCGTCTACCTAGACGTGACCGCTGACTTTTGGATTACGCAGGCATTAAGCGGCAAACCGAATGCAGATATGCGCATGTTGCCAACCTGCTCGAGTGAGTCTCACCGTGATGCCGCTCAGCCGTCTCTTCATAACACACCTCGAAAGCGTGCGTCCTGACCCAGCGTGTTTTCGGCCTAGGGAGACGTCGAGATCGGCTGCCAACGGCCGACGCATGACCAAGCCTCCGAAAAAGAAGGCCGGATCGATGGGAAAGCTCCCGGTCCCCAACATTGCGGACAGGAACGTCAGCAACAGCGACGATACTCCGTCCCGGGGCGCCGTGGCCCTCTCCACCGGCTTGCTGTCGAATGTCCCGTATTCCGTGGCCACTGCTAGCAACGTCTTCGGGATTGGCTCGGAGCACCCATTCGCAAACTACTGGACCTGCGAAGGCGGTCTGCCGGAAGTGATATCTGTGCTCCCGGAGAAGCTCCAGGCCGACATTTTGCTCTCGCGGTATTTCGAATGCGTCGACCCCGTGTACCCCATGATTCACCGCCAGACATTCTACGCCGATTACGAGCACTTTTGGCAGATGACCATGCCGGATAAGGACCAGGTCGATGCCGCCTTTATAGCCCAGATCTTTGTCATGCTGGCTCTGGGCACCCAGTTTGTCACGTCCACGACGCCGCAGGAGCGGAAGCAGACGGCCGAGTTTTACGCCTCGGCCAGCAACCAAGCTCTCCGGATGTTTTCATATCTCAGCACGGCGTCGATTCGGTCCATCCAGGCCATGGTGCTGATGACCTACTTTCTCATCAACGACAACCACGCTTCGGACGGCTGGGCGTTTGCCGGAATCCTGATACGCCAGGCCTATGCCATGGGCCTGCATCGCGACCCCAACATAGGTACGCCAGATAACCACCCCCCTTCCTCCCGGCGGCCCCTCGCGCTCCTTCTATTTCCCCCTCCCCTCCCTAAACCCGGCATCTCTCTTCCGTCTTTTTTTTTTGTGACGGGCCACCAGAGCTCACAGTACCTCTCTCAGTCACGCCGGATGCCAGTCCGTTCGAGAAGCAGCAAAGACGCAAGGTCTGGCAGGCAGTCTTGCTGCAAGACACCTTCCTTACGGTGCTCTTGTCCCTGCCGCCATCTGCCACGCACACCGACGTGTCGGTCGACGACCTGCTCGACCACGGGTCGTCTATTGCCAGTAGCGACCCGACGGACAACGCCTACATCCGAGGCTCCTGGACGCTGGCAAACCTGGTGCAGGAGACAATATGCTCGCCTCGGTCCCTGGACGTGCCCATCTGCGCGACGGCGCGGCACAAGTCCAAAATGATTTCCGATTTCCGGGCAGTCTACCGGTCCTTTCCTGATGTCTTCCGCTCCTGGGACGCAGAAAGCCTGACGGCGCTGGCCGGGACGAACAAGCGAGTCGTGCGTCAAACGCTGTTCCTCACGAGCAACTATTTCCACAACCTCATGCTGGTTCACGCGTCGGAAAGCCCGGAGGTCCCGGTTAACGTGCGCGGCACGCTGGAAGCGGCTCACGATGCCATCAGTGCCTTCTTCTTGCTCTTCAACCTGCTGGAGACTGAGGCTCGCGTCTGGTGGGTCTTTAACCACAGGGCCTTTCTCGAGGCGCTATGCATTGGCAACGTCCTGAGAGAAGCATCCAAAGAGCTCATGGGCAAGGAGCTCCTGGCCAAGGACCCGTTGTTTGTTCGAGCCAAGGCAGACATCAGTGAGTGGAAACCCAACCCCAGTTCAACGCAGTGATTTTTTTTTTAATTGTATTCTACCGGTTTTTTTTTTAAAAAAAAATGGTTTACTTTTGTTTCAATTTGCCTCCATTATTCTTGATAGCCATGAGCTTGCCGTGGCCATGTTTGACATGCTAATGACCACCTCGGCAGCCCGAATGATACAGATCATGGAACTGATGGCCGAGGACTCCGAGGTTGCCCGGACCAGGGTACAGGTGTTGAGCCAGTTCCTGATCTAATACGTTGGGAGACTGCTCCGTAGGTAGTTTTACGACAAACAATTCTTATTGGAACGTCTCTCCATCACTTTCTACCTTTTTTTTATTTTTTTATTTTTCCTTTTTCCTTTCTTTTGTTTTTTTTTTCTTTTTTCTTATTAGTTTTTTTTTTGCACGGTATTGGGGTATCGGTGTTGGGAGGGACATTCACGCCCTTTCTTATTATTATTATTATTATTGTGTGGGGGGGAGGAAGGGATGGAATTTTGGCCTTGACGGCGGGACAGTCTGTGCTCCGGCATGTCTCGGGCTTTTGACTACGGCTATGCATGTGACCGGGCATATTTACGACGAGAGTGGAGTTTACGGCTCCTCTTGGGATTGATTGCTCCTACTCCTACAAAAATGACGTGTTGATACTGGATACATACCGGATGGGGATGGGTAAAGGCGAAGGATTGTACTTTATTGGGTGGGCTCGCGGAATGTCCGCCGCAAAGGGAGAGGAGAGGAGAGGGAGAAGATGGGAGAGGCGGGTGGTTTCTGATGTTGATCGCATGATCACAGCCAACAGAGAGGGCTGCCGGGCATGGCTGCTATGCACAGCTATGGAGCTCCAGGCCAGATACTCCCGTGCTCCGGACAAGAAGCCCGACCCGACGCATTCCAGCCGCTTCCACTTTGTGAGGTCGGCGACTGTTGTGCTGGGCAAGACTCCGGACCACATGGCAGGCCTGCTTGCGCCGAGATTGTCTAGCCAGGATCGGAAGGACAAGGTACCGTCTCCACACCAGATCGGACAAAGCTGTTTTCTGCCCTTTTATTTTATTTTTTTTTTGTTCTAATTCTTTTTCCCAATTTTTTTTAAATTTAATTTTTTTTTTGGTTGTGTGTGTGTGTGTGTGTGTGTGTGTGTGTGTGTGTGTGCCTTTTGCCCGAGGGAACTGTGATGGCTGGCGGGTTACAGAGCATCGTGCAAGTGCGTAGTGCCTGGTGGTGGAGTTGGGCGGAGGCACACGCACCTTCGGGTCTTCTGCGGTGGTCAGCTGTTGGGTGGTATTTATTCTCACGATGATATTTTAATTTGATACAAAAGCATTGGGGTGAGAGTGTGAGCAGGAGCAAGAACGTGCCAAGGGGGGGAGAGTTTAGCAGAAATTGGGGTGACTGCGATGGGTAGGGGCTGAATCATTGGAGAAGAGAGAGAGAGAGACAGACGGAGGGAGGGAGAGAGAGAGACAAGGAGACAGAGGGAGAGAAGCAAGAGTGTGTTGCTTTGCAGATAATTGCTCGTACATTGGGCCTATTGCGGTTGCAGGTTGTCATGCCATGCCATGCCATGGTACCCGAGGGAGGGAGAAAGGGGCCAATTCTTTTGTTTTTTTTTCAATTTTTTTTATTATTGCTACTACGTATTTGGATGATTGTAAAGTAACAATACTGTGCCAATGTAAAAAGCTTTGGTTTATCGTATTTTCATGTACCCATATGTACCATGTCGCAAGACCAAGAATGTGATGATGGTAGTAAGTAGTAAGTACGGAGTAGGTGTAAGATGAATGCTCTGAGAGGGGGGGAAACGCTGATTTTGGAGTCAAAGATTTGGGAGGTAGGATTAATGGATTGATATAGCAGTCTGCGGCCATGGCAAGGCGCGGGATAATAGGCGTTTAATTGCGTAGGAATACACAGACACACACGTGATGGAGTTGGGTGTGTGTGCATTACACGCATTGGCTGTGGAGGAGGAGGAGGAGGAGGAGGAGGAATAAATTAGTATTTGCCTCTTTTGTGCGTTGAGTTTGCCCACCTACCTGATTGAGCCTTGTGGGTGTAAAGAGAGAGAGAGAGAGAGCCCTACCTTGCCTTTGCTGGCAAAAAAAAAAAATTAAAAAATTATGAGAATAGCAATGGCTTTGTTATCATTATTATTGTCGTGGTTGATTTATATGATTGTGATGATTATGATGATGATTATAATAATAATAACAATCATAAAAAGGGACACAGGGTATAGTGGTTCGTAGGTTCGTACCCTACTAACCTATAATACCTTGGCCTTTTAGCACCCGAGTACCTGACTACCTTACCTTGTACCTGAGTACCTGTACATTTATGGTTCAAGCACCCCCAACGAGGTACGTACATGCACGGAGCAACGGCATCTACGCCAGCCGACGGCAGCGGGGCGGAACAGACGGGATATTTTATTCTGGGCTGGAATTTGCGCCGTTGCGGGTTCTTTGAACTGGGGAACCTTTTTTTTTTTTTTTTTTGCCCTTGTGGCGAAGCTGCGCTCGAAGCAGAAAGTAGCTTCTCCGTAATAGTAAGAAAGCAATTTTTTCTTTTTTTTTTTTCTTTTTCTCTCTCTCTTTTTTTTTTTTTCCGCAAAAAGCAATAACGTTTATTAGTCAAGTACCTACATGTATTTATGTATTTATTTAGTTAGTTCGTACTCCGTAGTAAGCGCAAATTACCTAGGCGGGGAACTACCTAATGTTGATGAAAAAGGGAGGCAGTGATGGAGTGGCGCGTAAGATTGGGAAGAGGGGAATTTTGACTTTTTATTTTATTTTTTATTTTTCATTTTTTTATTTTTGTGAGAAGGGATGTTTCTCAGGTGATGATGAATTGATTTTTTTTTTTTGATTTTTTTTTTTTTGATTTTTGATTTTTATCTTTCTGCAGCGGTAACAAAGAGGTAACCTTGAAAAAGCTTTTTTTTGTAAATCGTCAACAGGGCACCAAGGTACAAGTACTGACTGATAGGTAAGGCGAGGCAAGGCGAGGCAAGGGTAATAGGTACAGTACTACCTAGAGGTACTAACTTCTAGTACTACTAAACTCCAACTAAATGTACTTACCCGTGAGTTTTGTGGCCCAACAGGCGCTGCCGTCGGAAAATGGGCTGAGGCACCCTCGTTCTTGTCTATTTTTATATTAAATTTTTTTATATGAAAAAAAAAATTAGGTTCAATTTTCTTACCATTATAACGTGTACGGAAATATAAAGGGTGTGTTCATTTTGGGAGATGGGGCTTGTATGGACGATGGACGGGAGTACCTTGTGCGTGAGGTTACGAAAGGGTTGCAAAGTTGGTCCTTGTAAGGATTGGCGGTGATGTTGAAGAATCAAATAGCGATATACGGTCAATTCAAGAAGAAGAAGAAGAAGAAGAAGATGTTGCCGTAAAGCTCATTGGAAAGGCCATCGACGCTGCTAGCAAAAATAAACAAATAAATAAATAAATAAAAAAACAAACTTGGCCAAAGCTGGCAGCCCGCCATAAAAATCACTGGCATCATCATGATCGCCCACTACGGGCCCACGTAATCAATCCTCCCGTAAGTCGAGCGGGAAGGCGGCTTTGGTTTTTTTTATTTTTAATTTTTATAAAAAATTAAATAAATAGATGAATCAATCAATCAATAATAAATCAATAAATAAAAATGAAAATACCCACCATTAGATAAAAAAAAAATGGAAAGGGGATACATAAGCAATTGTGATCTGACACAAAAGTCCTTGGCATGGGCTTGGCGCGCCGGGGCAAATGCTCGTGTCTGGCAGATTGAGAGAGGATGTCACAAGCACAAAGCACAAAGTTGCCGTCATTGGGTCAATACACAAGGTATGTTACTCGTATGTGTAGGGCCCATTCTGCCATTTAGCCGGCACATTTCCCCCAAGGCTTGACATGACAGGGGGCGACCAGGATGGGGAAAAAATTAAAAAAAAAAAAAATAAATAAAGAGAGAAAAGAAAGAAAGAAAGAAAGGTTTGGCCCCGGCACACCTGTCGAAAAAGTGGTGAGAGATGACGCTCTGGGGGGCTATATATATATGTATATATGCTGTGAACCTAGAAGTTTTTTTACATTTGATATTATATATATATATATATATATATATATGCAATAGCAAAAGCATCTGGTGGAAAAAGTTTGGCATTGCAAAATAAAAAAGAATCAAAAGGTTTTTTTTTATTATTTTTTAATTTTTTTTTTGGTTGGTTGGTTGGTCGTTTGGCGGAAACGGACTTGACCGGCGCTTGTTTATTTATTTATTTTATTTATTCGTCATGGAAACTTGTTGACTGGCAACGTTTTATGCATCATGCGTATAATTGTTTTTGCGAAAATGCCGAGCACCGTAAGTTGCCTTTGGCCCAAGGTACGAATTCATTGGTTCGAACCTCGTTCTTGATCGGCGCGCGCGTTGTTTGAAGCGGCTTCTCGCTCTACCGATGCCAGTAAATACGCCTGGGTTGCCCAGTTTCTGTCTGTGTCTGTGTCTCTGTCTCTGTCTCTGTCTCTGTCTACAAGACAAGTTGCCTATTCGGGCAAGAATCCTTCCTCCGAGACAAACAACGGGAAACGTTTTTCGATGGCGCCGTGGTTGGACGAGCCCGCTCAAAGTTCAAGGCCGGACTCGGCAACATCTCCCGGGCCTGCTCGCATGCATGGAGAATCGCCCCCTCTCTCTCTCTCTCAAACATGGTGGCTGATGCCGATGGAGACACACATACACACACACACACACACACACACACACACACACCTCCCTTCACGGGGGATATGTGGGATGAGGATGGGGTGAGGATGGGGGGATGAGGATGGGGGGATGAGGATGGGGGGGGGGGGGGGGGGGGGAAGGGGTCGCGTTCCATTGGGGCTTGCACCCTCGGCATGATTCTCGTCCTTGAAACCTTGTCTCTGCTCCTGCTGCTGATCCTGCTGCTGATCCTGCTGCTGCTACTACATACATATACAAGGCATCAAAAGGCGTCTCCGTCATTCAATGCACTCGCCGTTTCGGCCTTTTTTTTTTCGAGTCAGTCAGAACTGCGAAGCGGCCGTCCAGACATATGGGGCAGGAAGGGGGGGGAAAAGGGAGGGGGAAAGAGGGAGAAGAGAAGAGAAGAGAAGAGGAAAAGCAGGTTTTGATTTCCAACATCTCTCCGTCTCTGTCTGTCTCTGTCTCCGTCTCTCTCTCTGTCTCTGTCTCTCTCTCTCTCTCTCTCCCCCACATGGCATGCCAAAATGAAAAAAAAAAAAAAAGGGTAAAAAAATACCAAAAAAAATACGCAACTCGTTCCACGTATTCATTACCTTGCGCGCCCTCTTGAAATCGAAAAGCCCGCGACTGGCCCCCCCCCCCTCCCCCCTTTTCCCTTGCTTTTCTCTCCTCTTCTCCTTGTCCTCAAGGGACAGAATCGCGGATTGTACTCCGTACATGAGGCACGTTAGTAGTACGTGCACGGCAATGCAGGGGATGGGGCGAAAGGCGAAATCTAAAGCAACGCGCTGCCTTGACCGCGACTACCTAGTACGTACAGACTAGGTACCTCAAGGTACAGAGTACAAGTTCTCCGTACGAACACTCCGTGCGAGTACTCCACATCTCCAAGGTACCTAGTAGGCAGTACTACCTAGTAGGTACTAATGCATTAAGGTAGTGCCCCCCTGCGTTACGTAACCCGGCAAACGGAGAGACAAAGTAACAGGCAGGCAAGTCTCTCCTTCTCTCTCAGTCTCTCTCAGTCTCTCTCAGTCTCTCTCAGTCTTTCTCTCAGTGTCTCTTAAAGAAAAAAAAAAGAAAAAAAAAGAAAAAAAAAAGAAAAAAAAAAGAAAAAAAAAAGAAAAAAAAAAGAAAAAAAAAGAAAAAAAAAAAAAAACAATGGCCATCTTCTTCGCCCGTTGCGGGGGACTCTTCACTCGAATTAACTGATTTTTTTCTTTTCATCTTCTTTTTTTTTTTTTTCAACCAGGCCAAACAAGGGGCGCTCAGCTGATTGGCGACTGTGGGCTGCCCCATGTTGATGCGATGCCTTCGATGCCGTGGGAATAGCAAGGAACTTAGTACTACTTAGTACTACATACTACGTACTACTGCGTACTACAAGTACTGGGCAGGTAACTCCATGCGTTGCTCCGTGCATGTATCTCTCCCTCCCCCCCCCCCCACCAACTGCAGGCTGCGCAGACCGTCTTTGTGCGCTGTCGTTTGGATGCGGAGCCGAGCCAAGTCAGATGCCCGATTTTTGCAGATTCCAGATGGCTGATGCTGGTGGGCCTCGAACGATATGATGGCGCCAAGAGAGAGAGAGAGAGAGAGAGAGAGAGAGAGAGGGATAGAGAAGGGGAGGGGGAAATCCTTTGCATGATGGGGAGGGGAGGATGTGCATTGCAGCCCGCTATTCTCATCACAGATCAACGAGCGTCGTTGGAGGGTCACCGTTGCGCTTCTTACTACGTACTACTCCGTACCTAGGTAGTAGTTACCTAAGGTAGTAAAGTATGCATGTACTCGTATGAGTAAGTAATACTTACTAGGCCTCTTCGGTTTTCTTGCTTTTTTACCGCCCTGCCATTTTCTCTCTCCCCATGCCATGTATTATGTTAGACCGGGAACAAAACAAAAACAAAGCCGCCATGTGCCGCCAGGCCGAAAGCTTTCGTTCGTTCGTTCGAGCGCCGTGTCCGGTGTGGGTTTCACGCGGATATCGCTGCGAATCAGAAAACCCGAAGAAAAATGAAAAAAATAAAAATAATTGAAAAAAAAATAAAATATGGAAATAAAAAAAATTTAGCAAGGGATCCCGGATATTGGCCTGTTTGGTCGACGTTCCCCGTTGCCAAGTTTTTTTTTTTTTTTTTTTTTTTTTTTGGCTCGTTGGCCCCGTTTTCCGTTATCAGGTCAGAGAAAGAATCTGCCATTTCGCGGACACAAAATAAATCAATGAATAAATAAATAAATAAAAAAGAAGAAGAAGAAGGAAAAAAAAAAAAAAAAAAAAGCCCTGTTAGGCATCTAATATCAATCTATTCGATTCGTTTGCGTTGCCGTCTTAGCGAACCTGGCGTTGAGATGAGCTCAAAGAAGCCTCCGCTCCCCCCCCCGGTTTAATTAGCTCCGATCCTAGAAAGGGATCCATCCGAGGGCGGGAAAAGAAGGAAAATTTGAAGAAAGTTTTTTTTTTTTTTTAAGGGAGAAAGGGAGAAAGGAAGAAAGGAGAGAGAGAGAAAAAAAGGAGCATTTTCTAAAAAAAAAAAAAAAAAAAAAAGGAACAGAAAAAAAAAAAAAAAAAAAAACCTTGAATGGCAAAGGGGAAAGGAGGGAGGGAGGGCCTATCAGACGACGGTGGAAGCTGAAAATAATAATAATAATAATAATAAATAAATAAATAAAAATAAAATAAATAAATAAATAAAATAAAATAAATAAATAAAGGGGATCAAGAGAAGATTGGACAAAAGATACAACCTTGCGCGATGCAAAGCAGGAGCAAAGCAAAGCAGGAGCAAAGCAAAGCAAAGCAGGAGCAAGACAGACAGACAGGACGGGAATAAGGACAGAACAGAAGAATCCTTGCGCGGGATTGTCTCACATCGCCAATGAAGTTTGGTCGGCGATCTGCTGGGGACGGCGATTGGCCGATGCGTCATCGCTTGTTCGCCGAGAAACTTTGCCCATCTCTCTCTATGTAGTATGTACCAGCGTTTGACCATCATGCCAATCGATCAATCAAGACTTTTGTACCTGCTATGTACCTACATTATGCTCGTTATAAAAAAAAACGAAAACAAAAAAAACGAAAAATTAAAAAATTGGAGCGTTTATTTATTTTTTTTGTGTCAAACTTTCAACTTTCCTCCGAGGGATGCTAATCAATCAATCAATCAATCAATCAATAAATCCTATCGATTCCATTCGGAGAGAGAGAGAGAGAGTGTGTGTGTGTGTGTGTGGGCTCTTGATATCCATCTCCCAGAGACGGGCATCAACTTTATTGCCCAGCAACAGCATCAATCAGTTCACTTTCGTTGTCCCCCCCTCCCTCCCAGAGTTGGCGACGCAACATGACGGTTTAGTGACCTCGTCCGGGCTTCTCGCTCTCTCGCTCTCTCGCTCGCGCTCTTTCTCTCTCTCTTGCTCTCTCTCTCTCTCTCTCTCTGTGTGTGTGTGTCTGGTCTCTCTCTCTCTCAAACAGGGCGCATGCCGCCGAGTGGGATGGGGGGAGACGACGGAATGGATGCCACGACACCCTTTCACTCATGATGAGACGCTGCGTTTTGAGTGAGTGCCTGACCAGAGAGAGATGCATTCTCGCATGAAACAGGGTACTTTTTTTTTTTTTTTTTTTTTTTCCCCCCCCCTCCTTTTCCTTTTCCTCTTTCTCCTGATTTCTCCCTTTTTATTTATTGATTGATTTATTTATTTTTCCCCATTCTTTTTATTTTCATTTTATTTAAACAAAAAACATTAAAAAAAGACCACAGCAAAGTCAACACAAGTGCTGGGCGGTAGGAAAAATACTAAAGGTACTAATTTAATTGTGGCCATTCATTCATACTACCCAAGGTACCTGTATGGCTTTGCATTAGGTGCATGTACTCCGTACTCCATAGGCACCTTGTACCCCATAGGTTACCTAATACAGGTACTCCGTGGCCTTATCCCAGCCAAAGAAAGGGCAAGGCAAGGTAGAACGTTCGTTCATGCCTTGCTTTTGGATCTCACTTGGCTATGTATTTGGGGGGGGAAGGAAACAGATCCGAGAAACGCACGCCCTCTTTTTTTTTTTTTTTTTTTTTTTTTTCTTTTACAAGGTCTTGCTAAACGGCAAAGAAGAAGAAGATGAAGAAGAACAAGAAGAAGAAGATGGGAAAAAAAAACAAAAAAAAAAAAAAGAAGCGAGATGGTCCAGCCCTGTGTGCGGCGCGGCCGTGGGGCGGAATCGGGTCTCGTCCGCGACATCTGAGCTGTGCCGCTAACCTTCCTTGAGGTACGGAGTGCCTTACCTTACTAGTACGTACTAGGTACCTACTACCTATAAGGTACTAGGGTAGCACCAAGGTAACCTACTACCGTAGGTACTATGCCTATTACCTTAGGCACACCTTGCCTTTATGTACCTCTACTGCCTAAGGTACTGCCTCTTCTAAAGCAGCACAGCAAACTTGAGTACTACTACCTAGGTAGGTACTTGGTGCCTTTAGTACCCTTGGGTACAAGGGGAGTAGGTACTGGGTCATAGGTACTGCTGGAGCTAACCCGCCTTAGTAGGTACTAGCAGGTACGTAGCTCCAAGGTACTGACTGTACTACCTAGTACGTACCACCAACTGGAAGTTACCTTAGTGCCGCTCGAGGCAGCAGTGCCGTGCCGCCCTGCTCGCGGCTATTGCCACTTTTCCCTCGCTCGACCTGATGGGCCGCTCCCTCCCTTGTGGCGGTAATGCACGAGCGCTGTGGTGAGCCGCTCAGTGGATCAATTGGCATGGGGGGGGGGGGGGGGGGGGGTTCTGGATTCCCGCCCACCATTTGCGGCCGAAGGAGACGCGAGACGACAAGCAGCAGCAGCAGCAGCAGAAGCACGAGCATCAATTTGTCAGATGTTGATTGGCAGGGGGGGGGGGGGAGAGCTTCTTTTTTATTTTATTTTGCCAAGCCCCCTGCAGCGACGGGCGAGCTCAAACTGACGCCCAGCTGCATGACTGACGAACGAATGAACGAACGAACGAACGAACAAACAAACAGAACCCATCCAAGGACCGCCTCCCAGATTGGAACTCGAAGTTGAAGTCAAACTCGACTTTGCTGCTAAGCGTGCCTTTTTCTTCTTCTTCTTCTTATGCAAAAGTAACCTGTTTGGGTTTTTTTTTTTTTTTTTTTTTCATTCTTTCTCTCTGGACGACGCGGACTGGCCCGTTTCTTTGCATGCGGTGAGCTGTTCGGAAGATCTCTCAATGTGCAACCAACGGGGACGAGATGCCGAAGGCTTGCAGCGGCTACTGTGAGTGGCCTCGGCGCAGGGCCACCGAGAGAGAGGCCATTCTCCCAGCAACAAACTTTTGATGTACGGCAAAGGTATAGTGCCGGCTACGGAGCAGCGAGAGAGAGGTGGAGCGACGGAGCACCCCCAAAGCCGCGAGCTTTCGAGAGAAGGGGGGGGGGGGGGGGGGGGGGACACAGCTCTATGTGTGTGTGTGTGCGTGTGCCAAGTCAAAGCACACGAGGTTGCAGTGCAGAGGAGGGTATTCCGCGGCATAATGAGAGTTTGTGTGAGGTGAGGCTTATGCCGGACAGGGGGCTGCGTGTGTGTGTGTGTGTGTGTTCAGTTGAGCGTCGTCGAGCAAGATCTATTGTGGCCTGGGCCCGATCCTTGCCATCTTTTTTTTTTTTTTGACCTGGACATTTTTGAACGAGATTTGGCACACACACACTAAAAAAAAAAGAAAAAAAAAAGAAGAAAAGGAAAAAAGAAGAAGAAAAGGTATGTACACAATAGCAGTAAATACCTTCAGTTTTGCGCTAGCTCGAGGACCTCTCCTTTTCTCGATTTTTTGCCGTGATGCGAGAGCAACGATTTTTTTTTTTTTTTTTTTTGGCGGCGGTGATGACAAAAAGTTTGGCTCCGTCTCTATACCGTGCCCACAAGTACAGTTACGGCATTTCTCTCTCTCTCTCTCTCTCTCTCTCTCTCTCTCTCTCTCTCTCTCTCTCTCTCTTTTATTTATTTATTCAAGTATGCATTGATTTATTTTTCCTGACCTTCTTTTTCTCTCTCCCTTCTCTTTGACCCGGGGGTGGGATTGGATTGCTCGATCCCCACTTGGGGAGAGAACTCACCCTTTTTTTTTTTTAATTTTTTTTTAATTTTTTTTTAATTTTTTTTAATGTTTTTTTTAATTTTTTTTGCCCACGATATATATACATATATATATATAAAAACTTCTTAGCTCACCCCCCCCCCCCAGACAAAAGGAGGAGAAAGACGACAAGATGGACGCCAGCGAGTGATGAAAAGGCTCATCTATCCATGCAGGTTTCGTTGCAGCTCGAGGCGTGACGCGCGCCAGTATCGCGTTGCAAGGAGTCGTTCTCCCGAGCGCGGGCTGCGTACAGGCGGCGGCAAGTATGAAGTTTTTGTAACGAAAAGTTCAAACAAAGAGCAGGTACGGAGCACATGCGGTTACGAAGCAAAACAGGCCCCCTTTGGGCACCAGTTGCAAAAAAAAAAAAAAAAAAAGCTTTACTAACCCAACAAAGTAACCTTACTAGGTACGAGAGTATCGACTACCTGTTGCTACTACGCAGGAGCAGTACCGGCTGTGGGTAGCGCATACATGCACAAAAATGAACTTTGGACGCGCTCGCTGAAGGAGAAAGCTGCGGCAGGTTGTGGACATGCATCGCCGTTGCCCCCCCCCCCCCCCCCCCCCCCCTTCAAAGCGAAAGAGCTCACGCCACAACGCTTCCGTGCAAGAGTAAGGTAGGTACATACTATGTAAGGTAGTACTAAGGTACCTGTGCTAACTGCTAACCCTAGTAGGGTAGTAGTACCTTGCCTATATAGTACTGTAGCTACCAGGTACGTACCTAGTATCTACCTTACTTGAACGCGCCGCAAGTTGCCTTGTCGCACAACGGCTCTGCGGCCCATTAGCCTTGCGGGCCCGCCCACAGTGTGAAGTCGCCCACCTCGGTCCCGAAGGTACTTGTACAAGGGCCGGCGCAACGGTCCCCAGGCCGCAGCTGGTCGCGGCGACTTCGTCCTTGGTGGCCGACCCAGGGCGCGCACTGGTCCCATCACACTGTGCGGAGCGCCGCGGCCCTTTGCGATGGCTCTCAAAAGCCGGGGGGTCCTACTTGGCCGCTTGCCTGTACAGGTACTAGCGCTGGCTGTACCCCGTACCTACCAGGTAGCATCATGTACTCAAGGTACCCCATGCCCTTGCTTTTTCGGACCAAAAAATATTCGTTCTACGGCGCTGGCAGGCTGGCAGGTTGGCGGGCTACAGCGCTGCCGCTCCCACGGCCAGCAAGCAGCAATTGAATCTCGGCCCCCCCCCCCAAAAAGAAAAAAATACAAACCTTGTACTCCGTAGCCACCGCTGTACTCGTACCTGTAGCACAAGTACGGAGTACCGCTATCCTCCTCCAAGGGTCTCGTTTCCCCCCCCCCCCCGTCTCAATTCAACTGACTGACGGCCGCTATTAATATTACACCACACCCTGCCTAACGCGCGCCTCTTCTTTCTCGCTCTCTGTTTTTGCGTCCTCGCTTTCACAACTTTGACTGCCCTTTTTTTTTTATTTTTATTTTTATTTTTATTTTTGTTCTTATTTTTTTTTATAACCTCCACGGATCGATCAAGCGAAATCTCTTATTCCCTGGTTCTTATTTATTTATTTATTATTTTTTTTTTGCAATTTTTTCTTTGGCTTTATCCTTCTCTTCCCTCTCCTCTCTCCCCTGTTGTGCTCGTCCTGTCCTTCGACCGAAACTGAATCTCGCCTAACCGGAGCTTGCCATCTCCACATACTCCTCACCTGCAAAAAAAAAAAAAAAACCCGAGAACCCAAAAGGCTGGGCATCGCTGGTTGGCCCTATTGACGACTACAAGGCCTTTTTATCATCATCATCATCATCATCATCATCATTATTGGGGGTCTTTTTTTTTTAAAAAAAAGAAGAAGAAGAGAGAAACAGAGCGCAGCGCACAAAACTGACTTGGACGGCTTACTTTCAACCCCTTCTCTCTGTCACAAAATATATACAACACACACACACGCACACAATCTCTCTCTCTCTCTCTCTCTCTGTCCGCTTGACTGGAGTTCTTCCTCCTGGTCTACGAGAGGGAGTAACGTCCATCGACAACCCCGACCCCTCCCCGGGGAATACATAAAACCGATACGGCCTCGGACGAACGTTGTTTTTCTTCTTCTTTCCCTCCCCCTCTTTCGAAAGCAGTCACGCCGTTCAGCTGTTAGGTGTGCCGCCACCTAAAGCCGCCACAATTGCTTCGTCAAGAGTCTCGTCGCGGGAAAGCAACTTCCGCGATATGGCCATCGTCGCCCTCAAGAACCTGATAAACAACATACCCAACTGGCAGACGAGGCTCGATGAGCTGAGCAGCCAGGTTGACAAGCGCCAGCTGGAGCTGGCCGCCTTGGCCGAGGCAAACCCCACCAAGGAACCCGAAACCAGATCGCTGAGGAATAAAGGCTCCACGGAATCCCTCAAGCCCAAGGATGACGGTGCCATGCACATCTCCTTTCCCGAAGACGTCCCTGCCCAGGTCACCAGGCAGGGCCGGTCGTCGCCTCCGAGCCCGGCCGCCGCCGACGGCAAGAGACCCGTGTTCCCCAAGTCCTCAACCACAGATGCCGCCAGCCCGTTGGCCAACACCCGGGTGTTCAAGAAGAGCAGGACGACGTCCATCGCCTCCGCGGACGGGCCTCGGCAGACGTGTCGCACGAGGAACATGATCATCGTCTACTACGACAGCTATGTGCAGGGCTTCTTCGACGACCTGGTCAGGTTCATCTCGTCCAGCAGGAACCTGATGCGCAAGGCCAAGATGGCAGCCAAGGTGGCGCAGATCAAGAAGCTGGCGGAGATGGAGGTGCCCGACGACGACAACGCCAGCGGCGACGACAAGGCCGCCGAGGCCCTCCCCTCGCTGCGGTACATCAGCAGTCGGCGGTACGGGACCGCCGCCATGCGCCTCGGCCCCCCCGGCCTGTCCGGCCAGGCCCCGGACGTGTACGACGAGCTGGACAAGGCCCTCGAGTTTGTCCAGAGCACGTGCGAGCACGGCGCCCACCAGTTTTTGAGAGACGCCAAGTGCGGCGAGGAGGTGCAAAAGATACAGAAGCGCATAGGCGAGGTGCTCGAGATGGCCAAGAGGGAGATGGAGCGCGTCGAGCGCGAGGAGCCCGAGTTGATCAGGGAGACAAACGATGCGAAGCCCCGCACGATGAAGTCCATCACCGTCAGCAGGACCTTGGTGCCGCATCACAAGGAGGTCGACGACGTCCACTCGCGGAAGCTCGAGGTGGCAGACTCCGCCGCGCCGAGGGCCCCCGCCCTTCACGTCGTTGACCGGATCGAGGCGGACCCCAATGCTGGCCAAGACGACTTCGATGCCGAAGCCATGCTGGCGAAAATCCGCTACAACTCATCAAGACAGATGCGAATGCGCGCCGTGGTGAACTAGAGGGGGGGAAAAAAAAGAAGGAAGAGGAAAAAAAAAACTTTTTTTGTTTTGCATAGCCGATGCAAATTCGGCGTGGGATCAGGAAATGCCAAAACGTTTCCTTGCCAATGACGGAATGAAAACTATTTTTTTGTTTTAACGATCCTGGTATGCATAGGAGTTTAGGAAAGGGGGGGGGGGGGGTGGTTATATATCTAAGCATTTCACACAAAGGGTTATTTTGAAACCAAAGTCATATAAGGGGGAGTCCCGCATATAGCCGTGAAAGGGAGGGGGGAACATATGGGCGTTTGTGTTTTTTCTTTCTTTTTTCTGTTTTTCTGTTTTTCTTTTCTTTTCTTTTCTTTTCTTTCTTTTCCCATTGTCTTACATACCAAGTTTTCTTCCTCCCCCCCCCCCGTCTCCCCTCCCCCCTTCTTTTTTTTCTTTTCCATCATACCTCCTTTCTTTGGAACCTCGAACCCTTCCCCTCTTTTTTTGTCCCTCTTTTGTTTCCTCTTTTTGGGGCAAAACATTTGGATCAGCCGATAACTGGGACTCGTGGTCGAGGGAATTGCATCTATGTCGGTATTTCGAGGTGGGAGGGGGGCAATGTAGTGCTGGATCTCGAGCCTGTTCCCATCTCTGTCATCACATGTTTCTCTTAACCCCCCCCCCTTTTTTTTTCCTTCCTGTTTTGCATTCATCGATGCGGTCTGCAACATCCCGATTGCACGTCGAAAAAAAAAAGGGGGGGGGGGGGGGGGGGGGGGAAAAGGAGAAGGACATTTCTCGTCTTCTTTTTTTTTCTCTTTTCTTCTTCTTCTCTCTCTTCTTTTCCTTTACCCCTTTTTTTTTTCTTTGTACACGAGTCTTGGATGTTTTTTTTTTTTTTTTTTTTTTTTTTTTTTTTTTGGGAACCGTTGCGTGTGTGCCATCCATACCTGACTATATGTCATCGCTGCTTTACATTACCTACTGCCTTACTGCCTTACACTTACCTATATACCTATCACAAATATAATCTGGGCTGTTTTTTTGTGTAAACGGGTATAATTCCGCTGCCGGCTAATTGAAATACCACATGGTACATTTATTGGAAACTATTTTAAAAAATTTCAAGGGGACTGGACTGGACTGTCCTTTTTCGTGTTGTATAAAAGTAAAAAAAAAAGAAAAAAAAAGGTTCATTCGCAGGCTTCGCACAAGGCTGAAATCTTTGGCCTTTTCTTTTTCAAGGCGTCATGACCCACGGCTGTAATGGTACTGGTACGGTACTAACCTCCGCAGGTTACTACTACCTAGGTAATGTACTTACTACGGAGTACCTCTCTGTATTGCTAGTACGTAGTACCTACCTAAGTAGCAGGCGGTAGCCTTGTAAGTTAGTTGGCTATCTGGCGCTAGGCAAGGCTAAATCCGCCCACTACCGCGCAAAAGCTCCGCCGAGCTTTGGCGTGCTGCGTTCCCAACAGGTGACGTCCCTTCGCCGCCTTGTTACTTGTACATCACAACTTGTACCGCTGTAGCCTCAAGCATACCTTACCTAAGTTAAAGGCACCTTAAGTATAGTAGCTGCGACGCCCTCTTTGGAACTATAACACACAACACTTTTTTCTCTCTCCTTCATATGCACGGCTCTCGAACAGACGTCTCGCCATTTTGCCGCCTCGCCTGTCCCGGTCCGTCCAAAATGACGGCTTTTCCTTCCCTGGCCGAACGATAAGACGTCGCAACCATCCCAACCGTCTCGACTGCAAGCCGCAAATCGCTCCAATTCTTCCTTGTGGCCGCTCGACGGGACGGGGGGGGTTGATTTTACCGCAATCGCCATGGGCCAAGGGTTCTCTCTTGCGACGCCGTCGGCCGGCTCGGCGGGCATAGATATCGCGCAGCTGCAGGACATCCAGTACGAAAAGAGCATAGGAAATGCGCGGTTCATGAAGAGCATCCGGGGGAGGCACGAGCACGGCGTGGTGCTGGTCAAGGTGCTTGTGAAGCCGTACACGGAGGTGAAGCTGGAGAAGTACAAGAAGAAGATGATAGGTGAGCTGTTTTGCGTTTCGGGGAGAGGGAAGCGCAGCGTGCTGACCGTGCGTGTGCTGCGTGACAGAGCAGCGCAAGGCGTTGGCTGGCGTTGCCAACGCCCTGGGCTTCCAGCGCATCATCGAGACCGAGACAAACGGCTACCTGGTGCGGCAGTTCATGTATAGCTCCCTCTACGACCGCATGAGCACGCGGCCTTTCCTGGAGGACATTGAGAAGAAGTGGCTGGCGTTTCAGCTCCTCTGCGCCCTGCGGGACTGCCACGCGCGGGACGTCTACCATGGAGACATCAAGGCCCAGAACGTGCTGGTCACGTCGTGGAACTGGCTGTACCTGACGGACTTCTCGTCCGCCTACAAGCCCGTCATGCTCCCGGACGACAACCCCGGTGACTTCTCGTACTTCTTCGACACGTCCGGGCGGCGGACGTGCTACATTGCGCCCGAGCGCTTCTACTCCTCCGGCGAGGCCCCGCCGCAGAGGCCCAAGATGACGTGGGCCATGGACGTCTTCAGCGCGGGGTGCGTCATCGCGCAGCTGTTTCTCGAGTCCGAGGTCTTCAGCCTCGCCCAGCTGTACAAGTATCGCCGGGGGGAATACGACCCGGTCATCACCCACCTCAGCGTCATATCGGACAGGGACGTGCGGGACATGATTGCCCACATGATCCAGCTCGATCCGGAGAGGCGCTATTCGGCGGAGCAGTACCTCGATTTCTGGAAGGACAAGGTCTTCCCCGGCTACTTCTACAGCTTCCTGCACCAGTACATGGAGCTGATCACGGACCCGTCCTCTGGCAATGCCCCCATGTCGGGGGTCCAGAAGAACCTGGGCGAGTCGGACAGCCGGATCGACAGGATTTACAACGACTTTGACAAGATTTCCTACTTCCTGGGCTACCACACCGAGAAGCACACCCCGGCGCCCACGACGCCCGGGTCGAGGCTCGGGCTGGACCATTTCCCCGTCAGGCTCAGCATCCCCACCCACGAGCACTCCGTCTCCGCGGACCTCGAGCCGCCGGAGGACGACGGGACCCTGATTTTCTTGACCCTGGTCGTCTCGGCAATGAGGACGACGGCCCGGGCCGCATCCAGGGTCAGGGCCTGCGATCTGCTGCTGGCGTTTGCCGAACGGCTCACCGACGAGGCCAAGCTGGACCGCGTGCTGCCGTATCTGATGACGCTGCTGCGCAAAGAGGAGACGGACATGGTGCTGGTGACGGTGATACGGACCGTCGCCCAGCTGCTGCAGCTGGTGCGCGTGACCACGCCCATCAACTCCCACGTCCTGGTCGAGTATGTCCTGCCCCGAATGGAGATTGCCCTCGGAACGAAGTCGTGGACGCCAAACTCCCTCGTGCGGGCCACCTACGCGTCCTGCATCGGCAGCCTCGCCTCCACCGCCCAGCGTTTCCTAGAGATGGCGTCCAGCCTCAGGGCGGACGGGTCGATGCCAATCACCGACCCCGAAGTCGAGCCCGGAACGGACGGCGCCGCCGCAAACTTCGAGAGCATGTTCGACAACGCCAACAGGCAGCTTTTCGAGATCCTGGAGAGCCACACGAAGCAGCTCGTCGAGGACCCCGACGTCCACGTTCGGCGCGCGTTCCTGACGTCGGTGCCGGAGCTCTGCATGTATTTCCAGGAGAACTCCAACGACATCCTGCTCACCCACCTCGTCACCTACTTGAACGACAGGGACTGGATGCTGAAGAGCGCGTTCCTGGACACCGTCGTGGGCATCGCGACCTTTATAGGAAGCACGAGCCTGGAAGAGTTCATGCTGCCTCTCATGATCCAGGCGCTGGCGGATCCGGAGGAGACCGTCGTGCGCTCGGCCTTGCATTCGCTCGCCCAGCTCGCGGGCCTGGGGCTCCTGTCCAGGTCCAAGATCTGGGAGCTGGCAGACTTGGTAGGGCGGCTTACGATGCATCCAAACATGTGGATCCGGGAATCCTCGGCGGAGTTCCTGTCTCTGGCTGCCAACTTCCTATCCAAAGCCGACGTCCAGTGCATACTGCTGCCGCTGGTCAGGCCGTACCTCAAGATACAGTCCCTCTCCGACTTTTCCGAGCTGAATCTGCTCGACTCCCTGAAGAAGCCCCTGCCCCGGGCCGTCTTTGACCAGGCGCTGGCTTGGGCCTCCAAGGCGGACAAGGGGGCGTTCTGGAAATCCGTCTTGGGGAGGCGGCTACCGTCGAGCCAGGGGGCGTTGGTCTCGGCGGCGGCTCGGCCGCCCAAGGAGCTGGCGATGCCTTCTTCCCTGAGCAAGATTAGCCGCAGCGAGGAGGACGAGCAATGGATCGAGAAGCTTAGGAATTTCGGGCTCGGGGCCGAAGACGAGATCAAGTTTTTGGCCCTGTGCGAATACATATGGCGGCTCAGCAAGACCAAGGCGCGGGACGCCGCCTCCGCCGCCGCCGCCGCCGCCCAAGCGCCCGCCGAGGAAGAGAACATGCCGACGGGATTCGTTCGGCTGAAAGAGCTGGGCGTGACCCCGCAGACGGTCTTCTTCGACGATACGCCCCTGAAGGATCCCGCCGCGGCGTTGCCTGATCTAGAGCCCGCCCCCCCGGTGGAAGGACCGTACACGATTGCGGATGCGTTGCTGGACGCGTCCATGACCATTGACGACACGCTCGGCAAGAAGAAGCGCGCTGCTTCTCTCCATTCGCACAAGAGGGTGCACAGCATTGGCCCTCTGCCTTCCCGGAGCACGGGCCGCCTCATGTCTCCCACCGGGAGCGGCAGAGCCAGCTCGACGGATTCCCGGAGGGCCATGACCTCCTCCCCCCTGGGGCCGGGGGGCGAGTCCGTGTCCGCCAGGGACGCGTCTTATTCTTCTCGCAGGGGCATCCGCCACCAGTCGAGCGCTCTCAGCCTCCTGGACCGCAGAGACGGCCACAAGGCCATCCCGGAGACTGGGACGAGCGATGCGAACGCGTTTGGCGAGGTGGAAGGGCCCTTTGCCCAGGCGGTGCCTGCGCAGGCCATCTCTCGGCCGGGCGCAGAAGGCGACAGCGCCCGCCGCCTGAGGCAGGTGCGGCATAGCTACGAGGGCACGGATCCTCACGTCCGACGCATGCTCGACAACATGTACGTCGACAACTTCCCTCGCGACGTGCTGGAGTTTGGGCCGATGGTCCAGCCCATCTCGGGGGACAAGAGCAGGTCGGTCAGCGCCCCGGGCGCAGACCCTCCCTGGAAGCCAGACGGGCATCTCGTGGCGACGTTTGCGGAGCACCGCGGGCCCGTCAACCGTGTCATCCCATCTCCGGATCACATCTTCTTCGTCACGGGCGGCGACGACGGGACGGTGAAGGTGTGGGATACGCAGCGGCTTGAGCGCAACATCACGAACCGGTCTCGGCAGACTTACAGACACGCCGAGGGCGCCCGCGTCGTCGCTCTCTGCTTTGTCGAAAACTCGCACTGCTTCGTGAGCTGCGCCTCCGACGGCAGCGTCCACGTCGTCAAGGTCGATACGGTTCCCACGAGCGGCGTCATTAGGTATACGAAGCTGCGAGTCTTGCGCGAGTATCAGCTCCCACAGGAAGGCGAGTATGCCGTGTGGTGCGAGCATTTCAAGCAAGAGCAAAGCTCCGTCCTCGTCCTCGTCACGAACCTGTCGAGGATTCTCGCCATGGACCTGAGGACCATGGCGCTGCTCTACGTGCTGGAAAACCCCGTCCACCACGGGACGCCGACGTGTTTCTGCGTTGACAAGAAGAGGAACTGGCTGTGCGTGGGGACTTCCCACGGCGTCGTCGACCTGTGGGACCTCCGGTTCAAGATGCGGCTCAAGGGCTGGGGCGTGCCGGGCAAGGGATCCATCTACCGGCTTTGCGTGCACCCCAACAAGGGGAGAGGCAAGTGGATCTGCGTCGCCGGCGGAACCGGCCAGGGAGAAGTCACGGTGTGGGACTTGGAAAAGACTACCTGCAGGGAGATATACCGGACGGGCGGCAATAAGGATCTCCAGAAGGGATACACCGCGTGGGAAGTCGACGAGGACAAGCCGGAGGGGATGCTTGGCCGGTTCGCAACGAACCTCGAGATTGGCGACATGGCCAACGCAGACCGGGGAGTGCGGGCGATGGTCGTCGGCACGGCGACGTCGGAGGACTCCCGCGACGTCCGGCACGCATACATGCTCACGGCAGGGTCGGACAAGAGGCTTCGGTTCTGGGACATTTCTCGGATTGAAAACTCCTGCATCTACAGCGGCCTCCAGCCCGACGAACAGCCGCCCACCTACACAAGCGCGCACCCGACGACGTCGACGACGCTGAACACGGAGCGATTCGCAAGACATGCGGCGTCTGCGCCCAACGCAGGGACCGGCCCTAGACAGAAGGCGCCGAGGTCGACGGTGATTTCCATGCAGCAGCAGCAGTTGCTGAAGTCGCATCTGGATTTGATCATGGACGTGGCGATTTTGGAGTATCCGTATTCGATGAGCGTGTCTGTGGATCGATCTGGCGTGGTTTACGTATTTCAATAGAAGAGCCTAATTCTCTCTCTCTCTCTCTCCCCTTTTTGCCGAGAGGACGGGAAGCTCGTGTGTTGAGTTTGGGTTGGTTATAGCAAAAAAAAAAAAAAAGAAGAGGGAGAAGAAAAAAAGGAAGCATATATAATGGCGGGTGCGTTCATCTTATTTAGACGAAGCAGAGAGAGCTTACCTACTAGGTACTTACTGATGCATCTGCTCTGCAGGGAGGGAGCGGGAGACGGGATCCCTAATGCGGGCTACAACTACTGCGATTGCCTCATTTTCATATAGGTAGATTGGCCGATGATGAATGATTATGACTGATTGTTTTGGTCTTGTGTTTGTTGAATCTGTAATTTGCGCTGCACCCAATAGCAACAATACTTGTGTATAATGTCTGTTGTACTCCGTATAATAAGTTGCCATAGAAAAGGGCTTTTGATGTTGAGTAGGTAGAGTTCCGGAAAGTGTGGCTGTAACTTGAATGTGGCGCTCCGCCAAGAAAGGTGTGGCTTTTCACCTTTTTCTTTACCTGCCGCTAGTGAAATTTCCACGCCTTGTCCAAAAGCAACTTCAGCCTTGCCTACCTGGAGTGCCGCATGCGAACGACCACTTCGCCTCTCTCGATTGTTGTTCTGATTGTTCCTTTTTACCCGCGGCCTCTCTACCCTTTTGCACCTCGAATTCCGCGACGGCGGCTACGCCCCGAGTGCATTTATGCTTGATAATTTTGCGTTCATCCCGACAATTGACGGGCGAGCGAGCGATTGGTTCCTTTGGCAGCGAACCTAGAAACCGAAAACCGTCGTCCCACGGTCTCTCGTCGAGAGGGCCTCTCGAGCACCACCCCCCCCTTTTAAAAGGAAAAAAAAAAAAGAAGAAAAAAAAAAAAGAAAGAAAACACACCGTTCAAAAAACCGACCCAATACCGTCATGCGGCTCACGGCCGAACTCATCAGGGACTCGCTGTCCTATCTTAATCCCTTGAAGGAGAGAGAGCTTGATCTCCGAGGTGCGTTTGTGGCCCCAGGGGGGGGGGGGGGGAGAAAAAAATTGAAAGGAGCAGATACTACACTTTTTCTCTCCCAAACCCCCCCTTATTCTTCTTCTTCTTCTTCTTCTTCTTCTTCTTCATTTTTTTTTGGGGGAATTTTTGTGATGAGATATCTTTTGATACATTCGACGCCCTTTTGTCGGGCGCGGCTTGAATAGGACATCGGATTCCTGCCATTGAAAACTTGGGTGTTGCGGGCGTGAGTTGACCTTTCTCTTTTTTTTCTCTTTTCCCTTTTTCTTTGCCTTGTGATTGAAACTGCAATGAACGAGCTCAGCACTAACGCTCGTGTGTGTGTCTCTCTCTCTGGGGGTGTTTTTTTTTTTTTTTTTTTTTTTAGCCTCACGACGCCATCGACTTCACCGACAATGATATCCAGGTGCTGGGCAACTTCCCGCTCTCGCCACGCATCTCGACGCTGCTGCTGGCGCGGAACCGCATCGCGAGCATTCAGCCCGCGGTGGCCGCGTCGGTGCCGAACCTGAGGAACTTGGTGCTGGCGTCGAATCACCTGGTGGAGCTGGCGGATGTGGATGTGCTGGGGACGTTTACGCGGCTGACGCATTTGGTGTTGGCGGACAATCCCATCACGAAGAAGGAGGTGCGGTTTTTTTTTTTTCCTTTTCTTTTCTTTTGTGGCGTGGATGGTTTACTAACATGCAAGTTGTCTTTTTTCTTTTTCTTTCTTTCTCTTTTACGTGTGATAGAATTATCGCTATTGGGTCATTTGGCGGTGTCCCTCTGTCCGATTCCTAGACTACGAAAAGGTCAAGCAGGCGGAACGAGAAAAGGGCCAAGAGCTATTTGGCACGGCGGAGGAGCCTACGGCTCTAGCAACTTCGGTACCTCGAACCCCCTTTTGCTTTTGGGATGCTGCAGCAAGGATACTGACTGTCATACGCTCGGTAGATCATGGGCCAAAAGTCCAAGACGTTCGAAGTGACATCCAACGGCCCGTCGGCCGCGCCGTCGAAACTCTCGCGGATAAAGCTGACGGATGCGGAGAGGCAGAGGCTGCTGGAGAGGATCAAGAAGGCGGCGAGCCTACAGGAGATTATCGCACTGGAGAAGGAGCTGAACGAAGGGCGGTTACCGTCGGGGATTTATGGTGATGCTATGGAAGAGTAAGATTCTAAAAAAAAAAAAAAAAGAAGGGGGGAGGGTTATATATATATATATATATATATAATCTGCTGTGATTTTGGCACAAGGATGTTTTACTGCATGGTTGCTTCATTGGGTATAATTTTTTTTCCCCTCCGGAAAGGAATGTCTTTTTTTATTTATTTATTTATTGGACGGGATGAAAAAGGCAGGATTGATTTGTCACTGAGGCCTTGGACTGTGCATGATGGTGGCAGACGGGAAAAAACCACAAAAAAAATCGCTGTGAAATATAATTGAAATGAAAAAAAAAAAGGAAAAAAAAATCTTTGGCCACAAGTAAACAAATGCAATTATAACCCGTATGAAAGATGCAAAACAAGAGAGAGAGAGAGAGAGAGAGAGAAGATGGAAGATGGTAAAAAAAAAAAAAAATCAAAAAAAAATCAAGAGTCAGATCCACCTGATGCCGCCTCCCACAAGGCGGCAGTACTGTGGACGGAGAGAGACTTCTCGATCGAGCAACGCCTGGTGATGCGGGACAGTCCGCTCCTAGCCCGTCATGTCAACGTCTGCATCATCGTCATCATCAGCGTGAGGACGCGCTGCCTGCCTCATCTCCAGCTCGAGCTGATCGTTGGGGTCATCCGCCCTCTCCCTCCTGTCCCTCTCCTCGCCGCGGAGCGACAGGGCGAAGGGGTTCCTGCCGGACTTGCCCTGGCCGTTGACGGCCGCCGCCTTGCCGCCGTTTGCCTTGGGCTTGCCGCCGCCGTTTGCCGCCGCGGCGCGGGGGGCAGAGCCGGCGGCGTTGGGGACGGCTGGCTCGCCGCGGCTGCGGGCCTGGGCGGCGGCCTTTGCCTTTTTGAAGGTGATGGTTTTGGGGGCGACGTCTTCTAGGAATTCGAGGTTGTCACGGTGTGAGATGGCGTTGGCTTTGGGGGGGGGGGATTGGTTAGTTTCGGAGTATGGTATGGAAGAAGAAGAAGAAGGAGGAGGAGGAGAAGAAGAAGAAGAAAGGAAAGAAATGAAAAGGAAAAGGAAAAAGGAAAAGGAAAGGAGATGAAGGTTTGTACCCACCAACGTCCTTGTACTGAATGTTGCGTCGGGGCTTGCGTTCAAGTTTTGCCTGGGTGTGAGCCTCCTCGGTGAGATGCTGGATGAACATTTCCTTCATGACGGGCGTCAGCTGGAGACACGAAACAAGGACAAGGACAAGGACAAGGACAAGGAGAGGCGGAGACGACGTACGGCGGCCAAGGTGATGACGAAGGCGGCGTTGTTGGAGCACAACTGGACGTCTGGATCTTGGCTGATGATCTTCTTGACTCTTGACACTACGAAAGAGAGGGAAATTAAATTTTAAGTTTTTTGCGTTGCCCGTTGCGTTGGCGATTCGGGTTGAGGCCCAAAAAGGAGGGCAAGACTTACGTGGCAGCTGGGTTTGTCCCGTGGGCTCCTTGCGGGGAGGGATGGCACTGGTGTTGTAAGGCATGGCTTTGGAGATTTGGCCTTGGGGGGGGAGGATGAAGAGAGAGGAAGCACCGGTTGGAGGTCGAAAATGGATTTTGGATTTTGGCTTAGGTCTTAGGCCCAAGGTCCGGGTCCAGTTCCAGTTCCAGATGCTCCAAGGGGAGGCCGAGGGTCGGTTATAGGGCAGCCGAAGCCAACATCCAGCAAGTTCGGTGAGCTGCTGGAACGGAAACGGAAACGGAGTGAGGAAGCAGGAATTAGGAAGCAGGAAAGTCCCTTTTGAAGTGAGTCTGGAGGACCTTTTTTTTTGGGGGGGGGGGGGGGGGGGTCTTTTCTGGTGTTTCTATAGCTAGCAAAAAAAAAAAAATTGACAAAAATGACAGAAAAAAAAGAAAGAAAAAAAGAGAAAAGCAGAAGAAAAAGAAAAGAAAAGAAAAGAAAAGAAATTTGAGCTGATGATGGCTCAAAGGAAGTTGCTTCTAATTAAATTAATGGGCAGAACGCGAGCTTTACGTGTGGGCCAATTGGCTTTCCTGCAACCACTAGAAAAAAGAAAAAAGGAGAAAGAAAAAAGAAAAGAAAAACAGCGTGTGTGTTTTAGTGGGCGTGTTTTAGTGGGCGTGTGTTGTTTTTAGTGGGCGTGTGTTGTTTTTAGTGGGCGTGCCAGTGGACGGCTTGAGCTGTGGATCTGCTTGCTACAGCGGGTGGGGGGCACTTTAAACTTGGGACGCTCCCACGCTGTACAAGTACGCAGTGCTCCGTACGGGGCAGTGACACATACACACATAACCACGTATGCACTAATGTAATACCAAGTCAACCTCCGTAATATTTTACCGTCAGTTGCTGCTACAGCTAGCACTGCTATTACGGCTTTTGCGACAACTCAAAACCACAACTTGCGCCTCAACACCAGACCATATAGACAGCCGACCCTGCAAAGCCCACGCGCAGCCGTGGCCGCACTTGCATCTAATCTGCATCTGCATCTGCATCGCATCCGCATCGCCTCAGGTTTTCGCTCCCGGAGACCTCGGCGGCCGCGCCACTGGTCCGTCCGATCGATGGCCATGGTGTGCGGACCGGAATCA
Source organism: Trichoderma cornu-damae (assembly GCA_020631695.1). Classification (NCBI taxonomy): domain Eukaryota; kingdom Fungi; phylum Ascomycota; class Sordariomycetes; order Hypocreales; family Hypocreaceae; genus Trichoderma; species Trichoderma cornu-damae. The sequence continues at coordinate 3,979,440 of CM036089.1, forward strand.
TGAATTCGCAGTCAACTTCCTTCGCCGCCCTCAGCCCCGGCGTGTCGCGGCGGCCGTCCATCAGCTCTCGACTATCCTTTGCCGTGTCCAACGCAGAACAGGGCGAGGCTACGGCCGATCACGCGCCCAGGGAGGGCCAGATTGAGGAGGAGATTGCCGAGATCAAGAGATATGAGGTGAGTGCGCAAGCGACCGGCCCCCAATCTGCGTCTGTCTGCATGATGCGCATCCGTCATGGAAACGCGCGGCGCTGACGGCCGTGGCACCGCAGGACTTTACGACAATAGGTGAGAGCGGAACCGGCCAGGGGCCTCGTGCCCCAAACCATGGCCGCTGCAAGAGGCAGACGAGGCTGACGCTCCCGAGAATGCAGACTGGGTGCAAGACGCCGCGCGAGAACAGGCCCGACGGAAGGCTCGCAGGAAGCGCACGGCAGGCGTGTACAGACTCGGCCAGCCAGGCTGGAGATACCGATTGTGGGAGTCTTATGATGCCGCGCAGGGATGGATCGTCGTCACCATCATCGGGGCGGCCATCGGGCTCAATGCGGCGTTTTTGAACATTGTGACGGAGTGGCTGGCCGACATCAAGACGGGCTATTGCACGACGGGGTTTTATCTCAACGAAAAGTTTTGCTGCTGGGGAGAGGATAGTGGTAACATTTTCCCTTCTTTCTCTTTTCCAAACATGTCCATGTCAAAATACTTGGCAAATAATAATTCGCTACAGGATGCAATCAGTGGCACCGCTGGACGGGCTTTGGTCCGCTCAACTACATCATCTACTTCATGTTTGCGGTAGGCCATGACTACATGTCCATGCTGGGGGGGGGGGGGGGGAGCCAAACTCGGGCTGTGTGCGCGCTTCTGACTCGGGTTGCAGGCACTGTTTGCTTGCGTCTCCGCGACGCTTGTCAAGTCGTATGCTCCGTACGCCGCGGGGTCTGGGATATCGGAGATCAAATGCATCATCGCCGGCTTCGTCATGAAGGGCTTTCTCGGATTCTGGACCCTGCTGATCAAGTCCATCTGCCTGCCCCTGGCCATCGCCTCCGGCTTGTCCGTGGGAAAGGAAGGGCCCAGCGTCCACTACGCCGTCTGCACCGGCCACGTCGTCTCCAGGCTGTTCGACAAGTACAGGAGCAATGCGTCCAAGACGCGCGAGATTCTCAGCGCCTGCGCCGCCGCGGGCGTCGCCGTCGCCTTTGGCAGCCCCATCGGGGGCGTGCTCTTCTCGCTCGAGGAGATGTCGAGCTACTTTCCGCTCAGGACGATGTGGCGCAGCTACTTCTGCGCCCTCGTCGCCACGGCCGTTCTCTCCACCATGAATCCCTTCCGGACCGGGCAGCTGGTCATGTTCCAGGTCAAGTACGACCGGGACTGGCACTTCTTCGAGGTCGTCTTCTACGTCATCATCGGCGTCTTCGGCGGGCTGTACGGCGCCTTCGTCATGAAATGGAACCTGCGGGCGCAGGCCTTCCGGAAGAGGTACCTGACAAAGTATGCCGTGCTGGAGGCGACGCTCCTCGCCGCGGGCACCGCCGTCGTCGCCTATCCCAACGCCTTCCTGAGGATCGACATGACGGAGAGCATGGAGATCCTCTTCCTCGAGTGCGAGGGGGCCGAGAACTACCACGGGCTGTGCGACAAGGACAGGAGGGCGTGGAACCTCGCGTCGCTGGTCCTGGCGACGGTGCTGAGGGTGTTCCTGGTCATCATCTCGTACGGGTGCAAGGTGCCCGCCGGCATCTTCGTCCCCTCCATGGCCGTCGGCGCCTCGTTTGGCCGGAGCGTCGGCATCGTCGTCCAAGCCTTGCACGAGGCCAACCCGGGCAGCGTCTTCTTCGCCGCCTGCAAGCCGGACGAGCCCTGCATCACGCCGGGCACGTACGCCTTCCTCGGCGCGGCGGCGGCCCTGAGCGGCATCATGCACCTCACCCTGACGGTCGTCGTCATCATGTTCGAGCTCACCGGGGCGCTCACGTACATCCTGCCCACCATGATCGTCGTCGGCGTGACCAAGCTCGTCAGCGACATGTTTGGCAAGGGAGGCATTGCCGATCGCATGATCTGGTTCAACGGCTTTCCCTTCATCGACGGCAAGGAGGACCACAACTGCGGCGTCCCCGTCTCCCGCGTCATGCGAAGCTCCGTCGTGTCCCTGCCCGTGGGCGGGCTGACGCTCGCCGACGTCGAGCAGCTGCTGGCCGAGGACAAGTACCAGGGGTTCCCCATCGTGCTGGACGGCGGCTCCAAGACGCTGGCGGGATACATCGGCCGGACCGAGCTGCGGTATGCCGTTGACCGGGCGAAGCGCGAACGGCCCGTCTCCCCCGACGCAAAGTGCTTCTTCTCCCCGCACCCGTCCGCGGCGCCCGCGACGCCCGCGACGCCCGGCTTTCGAGCGGACGTCGCGGCCTCGTCGCCCCTCGACCTGAGCCGCTACGTTGACGCCACGCCCGTGACGGCACACCCTCGGCTGCCCTTGGAGACGGTCATGGAGCTGTTTCAGAAGATCGGCCCGCGCGTCATCCTGATCGAGTACCACGGGAAGCTCTCGGGCCTGGTGACCGTCAAGGACTGCCTCAAATACCAGTTCAAAGCGGAGGCGGCGGAGAATCTAAAAGACGACGACCGGCACATCATGGAAGGGCAGGAGCGCCTGTGGAGCGCGCTTCGCAGGGTGGGCTTTTGGGTCTCCAGCTCGGTGTCGACCGTTTCACGGGGCCACGTGAGGCTTAGTGGGCAATCTGACGACGAGCGGACGCGCGGGAGGAGGGGGGACATTCTGGACGGGGACGAGGAGGGCGTTGACGAAGCCGTCGAGCTGGAAAGGAGGTGAGCGGAATGCCCGATTTTGAGGGGGGGATTTTGATTTGGTTCGTCTTTTATGTGTTTTTGATTCTGCCTTGTGTGTATATATATATATATATATGTATGTATGTATGTATGTACAATGAGATACAATGGGTCATGTATGCTATTGTTGTCTATTTAATTTTTTTTTAATTTTTTTATAAAAAAAATATGTCCTTTTTCTTTTCTTTTTACTTCTCTTTTCTTTCTCTTTTCTTTTCTTTTTTCTTTAAATTTTTTTTTTCACAAAACTTGATAAGTGACTGAACTACAAAGTTTCTCCCAAATCGGGGACATCTTCTTCGTCCCGATATCTCTGTCCAGCGCCCACCTCCTCGCCCAGCTCAAGGCTACCGCTGCCATGACCACCCGCAGGCACCGCCTCGTACGGCTCGCGAGCGGGATCCCCTGCGCCATCGCCCTCGTCCTTGCGCCCGGCAATGACGCTCCCCGCGACGAGGAGCGAGGCGCCGGCCCACCACATCGGGGGCAGGGCCTCGGAGAAGACGACGAGGCCGGTGAATGCGGTGACGAGGAAGTTTGTCGAGGTGTTCATGATGGAGACTTGGGTGGCGGATTTGCCGCGGGCGAGGGCGGTGGTGAAGAGAGACCACATCTGGTGGGCGCGGCTTGTGAGTTTGCGGGACGATGAACGTGAGGCGGGGAGAGAAACAGAGAGAGAGAGAGAGAGAGATTCACTTACAATGCCGTTGAAGGCGAGGTTGAGGACGAAGAAGATCTAGAGGTAGGTTTTTGGTCAAGGGTCAGCCTCTTCTTTACCACCAGCCCGCATTGGCATTGTCCCAATGGCAATCCATAGCGAGAGAGAGAGAGAGTGCGGAATATTGCTCAGCAGTGTTTGGGGGGGAGGAACTCGGGGACTCACAGCGCGGACAATGACTTCGACGATTTTCTCGTGCGCTGCCATTCCGAGGCCCTTGGCGATGCCGGTTGACAGGCTTGTTGTGAGTTTCGTGGTGGTGCTGGGATGAAAGGCGTTCTCAAGTTAACATGTCATTTCTCGTTTTCTTGTTGGCTTTTGCAGCTTTATCGCGGCGGATATATATATATATATATATATATATATATATATATATATATATATACATACGCTTATATATACACTTATATATATACTTATATACACACTTGTATACGCACTCATATACGCACACACATACACACACACACACACACATATGTATATATATATACATAAGTGTATGTATAAGTGCGTATATAAGTGTATGCATAAGTGTATGTATATCATGTCGTCAAATAGACAGAGCAAGTACAGTAACAGCACACGGGCTAGGCGGAGCGAGAGCGGAAAAAAAAAACATACAGCTTTGCAAACACGCCGTTGAACGCCGCACAGGCGCCGCTGGCCACGGCAAAAACCATCCAATGCTTCCTCCCAGAAGAAGAAGAAGAAGAAGAAGAAGAAGAAGAAGAAGATTCTTCTTGGACGTCCATCTTGCCGCTGGCGGGAGAAGCAGCGGCTTTGCTGGCGCTGGACGAGCTGCGATGCCGCGTCGCCGGAGAAGTTGGTGGTTTGGCCCGCCGTTTGCGTGCGTCCATTTGGGGGGGGGGGGTTTTTTGCCCCTTTTTTTTTTTGCCCTTTTTTTTTTCCTTTTCTTTTATGTACGTGTACGGGGGCGTTTAAAAAAAATAGTTATTAGTTATCAAGTAGCATTAAATTAAGTTATTAAGAGAGAGCTCTCCGCATTAGGCAGGGCAGTGAGGCGAGGCGAGGCGAGGCGAGAGGCGGGAACAAGGGGATTGTTGCTTATGCTATAGAAGCCATAGAAGCCGATGGAGATGCAACTATAGCCTATAAGTAGGTGGGTGATTAGGTAATCATGGACATAGTAGAACGTTTTGCATGTGACTTGTTGGAGGGCCCTTTTCTTTTTTGGCTGAAATTGCTGGGAAGCTTGTCGTGTTCGAAAAGCCAAAACACTTGAAGCCCAAGCCAACAGCAAAGTTTTATTATTATCAACATATGAGGTGGTACAGAAGTACTCCGTAACTTTAGTAGAGGTACCTTAATAGACCAGAGTACGTAACCAGTTTGAGCCAGCTTCGTCACCGCCACAGTAGCGCTCTTTGCTGTGGCGCTGGCTTTCTCGTGCTCTCAAAAATGAAGGATTCATTCGCACGGCCCATCGAGCTGTTTTGCCCATGTTTACATGGATTCCCATGTTTTGTCTATTTCATCCTCGGCCTCATTAAAGAGCCCGAATTTTCCTAATTATTGCTGCTAACATCAAGTTGAATCCCTTTGCCCCCCCTCCCGTGTATATGTAATCCTTAGAAAAAAAAAAAAAAAAAAAAAAAACGCCGATTGCCATGTCGAAAACGGACGCCCCTGTCGCCCGCCAATGGGTCTTGGTTGTTTGCCCGTCCTTGCCTCTTTGTGCTTGTCGCAATCTTGTGCGAGCCCACATCCCTCTTGTCGCCGTTATTGTCCCTCACCAGGTCTCTTGGCGTTGCAGCTAACAATCTTGACCTTGTCCGCCTGAACAGAGACGTTGCCGTTGTCCATCTTGAACGTTACGTTCTTGATCAAGAATGTCCACACCTCATCGCAGAATCGGTAAGTGTCTAGGCTCCCCTTGGTGTCATCACCATCGTCAGCCCAGCTCCATGGCACCACAGCGCTCCACCCCCCTCCCCCCACTTACCTTAAATTGAAGCCGACTCTTGACGTTCTTCTGTAGCGCCTCGGTAATGGCCTGGTCAAAGTTGCCCAGGATTTTCATCGCCAGCTGCGGATGGATGCGCTCCTCGCTGATGAGATCGTCGAGCGTGTCAGTCAGGGCGAGCCCGATACTGCGGACCTTTTGGTTAGCAACAAGGTGACCCCCTCGAGCCGCGGCGGCACCGCAGCGATCGGCCGTTACCTGCTCCTACGGTAGAGCTCGTAGAATGACTGAGCGCCGCTTGCCATGGCGAAGGATGAGGCTCTCAGAGCTGGTGGCGCAAGAGAGAAAGAGAAAGAGAGAGAGAGAGAGAGAGACAGAGACAGAGAGAGAGAGAGAGAGAGAGAGAGAAGAGTACAGGACAGGAATCAGGAAAAGGAGAGTCGGCGGCTGAGCGAGCGTCCCTCGAGCGCCCTTTGGAGGGGTGTTTGGTGGCAAGTCTCCCTTTGATGGAAGTTAAAAGGGCCTACAGCGGGAGGCGCTGGAACACGGATGACTCAGCGCATTTGTGTCATGTGACGTCGGCCGTTGTCGCGCGCTTCTGTGCTCCGGGAAGCTTCAGGCTATGTTTTCAAGCTTGTAACAACAACAAAAAAAAAAAAAAAGAACGAAACAACCGCCGTTCCCTTTGATTCGACGCTCGACCAAGCAGCCGCAGTAGCAGCAAGAAGCAGCAGAGAGGCATCACGCAGAGCAATGAGTCTCAAGTATGGGCTCGGAGGGATCGGGTCGTTTCTGACCGTGGTGGGAGCTTGTGCGTCTCTCCCCCCCCCCCCCTTCTTCGGCGGAATCTGGACAATGGAAACGAACAAACGAATAATGAATGCTGACCCGAGACGACCAACTCCTACAGACATGCTCTTCACCGGCAGCGGCGAGTCCTTCAACGTCGGAGCCTTTCTCGAGTCGGTATCGCCGTACGCTTGGGCTGATCTCGGCATCTCCCTGTGCATCGGCCTCTCGGTCGTTGGCGCCGCGTGGTGAGTGAAGGACGGCCTGGACTCCGAGAAACCCCAAACGCACCAAACGGCGGCGGATGCGCGCGCGCAGAGCGGGTTTACACATGGGGCTGACAAGGCATTCCTCTCATTCGCGCACAGGGGCATCTTCATCACCGGATCCTCCATCCTCGGCGCCGGCGTCAAGGCTCCTCGGATCCGAACAAAGAACCTCATCTCCATCATCTTCTGCGAGGTCGTCGCCATCTACGGCGTCATCATGGCCATTGTCTTCTCCTCCAAGATCGAGGCCGTCCGCGCCGCCGAGCTCTACTCTGCCGACTCCTACTTTACCGGCTTTGCCTTGTTCTGGGCTGGTTTGACCGTCGGCGCGTGCAATCTCGTCTGCGGCGTCGCAGTTGGCATCAACGGCAGTGGAGCCGCGCTGGCTGATGCGGCGGATGCCTCATTGTATGCATCCCCCCTTTTCTCTCTCTCTCTCTCACCAAAACCTACTGACTGTTTGATGAATAGGTTTGTCAAGATCCTGGTCATTGAGATTTTCAGCTCCGTCCTGGGGCTTTTCGGTTTAATTATCGGGCTTTTGGTTTCCGAAAAGGCTCCCGCCTTTGGTGCCAAGCCACTCTGAGTATCGCGAAGGAGGAAAATACCAATGGACTTTTCAATGCTCTATACCACAGCCTACCTCTCTCCATCTCTCCATCTCTCCCTCCCTTCTCTCTCTCTCTCTCTCTCTCTCTCACCTCCGCACCTCTCTTCTGCACCTCTCTATTCCTCCACGGCCAAAAGAGTAGGAATCTGATATAATATGCATTGCGCCGATTTTTGTGGTTTTTGGTTGGGCGTTTGGAAGTTTGGGCTGTAGAACGATGTACGTGTATGTATATATATATATTTGTCTTTTTTTTTTTTTTTGTTTTTTTTACTTGAAGCTCCTGCATGCCCAACCCTCGTGTGTACATTGCGGGTTGGCTCGAAATCCAGGGCACCCACTAATTTTTGTTACAAGAGTGTATCAAATGTTGTAAAGATGAAAATGAATCCCATGATTTTTTTATTTTTTTATTTTTATTCGTGCGTGTGTGTGTGTGTGTGTGTGTGCGCATCATCAGCTCTCCCATTATATATATATATACACTACTACTACTACTACTACTACTACTATTACTACTACTACTACTACTACTACTACCTTACCTTGGTGGACGCAAAAAAAAAAAAAAAAGATACTTTTTATCCTCCGCGTATGGAATTCATCAACAAAGCTTCAACTTTGGACCCCTTGTCCAGCTTCCCACCCCCGCCCGGCAGGCAGAGCAGCGCGTTGGCCGATCGTAGGCTGCCCACCTTGGAGCTTCGCTGCCCTCCCGTGCTGCTCGCGGTCGGGAGGCCGTCTTGGCCGATGGCCACGACGGCGCGGTGAAACTCGGGCCGGGCGTCGAGGCCAAAGTCGTGCGCCAGCGTGACGGGGACCCTGGGGAGCCCGGCGGGCGACACGCCGGACTGCTTGTGCAGGGACGGAAGGACGAAGAGGTGGAACGTCACGAGCGCCGACGCCGGGTTGCCGGGGAGGGAGAAGATGACCTTGGGGATGCGCCGCCCCGCCCCGTCCTTGACGGCGACGGTCGCAAAGGTGGTCGGCTTGCCGGGCTTCATGGCCACTCGCCCAAAGTGAATGGTGCCGCCCAGAGAGCGCTCGATCGTCGGCTTCAGGAGGTCCAGCTCTCCCATGGAGACGCCCCCCGTCGTGATGAGCACGTCGGCCTCCCCGAGGCCCGCCCGCAGAGTCTCTTCCAGCGCGCCGGGCCTGTCGCTGGCGATTCCCAGGTCGACGACGGAGAAGCCCCGCTCCCGGGCGGCGGAGATGAGGGTGATGCGATTGGTGTCGCGAACCTCGCCCGCTTTCAGGCCCCCGGGCCGCCTGTAGTCCACAATCTCATCGCCGGTGGAGAGGATGCCGATGACGGGCCGTCTGTATACCCGGGCCTCTGCCACGCCGACGGCGGCGAGAAGGCCAATCTCTCCGCCGACCCCGGATATCTGCTCCCCCCTTTTGAGGATCACGGCGCCTTGCGCGATGTCGCTCCCGACCTCGCGGACGTTGGCGCCGTCGGCCACCCCTTCCGCTTGGATCTCGACTTCTTTTTCTTCCTTGCCGTCGTCGGTCATGGTCTTGAGCGTGGTGTCCTCCACCATGATGACGGCCGTCGCCCCCGGAGGCAGCGGAGCGCCTGTTGTTATCCTGGCAATCTCCCCTCCGGCCAGAGGCGGCATCTCCCCGGGCGCGGCGCGGGACACGCCGGCGACGGGGAATACGCCCTTGACGTTGCCGTCTTTGGGCACCGCGACGGCATATCCGTCCACGATGCTCGCTCGGAAGGCCGGGACGTTCTCTTTCGCCTCGACATCTTCGGCCAGCACCAGCCCGACAATCTCCTCGTCGACTCTGACGGATTCCGCCTGCGGGTCCGGCGTATGCTCCGAGATTAGAGCGAGGGCGTCGTCCACGGATACCATGGGATAGGGAGATTCGCGGTATCGCCGCGAGGGGCCAAGGGTGACATCGTTGGATAGGTGAGATGTGCTGGCGGAGCTTGGGGTGCCGAATCTCTGCAGATTTCCATGGCCGCGAGCATGCCCGTGGTGGTGGTGGTGATGATTATGATGATGGTGGTGGTGCTGTGTTGAGCCCCGAGATGGGGAATCATCAACCCCGGCATCGGCTTCGAGCTTTTTCACACCACCCGCATGCAAAGCTCTTGAATTTGCGCCTCCGGCTTGCAGGCAAGCATGTGGTAACGTCTTGATGATGGCTTCAAGGTTCTCCTTGGCGCCCTTGGGTGAGCCGGGCAGAGTGACGATGATGGTCTTATTTCTTACTCCGGCGGCGGGGCGAGACATCATGGCAACTTTTTTTTTTTTGATAGCTCGTCAGCTGGAAAGTGTTTATGTGTAAAAAAAAAAAAAAAAAAAAAAAAAAAATTCTTTTTCTTTGATAGACTCATTTTCATATCCATATCTTTTCTTGGGGGGACTTACATGGTGTTATGAAAAGAGATGCGGATAACATGGCGTGGACCAAACCCGGAGCGGGTTTGTGTATCATTGGGGCGATGGCCTGAAGAAAAGAAAAAAAAAAAAAAAAAAAAAAAAAAAAAAAAAGGGCCATCCCTGTTAGCACAACTGACAACCATCTCGTGATGGACGAGAGGATCTCCAATCTACGTACCTCTGGCGTTACATCCGCAACTGAAAACCCGGTGCCGCCGGTTGTTATGATGAGATTGACTGCGTCGGGGCCGTCGGTCCAGAGCATGATGTTCCTCTGTATATCAAGGACATTGTCTGATACGATCCGCTCCTCGACGACATCCCACCGGCCGCCGCCGCCTTGCAACAGCACCTCGCGTAGGACAGCTGCCGAGGCATCGGCTGAGGCATCACTGGCGGCTGTGGTTGAGACGATGAGGATGGCGGCTTTGAAGGGGCCGTCCATGGTTGACGAAAAGCCGAGGCTGGTGAACGATGTTGCGAGAGAGAGAGAGAGAGGAAGAATAAAAAAAAAATAAAGAATAAAATTCAAATTCAGAATATCAGAATCCCCGAATATTTTGTTAAGATGACAAGATAAAAAAAAAATATGGTAAAAGTGGGAATGACGTTGGTTTTTGTCCTTTTGACCAGCAGATTGCAAAAGGTGGTTGCGTTGAGCGTGTGTGTGTTTGAGAGCAGATTAGATTATAGTCTTGTTCTTTTATGATTCTATTGTCACCACCAGAAACTATTGCCAAAAGACAAATAGCTTCTGGATCTGGTGTTTTTTTTTTTTGTACGGATCACATGTGAGGCTATTCAGAAACGGGCTTGTGCTTGTGCATAGTTCAGCATATCTTATCATATATGGCATAATATTTTTGAAAATGCGGAGGATTGTGGCGCCGCCCCGCAGCAGCAGCGCACGCTCTGATAGGCTTCTCGGGATGCCGAGACCCGAGACCCGAGTCGGCGAGCAATGAAGATATACGTACCTTATTTTTTTTTTCGGGGCTTCTTGAACCTTTGTCCTGGATACCGTATCGTCAAAAAATTTGAATCTTCTTACCCAACTTTTGGTGCGAAAAGCATTTCGTAGTCGCATCCATCCATCTTCGCCCTCGACCCGACTGGAGTCTTTTCTTTTCTTTATTTGAATTTATTTATTTATTTATTTACTTATTCATTCATTCATTTCTTTTTACTGACGCGACGCCGCGGGGACAATGGTTCGCATCAAGGAGCGCTATCTCCTCGTCAACATCATCTACCCGCCCGATGGCACCAAGACGTCCGAGGCTCGCGTGCCGGGCTTGGTGGCCCAGCACCGACCGACCGTTGAGAAGCTGACGCCGCAGGCTCTGGTCAGGGCCATCAGGGCCGAGGTGTCGCTGCTGTATGGCGACTATGGCGCGGGGGCTCTGGAGGGCAATCTCTCAGGTGAGCCGCCGTCATCTGACTGACAGCTAGCCCGGGCACGGGGGGATCGCGACGCTGACGAGTTGCAAAAACCAAAAGTCAAATACCTGTCCCTGGCGACCTCCACCTTTATTCTGCGATGCCATAGGGAGCATTACCGGCTGCTGTGGTCGACGCTGACGTTCATGGGCCGGGTCCCCGTCAAGGATGGGCGGCCCTGCATCTTCCGCGTTGTCCGGGTCGGCGGCACCATTCGTAAGGTCGAGCAGATGGCCGTGGAGCGGGCACGAAAGCTCATCCTGGCGGCCAAGGCAGAGGCTAGCGCCCGCTCGCAGTCTCCGCTGTCCGTGGATATTCTGGGCACGAAAGACGACGCTTTGCTGGATGTCATGGACGACGCCGCGAGCGACGAGGATATGCGGGGCGCCAGCTGACGTGGTCCGATTATGATGATTATTTCTTTCTAACTACCCGGACCCCGATGTCCTCCGGTACGGTCGTGTCACCAAAGTCGGGGTCCATCTCCACATCCGATGCGGCGGGAGGCCCAGCTGGCTGTGGCTCGTCCACCTCCATGCCGTGCTCCTCCTCCTCCTCCTCGGCTTCTCGCTCGAGACGATCATAGTCGTCCTTGTGGTCGATCCACCGCTCCTGGACATCTTGGACATCCAGCATGGACGCTTCGTTCCTCATGGCGACCGCCCATACCGTGTCGTTGGCGCCTTCTGCGCCTCCAAATATATAACCCCCTGCGCGGTCAATCACGCGGAGCAAATGCATCATGCTCTTTTTATTCTCCACCGCCAGCACCTCGTACCGCACTAGGCCGTAGCTGTCGATCATGTTTGCTATCGCTTCGTGCAGCCGGCCAAACTTTTCGTTGCGCATTCCCGGGGACTCTGCCTCGAGGTATGGCGTTAGATATGTCAAGTCGTCGACGTCTGTGTAGTACTCTAGGTTGAAAGGAAGCTCGTCATAGGACGATATCTTGTCGATTTTGGAAAGCACATTGACGTGTGGCATGTCCATCTGAATCATGGCTCGGAGCGAGAGGAGAACGTTGGACACGTAGAGCGATGGCTGGGTGAGGCAAAAGCAGTCGGAGAGATGTACACAGACAAACTACCACCACCGCGACGGTTAGCAACCCCTCGTCGTCGTTGCTTCCGGGAAAAAGACAAAACCGACTCTGAAACCAATCTTCTGGAGCTTGTAAAAGACATTTCTCAACGAGTTGTGGTGTGTGTACAGCTCAACCTGGCCGGGGCAGTCGAACAGGACGTAGTCTTCCCCAAGCCCCTTCAGCCCTTCCTCTAGCCATTCGTAATTGTTCTCGAGCTCTTCCAGGGCGTACAGGATGCCGCCGTTGGGGCCTAGGCGATCTTCGCGCATGACGTCCTCCAGCTTGACGAGGTCGCGAATGTCGAGGGCGCAGGGGTAGTTGGTGTGGTCGTTGGCCGGGTCGAGGTTCACGACGGAGCACGCGCGCCCAATGGCGCCCATGAACTGGTGCACTGGAAGAGTAAAGAAGCTTCACGTCAATGCCAGATCCAAAGCCAAAGCCAAATCCCGCCGGCCTCCCATTTGAAAATCAATCAAAAAAACGGCGGGTTTTCAACGTACTGCCATCGCAGTAAGTACTCTTTCCCGCGCCGGGGCTCCCGAGAACAAGCTGCGCAAAGGGCATCTGGCAAGGCTTTTTCTTTCTTTCTTTTCTTTTCTTTTTTTTTCTTTTTGTTTTTTGTTTTTTCTTTTGTCTTGCTGGATCAATGTGGCATCGTCAGTCCGGAGGCTGCATACAGCCCGCTATCGAGGAGACAAAAAAAAAGGAGAGAGCTCCCAGTTGTTGGACAAGGGATGCGAATGCTTCTCTCTCTGTCCGTCTCTCTCTCTCTCTCTCTCTCTCTCTCTCCAGTTTTGCTGCCCTCGGCAAACCGTTGTCTGCTTTCCGACAAGAAAGTTGCTTAGTTTTGAGCTTGTTTGAGGTCATGTGATTTTCCAACTTCACACTGATTTCAAAAAAAAAAAAAATGTTGGATTGGTGGGGTTGTTGATGCCGGCAGAATGTCGGCCCTAAAAAAAGCTGAGCTCCGAAGGGGGGGTCAAAACCACATGCTTGAAAAAATTCATCAACAATATCCATTCCCTCTTTTCCTTTCTCCAACTCCCTCGCACATCTCCAAATTTGTTCGCAACCTAAGCCTCGGTGGCTTCCGCTTATTCGCTCTGCATGATGCTGCGCAATAATGTGCAGCACCATCTCCGACCATGGCATCTGACTTGTCAAATGCTGCTCGGTTGGCTGGGAGCCTCACCCAGAGCGTCTCTCCCACCATGCAGTCGCTATCCGGTTCGCTCGCCATGAGCCCTGCGACTGTTGAGGCTGCTCACGCCCCTGTCGGCTGGCTCGGGCTTGTCGGCTGGCTTCTCTTGAGCATAATCAACTTCATCTCCACCCTCCTGTACTGGATTATCCGGACGGTGACCATTACCTTCCCCAGCGTCCTGTACACCCTCTTCTCCACCAGTTGGACGGTCACCATGAATGCTACCACGCTGTATGCTGCCAGTTCCTTGGTTTTGCCGAGCCGCTCAAGACTCACAGCTTCACTAGCATGCTCATAGTTGCGGCCATCGTGTCGGCGGCCAGCTGGGTGGTCAGGTATCGCATCTTGAACATGTACTCGAGATTGCCCCCTGAGCCACAGCGGAAGGAGCCTGAGATCGACTTGTTCCCCGACACCCACGAAGGTGGCAACAAGTCCGGCCTGGCCAACTACCTGGACGAGTTCCTGAGCGCGATCAAGATCTTCGGTTACCTCGAACGATCCGTGTTTCACGAGCTGACCCGAAGCATGCAGACTAGAAAGCTCATCGCCGGGGAAACAATCAATCTGGAGGAGGAAAAGGGCTTCTGCATTGTCGTTGACGGCCTGGTTGAGATCTTTGTCAAGTCGGGCAGAAACCCTCACGCGCCCGTCAGGAGCGGCGGCGGCGGCGGCGGCGGGTCCAAAAACGACCTCCTCGACTCCTCTGATGATGAGGATACTCTGCCTGGTCAGCAGAAATATCAACTCTTGACCGAAGTCCGCAACGGGGCACCCATGTCTTCCCTTTTTTCCATCATGTCGTTGTTCACAGAGGACGTGAGATTGAAAACGCACGACGAGCATTCTCCCCTGGAATCGAGTGGAAGTCGGCACCGCGGCCGGACTAACCCTCTGAAAGAGCCTGCTGGGAAGCCTTCCCAAGCTCCAACATCGATGCCAAGCACACCGCATCTGGACCCCAACTCGGACCGTCCAGTGGCTAGGTACGATGATGGCGGCCTATTGTCAAACGGAGAAAGAGCCTCGACAATTCCGCACATGTCGCTGGAACCTCCCGTCGCCTTTCAGCCCAGTCAGAATCGGCCAGGGCCTCCGAACAGGCTAATGTCGAGCTCGGCGCACCCTGACATCATCGCCAGAGCCACGGTTGACACGACCATAGCAATCATACCTGCGAGTGCCTTCAGGAGGCTCATCAAGATATATCCCAAAGCCACGGCGCACATTGTTCACGTCATCCTTTCTCGGTTTCAGAGGGTGACGCTGGCACAGGCGTTCAACTATCTCGGCCTGACTGGCGAGGTCCTGCAAACCGAGAGAGACATGGTCAAGTTTACCATGTGCCAGCTCCCCAACATTCTTCGTGGGGACGCCCTCACCAGACTGAAGGAGAAATTCAACCGCGAGAGAGAGCGCATCGGCGAAGACCAAGAGACCAAAGGGATTGCTCTGCACAACTCGGCGGTCAACAGACGCCGAAGGTCGAGCATGGCCCTACGAAAGGAGATTGTCATGCAGACCATTGCCAAGAATCGATCTGTATCTTCCACCGTCAACAGCGCCGCTTCCGCACGCGATCCCCGGCTAGCCCGCGGTCTCAACCCCGGGGATCTACTGGTAGGCGCGCAGATCGCCCGGGCGTCGAACAGAGTCCCCATCCCGGGAGCTCCTGTCCGGTCTCCGGCGGACGTTGGCGTGGATGAAGGCGTAGGCTTCAGCCACCTGGCTCAGGCGACCTTTAACCCTTTTGATTCCGGACGGCATGCCCGCATCTCGATGGATCGTGATTCGGTCGACGAAGACAACCTCTTTAGGGCGTCCATTCTCGAATGCGTCTTCAAGGCCCTTGGCCTAGAAGCAGGCGGCACCTCATCCAGAGATGTCGACTCCGTGGAGGGATCCCCGAGGTTGATCTCCATGGATCAGCGACGCGCCAAGACACTCTACACAAACAACGCATTCGGCTTCATTGGACCGTATGATGGGTCAATGGATGGCGAGACTGAATCGTTAACCTCGAACGGGCTGGCCGGTCATCTTCCGCCAAACGCGCACGCGTTGGCCCACGAGATGATGGACGAGGTTGAAATCGTCTTCTTCCCCAAGGGGTCGGTGCTCGTGGAGCAAGGGGAGCGCAGCCCCGGCCTCTACTACGTCGTGGACGGCTTTCTGGACATTGGCACTACGGCGACCGAAGGCGTGCAAAACATCTTTCAGCAGTCGGGACCGGCCTCTTTCAGCGCAGACTCGCTCCATTCGCTCCATCGGTTTGAGAGCTCTTCCTCCAAGGCTTCGGACCACGGCGCGCCATCTCCTTCGCTTCGGGACCAGGCTCGCCGCCGCCGGAGCGTTGCGCTTGTCAAGCCGGGAGGTTTGGCGGGGTATATCGGGAGCGTCTCTTCCTATAGATCCTTCATCGACGTGGTGGCCAAGACGGATGTCTACGTTGGATTCCTCCCTCGGGCTTCTCTGGAGAGAATCGTCGACAGATACCCCATCATCCTCCTGACCATGGCAAAGAGGCTCACCCACATTTTGCCTCGGCTCATCCTGCACATTGACTTTGCTCTCGAGTGGGTCCAGGTCAACGCTGGCCAAGTGATATTCCACAACGGCGATGAGAGTGATGCTATATACATTGTCCTCAACGGCCGCCTTCGCCTTGTGGAAGACAGGCAAGACGGCGGAGTGTCGGCGCGAGCCGAATTCGGACAGGGCGAGAGCATCGGCGAACTCGAAGTGCTGACCGAGACGGCTCGATCTGGCACTTTGCATGCTATTCGGGATACCGAGCTTGTCAAATTTCCTCGCACTCTGTTCAACAGCCTTGCCCAAGAGCATCCCAACATCACCATTAAGATATCCAAAATCATTGCCTCTAGAATGAGAGCAGCCGTCGATGATTCTACCAAATACATTGGAAAGGAAGCGGGCTCGGGCGCCGTGAATAACCAACGCAAGTCCACCTTGAATCTTCGGACTGTGGCCATCCTGCCGGTCACCGCTGGCGTTCCCGTCGTGGAGTTTGGACACCGCCTCATGAATGCGCTGGCCCAGGTTGGGCCCCAGAACGGCGCAACCTCGCTGAACCAGTCTGCCATCTTGAATCATCTGGGGAAGCATGCGTTCAACAAGATGGGCAAGCTAAAATTGGCTCAGTATCTCGCTGATTTGGAAGAGAAGTACGGATTGGTGGTGTATGTGGCAGGTAGGTTTCTTTTTTCTTTTTATTTTTTTTCCCGCTCTTTCTTTCTTTTTCTTTGATTCGAACCTCTCGTGCTTTTTATGATGACAAAACACTTTACACCGGAGACATCGTCACTGATGGCTATGTTAACTCTAATTTTTTCCTGACCGCATGAACCTATCGACTCGTTTAGTATTGGATTTTTTTTTTCACCTTGCATCGATCTACATACTGACATGAATGACTTTTCAAAGATACCAATGTCAACTCGCCATGGACGCAAACTTGTATCACTCAAGCAGACAGCATTCTGTTGGTTGGGCTGGCAGAAGGCTCTCCGGCTATAGGAGAATACGAACGCTTTATGCTAGGAATGAAGTCAACGGCACGGAAGACGCTGGTTCTGCTCCACGCTGAGCGATTTTCGCGGCCCGGACTTACTCGGTCCTGGCTCCGGAATCGTATGTGGATTAATGGTGGTCACTACCACATCCAGATGGCGTTCAGAACAGACGCAATACCGGTCCATCCTCCGTCGAAAAAGCTGGGTCAGGCCCTCAAGGAGAGGGTACAGGTCTTGCAAGCCGGGATTCAAAAGTACACTTCGAGGAACGTGCGTCACGGTCAGTATTACTCGCCCGACACGCCGTTTAAAGGGGATTTTCACCGCCTAGCCCGTCGGCTTTGCGGAAAGTCCATCGGCCTGGTTCTAGGCGGTGGCGGTGCGCGAGGCATCAGCCAGATTGGGATCATCAGAGCGATGGAGGAAGCTGGCATTCCGATCGACATCGTGGGTGGCACGTCAATTGGAGCTTTCGTCGGCGCGCTGTATGCCCGCCATGCAGATGTTGTCCCCATGTTTGGCTTTGCGAAGAAATTCGCGGGTCGCATGGCAAGTCTCTGGCGGTTCGCTCTGGACCTGACCTATCCGTCTGCTTCCTACACGACGGGGCATGAGTTCAATCGAGGCATTTTCAAGACTTTTGGCAACACGCAAATCGAAGACTTTTGGCTGGAGTACTATTGCAACACTACCAACATCAGCAAGAGCCGCATAGAGTTTCACACGAGCGGATATGCGTGGCGGTACATTCGAGCTTCGATGTCGCTGGCCGGCCTGCTGCCTCCGCTGTGTGACGAAGGCAGCATGCTGCTAGACGGCGGCTACGTGGACAACCTGACGGTATCGCACATGAAGGATTTGGGAGTGGACGTTATTTTCGCCATAGACGTTGGCGCGCTTGACGATGACACGCCGCAGACATACGGAGACTCACTGTCGGGCATGTGGGCCTTCTTCAATCGCTGGAACCCGTTCTCGGCGCATCCCAATCCACCAACTCTGGCAGAGATCCAGGGCAGACTTGCGTATGTCTCTAGCGTGGACGCGTTGGAGCGGGCAAAGACGATGCCAGGATGCATCTACATGCGACCCCCCATCGATGGCTACGGAACGCTCGACTTTGGCAAGTTTGACGAGATTTACCGGATGGGCTTCAACTTCGGATGGGAGTTTTTCCAAAAACTGAAAGAGGAGAACAAGCTGCCACTCATGGAGGAGACTGAGGCGAAGAAGGCGTTGCGGAGAACAACAGCACCTCGACGGGCCAGCATCTAGACAGACGGACAAATTAACCGCCATTAGACGAAGGTCATGATTGTTTGTTTCTTTTATTTGAAAAAACAAAAAAACAAAAAAAAAAAACAAAGCAGGCTAGACAGCATTTAGAAGAAGGGTTAGCAGCGTGCTCATGGCTAGTCGATGAAACATGGCAGCGCCATGTTGTTGATCGGCCGTCGACCCGCGTGACCTTTAGATGTTATGCCCGTCTTTTGTGCCCGTCTTTTATGCCCGTCTTTCACCTTACTTTGAGTGATGCAAAAGTGAGATGACGAGCTTGGATTCAAACCCGCACTGGCTCGCTAGCCCGAAGCCGTGGATGCTGATCGCGATAATGCAGGATTGAGCTGGTTTGTTTTGCTGGTTTTTTTTTTTCCCTCATCATGAGCCGTGACATGCGTGACATTATTTTGGGGTGCTCGCCAGGTTCAGTCAGTTTTTTTTGCTGCCTGGTAGAGTGACGTGCCGATGAAGAAAATTGTTTTTTTCCTTTTTTCCCCTTTTTTTTCCTTTTTTTCCCTTTCTAAACTATGGCCTCTAATTGTGATGCGGAAGAGGGAGCAAGCGAGTGCTGAATGAATTGAGCCGTGTTTGTGGTGCTATTTGTTGAGTTCCTGGATAATGAATGTTATGAAAGCCTTGATGAAATGAATGGTATGAAAAGTTGAGAATAAAGGTAGAGTAAACCCGTCTATTCGTTCTTTGTATCTTGGATGAAATGGTCATCTAGCCAGAGATTGTTATGTAAAGACAAATATATATATATATATATATATATATATATATACCATCTCTCTCTCTCTCTCTCTCTCTCTAACTCTCTGACTCTCTGACTCTCTGACTCTCTCTCTCTATCTCTATCTCTAAAAAAAAAAAAAAAAAACCACCCTTCTATTCCATCTACTTACTAGAATATACTCGTATAGGCAGTGTTTCCCTCCTCCCATATCTACTCCTGCTTCAGCTGTCCCTGCACCGTCTCGACCAGCAAATCAAACAGCTTCTGCACATTCTCTTCCCTCACAGACGCCACTCCCGTACACACCCTGATCGCGAAGTGGCCATTCACCACCGTGCTTGTCAAGTAAAACCGGCCGCTCGCGTTGATCGCCTCGTACAGCTTCTCCGTGCGGTGGTTGATCTCGTCCTCGCCTTCCGCCTTCGCCCGGAACGTGACCAGGCCAAACCGCGCCTTGGTGAAGATGGCGAACAGGTCGGGCCGGCCCTCCAGCTTGGCCTGGAGAGACTCGCCGAGGGCGACGCCGCTCCGGATGTGGGCCTGCAGGCCTCGGATGCCGTAGCTGCGGAGGACGAACCACAGCTTGAGGGAGCGGAAACGCCGGCCGAGGGGGATCTGCCAGTCGCGGTAGTCGGTGACGAGCTCGTTGTCGCTGTACTGGTTCCGCAGGTAAGGGGGCTTGATGCTCAGCGCGGTGATGAGATGGCCGCGGCGGCGCACCCAGACCGCGGAGCAGTCAAAGGTCGTCAGCATCCACTTGTGCGGATTGTAGTTGAAGGAGTGGAATTCGGCCATGGGCTTCGCCAGGGGCTTGTTCTCGTCGAGGAGCAGCGCCGCGCCCGCATAAGCCGCGTCGACGTGGACCCAAACCTCTCCCGGCTTGCCGGCCCGCGGCGCCAGGGTGCGGGCGATGCCTGGGAAGTCATCGACGGCGCATACGTCTGTCGTTCCCAGAGTGGCCGTCAGGTAGAAGGGCTCGAGGCCCTTTGCCTTTAGCTCGCCGAGGGTCCTTTCCAGTGCCTCGCCCGTCATGGAGAAGCCGTTCTCTTCCGACACCGGCACGGTAGCGAACCGCACGCCCAAGACCTGCGCGGCTTTCTTGGTGCTCGAGTGTGCGCCTGCGCTTCCCAGGGCAACAAGCCTGCTCCGGAGCCTCCACGTCTCTTCCTCCTTGTCCTCGCCCTCGGGCAGGTGAGCCGTTGCCTCGTTCAGGTACTTGTCCCTCGCCGCCACCATGACGGTCAGGATGGCCTCGCTCGCGCTGCCGTGGAGCACGCCGCCGCCATGGGTAGGCCCGCCGCTCAGGAAGCATTCGGGCAATCCCAGCGCCTGGGCCAACCAATCCATGACGATCGTCTCCAGCTCGGTCACGGCGGGAGAGCAAATCCAGTTGAAGTGGGCGCCGTTGAAGGCATTCGAGTACATCTCCGCGATGGCGGCAGGGTAACTGCTCGAGCAGGGGAAGAAGGCCATGAAGCCCGGCGACTGCCAGTGAGTGATTCCAGGCAGGATTTTGGACTGTATGTCGGAGTGGATGGACTCCCATGGTTCGGGCTCGAGGGGCGCCGAGGCAGGGAGGAGCGGCCTCAGGTAGCCTGGCTCGACGGCGGCGACAACCGGATGATGGGAGATGTTGTCATAATAGTTGGCGACTATTTTTTTTTGGTGTTTTTTTTTTTTTTTCGAGAAAATTGAAAATTCAAACTGTTTAGCCCGATGATGCTTGAAAAAAAAAAAAAAGAAAAGAAAAAAAAGAAAAGAAGAAAAAAAAGAAGAAAAAAAAGACCCATCTCTATCGGAACCACACGCGACAAAAAGGGGAATCGACTGCTTAGACGAATAGCCTCCATCTAGACTTATCTTTTATCACGAAATCTGCAAAGTCACTGCAAGTCATTCTCACAAAACACACTCACTCACTCACTCACTCACTCACTCACTCGCTCATACTCACTCGCTCATACTCACTCGCTCATACTCACTCGCTCATACTCACTCGCTCACACTCACACATAAAGAAAGAACTAAAAAGAATCAAAAAAGAACCATAAACCATGAAGCAGCACCGCGACAAGAAGACGGAAAACTTACTCTCATCAATTGCCGCCTTGGCCGCCTCCCGAAACTGCTCCGTGTCCATCGGATGCGTCATCATGTCTCCCCTCTCCGCCTCTGCTGCTTCGATTTCCCCCGTGAAACCTCTGACTGGCTGGCTTTGTCTTGGTAAAAAAAAAAAAAAAAAAAAAAAAAAAAAAAAAAAAAAACCACCAACTTTGATTTGCGTTTTGAAACGGTTGAAACTTTTGCGACTCGAGGCGATGATCCCGTCAAAAACTATTTATCAACCCCCCATCTTTTTTCTTTTCTTTTTTTTCTTTTTTTTTTCTTTTTTCTTTTTTCTTTTTTCTTTCTTTTTTCTTTTTTTTTATTTATTGATTTATTTATATGTGTGTGTGTGTGTGTGTGTCGCCCCCACGGCTAAAAAGAAAATTTGGCACGGTGACATTTCTTTTTTCTCTTTTTTAAACCGGCGTCCTGAAAACTCTTTACCTATTAGGTCCATGTGGAGAAATGAATTTCCCTAGTCATCTTTTTATTATTATTATTATCATTTTATTGCCACTTTGGCCTCCCAGTTTTAAACAAAATCTCGCCATCCTTCATCGGGGCAATAAAGCTCGGACTCTGCAGCGGAATTGAGTGGGAACCCCCCATTTTGTCGGGGTTTTAGGGGTCGAGAATTCCCGTTGTTCCCCCCACCTTAAGGGGGGTGTAATCAATCAACGATTCTCACCACACATGTCAATATTTCACATGGTTGGTGTGCTCGCATCAAAATAGCCGCAAAGGTAGAGAGAGAGAGAGAGAGAGAGAGAGAGAGAGCAAGTCTCGAGAGGTAAAAAATTGAATAGAGGAATAAGCACGTTGCACCGCATGATTGATAATGGAATAATGGGAGCCAAACAAAGCGAGTCCTCAATCATTTGTTGAGGGCGGAGCGGGCGCTTTTGCCCATCGTGCAAGTAGAAGTAATATGTGATTGTAAAAAAAAAAAAAAAAAATTACGCCATGTCTTGCGATGAAAAAGAGATCAAATAGCCTTGAAAATTTGAAGAAGAAGAAGAAGAAGAAGAAGAAGAAGAAGAAGAAGAAGAAGAAGAAGAAGAAGAAGAAGAAAAAGAAGAAGAAGAAGAAGAAAAAGTGAACAATACCAATGAAAGATGAAAAAGATGGGCCTTGCATCTTTATTGCTCATCAACACATGATAGATTCAACTCATGGCCCAGACGAAATAAAAATAAAAATAAATAAAAAATTCAGTCCACCTTGATCGCACTGGTCACGGTGCCAAGTCTATTATTAGCCAACAACGTCCCATCTTTGTCAGATTCGAGGAATGAGGCAAGGTAAAAGCAGCCTTACCTGTATATCCTGCGCACAAAGGCATAGGCGCTCAAGAATCCAATGGTGCCCGTCAGCAGCCCGTACACGCAGCACGCCATGAAGCTGTAGGCAAAGAAGAGCACGCTGCTCACGAAGCCGCTGATGTGCAGCTTGAAGAAGTAATACCACAGGGAGTACAGAAAGACCCAGAACGCGCTGCCGGCCCCGACGAAGAACGACTGCCACCACCAGCGGTGGTTTTCCGCGCACAGCTGGGCGTAGATGGTCACGACCGTCACCTCGGCAATGGCGACCACCGTAATGGCCGATACCACCGCCAGGAAGCCGAAGACGTAGTAGTAGCCGCTCTTGTCCTGCCACGTGGACTGGAACACATACAACAGCTCGATAAAGACGACGGCAAAGGGAATCAGGCCCGCCAGCAGGGCTGCTTGGATCGACCTGCCATACCAGGCTTGCCGCGGCACCTGGCGAGGAATCGCCGTCGTCTTGGTGGGGTGTTCCCAGGCGCCGGCCCTGTGGAAGCCGTAATGAGACCCCGCATATACAAGCGGGACCTGTACGCAGAGCCAGAGGAGGAGCATGGCCACGAGGGTTCCAAACGGCATCGCCGTGCTCGACGCCTGGGCCCATACGAGGAGGTTGAGGACAAAGACGAGCCCAAAGGCAAGGCCGGGAAACAGCAACGCCGTGACGAGGGCGTTTGCGCGCAGGTCGGTTCCGTCGAAGCTCTTGAAGACGCGCGCGGAAAAGTAGCCGGAGAAGAGCCCCGCGAGGACGAACAGGCCGACCCCGACGCTGACGAAACCGCCTCGGAAGCTGGGGTTCAGGACTCCCAGCGCGCCGAGCAAGACCAGCCCGACCGCCATGAAAAACAGCTGCATCCCGGATCCAACAAGGGGCGCCAGCAGCACTCCGGCCCTCGGCTTGCGGAACACGTCTCCGTGAAGCAGCTTCCAGCCCGTGGCCTCCTCCAAGGGCTCGCCGTCGTCGGACGGCCCGTCATCGCCGTCGTTGCCGTTGTTGTCGGCATCCGTTCCCCGGCTCAGCAAGCCCGAGGCCTGCTCGGTCTTGGCTTTGGCCGCTCTCTTGGCCCTGATTTTCCCTTCCTCTGCTGCGATGCCCTTGTTGATATCGGCGCGGATCGTCCTGGCGAGGATGATCATCACGATCCCCGTCAGCAGCCCGCAGATGATGAGAGAGTTGATGATGGCCATCCAGTGGATGCGCGAACCTTGTTCCTGGTTCACAAAGTAGAGGTCCCAGCGGTGGGCCCACTCGATGCTGTCTTCTTGGCGGAAGTAAACAGAGTAGGTATAAGGGATATTCAGGGAACCGGCGCTGGCGTCGTCGTCGTCGTCGTCTCCTCCTCCCTCGCCCTCGCCCTCGCCCTCACCCTCGCCAGGGCGATATGGCAGGCCGTCGCTTTTCGACAACGGCGCATCCGAGGTCCTGTTGGGAGCAACGCGCAGCTCAAACGGCTCGTCGACGTTCTGCATATCCACGGGGCATCCCGCGCCGTCTTTTTCGATTCCGTTCCCAACGCTCTTGGGGTAGACCTCAAACCCCACCACGACCTTCTCACCACGACCGCCCGCTCGGCCCGGCGCGCCGCGGTATCGGATGACGATGGTGTGGTGGTTGTTGATGTAGTAGTGGAGCTTGCCCGTCTTTGTCGAGGCTTGGGTATACCCCAGCTTGAAACCGGAAGCATAATACTTGCGCGTCTTGTCGGCAGTGACGAAGCTGGTTGCGCCAGGAAGATTATCCACGATCCACTCTGCCACGTATCCATCTCGGATCAGCTCCCTTGACCAGCGCAGGTCGCCATGGGACATTTCCTTGTTGCACAGCAATGTGCACGGCGTGTCTTTGGCCATGGCGAGCTCCATGTCCGACGCGATGATGCGGTCGCCTCGCAGCACCTCTCCCAAATTCAAGGGCACGCTCTGGCCGCTCAGCAAACCGCCTCCGGCCTTGCGGTGGCCCCCCGTCGGGGAGCAGGTAAAGGGCAAGTCGTAGTAGGCATATTGCAGCTGTGTGTTGTCCGAATAGGCCTTGTTGACCATGAGAGGTATCGGCTCGCCATCCTTGTAGCTCTTGATCGACCAGCCTGCGGTGCGATGCGTCAGCGGGCCTGTTGCGTGGCCAACCTGATCGACATGGCTCGGGCAAGTTTGCGACACGAAAACAGTAGGTCAAGCGGTGGCCATACCAGGGATGTAAAAGGCTGTTGACGATGAGAAAAGCAGAGCGTAAAGCAGGCCATTCAGGCCAGCCTTGCATGTGCCAATCATGTTGATTTGATCAGCCTTGCCCGGCTCTCTTGCCTCCTCGCTCCGTAGGGGTTCCGAGAGGATATAGCAATGCCGGAAAACGGCAGAAATGGTGTTTTCCCGGTATGGCAGGATCCCTGCTCCTTATGGCATGATTGCAAATCCGTATCCGATCAGCTTCAATCTTGCCTCGAGAGATGGACATGCGTACTGCGTATAATGAATTGACCAGATTGATATCTGGAAGTTTGAAGGCTGGATGGATGGATGCATATTTGGATGCATTCCAGTTGGACGGGGGATCGAAATGGGGTTCAAGTTGGCCCGAGTTTTTGCCGGCCGCGATTGCCCCCCCCCCACCTTGACCTTGATCTTGACCTTGACCTTGTCCTTGACCTTGATCTTGGGCCATCACGGGTACCAGCAAGGTAGAAGAAACGTTTTGATTCTACAGTACGATCCGCACGGCATACGGGAGGGAGTAGCGCCTTTTTGCAGCATATGATGTGGGATGAAAAAAAGGGACAATCCATGTTGATATGTACTAACGTGCTCGGTACACTAAGCAGCTTATATAGTAGTACGTGTAATGAAATTTGACAAGGTCAAATCAATACAAGGGCAATGAATTTGACTTTGAAGCGTCTCAATCTTTTCTGGATACGTAGTTATCACAACTACTATGTATGTAGTCAACTGCCCCTTAAAAAAAAAAGAGAGAGAGAGAGAGGATCTCTATTGAAGTTGATTCCAAGAGAGAGGATCTTATCAAAGACGGGGGCAAATTAGTACATACGAGTACTTGTACATACCAAGTATGGATGTAAAAGGCTAATCCGTTTACGGAGATGGTCAGTCAAATCGTGCAGCAAACTGGGGCGAAAAAAAGAAAAAAAACTGGAGAAACTGGGGGCGTTTGATTATGTTACCCTTAGTACATATTTGAAGCTTTTTTTTTTTTTTTTTCTTTTTTTTTAAACTTTTGAAGCTTTGTTTGTTCTCTTGGGGTTACAAAGAAAAACTTGTCCTTGGCTCTCTCTCTGTTCGTTTGAGTGAGTACTTAACTACTACTAGTAATCTGTAGAAATCTCGAGATTCAAGCAATGGCTACCCCAAAGTACTTACATAAGTAGGTAGTAGGTACTAATTAGTATATATACTAATTAGGTACTAATATACTCTATACGTATGTACATATATGACACGTGAACAAACCTCCCCGCCTCGTCGATTACAGTACATTCACAAGCGGGTATACGGAGAAGTACTAGGTAATACCTTTTACCTTATTAGCCAACGGCTGCAAGTAAATAAAGCCCTCTGCTCCGAAATCCGGAGTTATTTCGGTTTCCGTGGTGAAGCAGCATCAACTTGCTTTGCTAAAAACTTCTTTTTTTTTTCTCTAAATCTGAATGAACCTCCGACGACGCCCTAGAGGTGGGAATTTTTATTATTTATTATTATTTATTAATTTTTTTTATATTACTTCTATTATTTTTAATCTCTAGTCATTAACTCCTTTCTTGCATCTAAAAAAAAAAACAAATGTCATCCTCATCCTCATCCCAGGGAACTACCCGCCCTTTCAAAGGGTCAAAGAACAGCTCTTCTCAGAATCCTCATATCAAAGTCAAGATAGATCAGCATTTCAAAGCCAAAGTCTACACGTCCGGATCTACCATCGCCGGCCATGTCGCCGTCCACGCCTCGAGAGACACCTCCTTCGATGACTTGGACATTGTGCTTGTCGGCATTTCTGCCACGCGGCTCGACTTCGTCCAGCAGTATCCTTCCCACTCTTTCAGGCCCTTCTTGAAGATTCGCATGCCCGTTCCCGAGTCGCATCTGCCCGAGGACCGGCTGTTTCGGGCTGGTTGCAGGTACGCGATACCGTTCCATTTCGTCGTCCCTCACCACCTCACCATCGGCGCCTGCAACCACGGCTGCTCGTCGCCGGACGTCCGGGAGCGACATTTGCGGCTTCCTCCCAGTCTGGGAGTTTGGGATGCCGACGACCAAGCCCCCGACATGACGCAAATCGAGTATGCCATCAATGCGAAAGCCATTCAGCGTGGAAACGTCGGGGCCGCGGTCAAGGTCATGGAAGCTCATCATATTCTCAAGGTGCTTCCTTCGCTCCCCGAAGATGCACCTCTCGACGTTACCCCCGGAGACGAATGGTATAAACCGTCCAAGACCAAGACGATTCGGAAGAGCTTGTTCTCGAGCAAGACGGGCCAGTTCACCGCCAGTGCTCTTCAGCCCAACGCCGTGATGCTTTCTGCCGACGGCCACAAGTCTTCCATGACCAATGTCCGCGTCAACCTGGAGTACGCCCCGTCCTCGGCCGAGACGGCTCCTCCCAAGATCAACTCGGTCACCGGCAAGCTCGTTTCCACCACCTTTTTCAGCGCCGTGCCGGTGGACCATCTGCCGAACCTGGGCAGTCGGACGAACTGCCAAAGCACCCCGTGCTTGAACTATACAACCACACACTCGCTATTCGCTCTCCCGGTCGAGTCGGTGTCGTGGGCCCAACGAGATGCTTCGTCGCAATCGCGGCGAGATTCGGGCTATTCAAGCACAGTGGCGGAGGGAGAGGCCTCCGAAACGGATGCTTCTCGGAGGAGGAGACGGCAAAGCGGCAAAGGGAGAAGAGGATCTAAAAAGCCAAAGGTTCCCACCACCAAACATGCAACCAATCTCGAGATCCCCTTCACCGTATCCAGCTCGAACAAGAAACTCTTTCTGCCGAGTTTCCACTCATGCCTAATATCCCGGGCTTACACCTTGCAATTGACCCTGTCGGTGGGACCGACCAACACCGCCATCGCCCTCGCAGTGCCTCTTCAGATTGGCGTCGAGACGGCTTACGAACCCCAAGGCGACGAGCTCCCTACCTTTGAAAGCGCTGTGGCACAGGCTGAGGGGGGGGAAGCGGATGCGTACCTGGAGCCTCGCGGCATGCGCGCTCCAGAGTCGGAACTGCAGAGCAATACTCTTCTCCCAGGATATAATGAACTGGGCCGAAGGACCATGAGCGTTGCCTAAATGGCATGCCTAATCTTGTGTGAAAACAACATCATTGGTCGTTTTTTTTTTTTCTTCTTCTTTTTTTTTCCTTTCTCTCTCTCTCTCTCTCTTTCACAAAGGCGCTGGTTTCCGGGACTTCATGAGCACGGAGTTGAGTATTTGTCCGTCTGTTTATTAAAGAAATTTTGACGCTGCATCTGGCAGATTGTATAATAACATTTCATTGATTAATTCGGTTCATGGTTTATTTAATACGACGAATCGTCAAGAAGACGAGAAATCCACTTTAATCTTGAAAATAACAACGTATTCAGCAGATTTTTTTTTATTATATCAACGAGATGCTCGAGCGTTTTTACAAGGGTCCACACAGACACACGTTCAAAGTGGCCTACCTATTCAACATGGCAAGGAGAGCATACATGTAGTAACTAACTATATATATATATATAAAAGTCCAATCCAAGTTGCCCGGCACTTCTCACTCTTCCTCCAGGCCCCTTTGATGCATGTCAAACACCAATCATAATAATCGTCATCTCTCTGGTATTGATTGATATCTAAAATAGATGGATAAATGAGCTAGGTGCAATTTTGTCACGCCCACGACAGCATAGACAATTCTGAAAATGAAAAAAAAAAAAAAAAAAAAGCATCCCCTTCATCCACACCGTCGCGTCTAGTCAAACACATCCGTGACATATCTCTCGTTGCGCTGCTTATCCCACCACGCCTGGGCCTTCTCCTCCGTCACCTCCTCACCGCTAGGCGGGCCCTTCTCCTTGGCGAGCTGGACGCAGACGGCTTCGATGGCCTTGCCGACATCGCGGCTGCCGCAGACGAAGACCTTGGCGCCTTGATCCCACAGCTTGTATACGTCTTCGCGGTCGTGAGATATTCGGTGCTGGACATACTTGCAGCCAAAAGACTTGTCCGGGGCACGCGAATACGCCCTGCGCATCTCGACGGCGCCGAGCTCCTCCCATCGTTTGAACTCTGCGGCATAGAGGTCGTCCCAGTCGGGCGAGCGGCAGCCGTAGAAGAGCAGGGCCGGGGCGAGCTTGCGGCCCGCAGCAATCATGGCAGCGCGCTCCTGGACAAACCCGCGGAAAGGGGCCAAGCCGGAGCCGATGCAAACGAAGATGAGGGGGGTGTTTTCGGCATCACTGGGGAGATGGAACGCCTTCGACTGGCGGATAGCAACATGGAGCTTGTCGCCGGGGGCCAGGGAAGCCAGGAAGTGAGTAGCCACTCCGACGTGAGCGCCTTGGCCAGACAAGGCGGGCTGCTCGAGAACCGAGTACGTAAGCGTCACTTTGGAGGGATCGGCCAGGGGAGAGGAAGAAATAGAGCTGCAAGCCACGTTAGTCCCAAGCATTGCCTCGCCTTGGCCGCCGTCCAAGACATTTTGCCAACTGGTCAAACTTACTATTGGCGAACACGCATGGGGGGGAGCATGGCCAAATACGAATCCAGGGGCAGCTCCAGAGACGGGAATCTCTCCAACAGGTCGAGGACGGAGACACGCTTTGCACTAATCTCCTGTTGATAATCGTCTCCGGCCAGCTTCTCGAGCTGGGCTTTGAGCTCCTCACTCTGCGTAGATTCAATCAACACAGATATATTCTATTGGATAAGAGAGGGAGAGAGTCTGTTAGCATACAAAGATCATCATTACCAACACCCGAGGAACGTGCTGGATATCTGGCTTACCCTCTTGGTTGCCGGTTGGCTAAGCTCAACATAGGCCCGGAGCACGTCGTTGGCTGAAGTCGGCGTACCCGTAGGGAGAGCGGTCGGCTGATCCGAGTGAATCGTCAAGACCGCGTCCCAAGAAAGCTGAAAGCGGCGGAACACTCGCGATACTATATCCCTCGGGTTGAAGGGCAGGACGGCCAAGTAGTCGCCAGATCGGTACGTCATGCCCGTGGGCAGGCGGATTTCGATGTGGTTCTTGGTAGATCCGGTCTCGGTCAGAGTCCTGGCGCCGGTGACAATGGCCTCCTCGACATCTTGACGCAGCGTCGACTTGCGAGGGAGCGACACGTCGACAATCAAGCCACCGCCTACGCCTTGGGCAGATGCCGCGGCTGCACCGTACTTTTGATTCAAGGCAGGCCAAAGAGACTCGTCCTCCCACGCCTCAAAGTCGCTGAACATGTCGCGATCCGCAGCATCGGTAGTAGCTAGCGGCACAAGGCGGGTGGCGCCGCGCTGCTCCAGAGTCGAATCGAGGAGCTTTGGGATGCGGTGGAAGGTCTGAATCCAGTCGTGGTGACCGCAACCAAAGACGGCATACGATACGCCATCCAGCTCGTTGCCCTTGAGGCTTTCAATCCAGCTTACAAAGTGAGCAGCGTTGGACGGCGGCTGTCCCTCATACGACGCCGTGACGATGACGACCGGGCGGTCCTTGGGGAGGTTCTGGTTGGCGGAATCGAGAGGAGCCAGATCAGTGACCTTGAAGCCGTGGCCCGATGCATCGGCCGCCACCCTCTGCGCCAAAGCCTCGCAGGTGCCGCTGTTGGACCCGTAGTACACGACCATGGGCTTCTGGGATGCCGCGGCGCTCGCCGCGCCAGCCGCCTTCTTATCCGCGTGGTGGTCTTCCGAGACGCTCGTCCCGGCAAGCCTTTGCTGGAGCTCCGTTGGAGTCATCCCATGCCTGAGGGCAGCTCGCATATAAAAACCCTTTGGCTTGACAGTCAAGGATGAAGCAATCTCCAACTGGTAGTTGGGGTTGTCGAAGCTAAAGCTGAAATTCTGGAAAAGCATAGCCATGCAGAGGACCGCCTCCTGGATCGCAAATCCTCTCCCTTGATTCTCGCATAAGATTTTTTTTTTTGGTTAGCTATTCATGCGGTTCCCTTCTTCTTCTTCT
The DNA here is from genome assembly GCA_020631695.1 of Trichoderma cornu-damae. Classification (NCBI taxonomy): domain Eukaryota; kingdom Fungi; phylum Ascomycota; class Sordariomycetes; order Hypocreales; family Hypocreaceae; genus Trichoderma; species Trichoderma cornu-damae. The sequence goes on from CM036089.1 coordinate 4,009,883, forward strand.
CTCTCTCTCAGTGAGAAATGCGGGTAAACTCACCGATGCAGCCTCGCTTGCCATTGCCGAATGGCTTCCAGCTGTTGGGAAAGTCTCTCTGGAGCTTAGCAAACGGCTCGTCCAGCATGCGTTCTGGCTTGAACTCGTTGGCATCTTCGCCGAAAACCATGGGGTCGAGTTGTGATTTGGCGAGGAGGCAAGCGATTGGCTCGCCCTTGCGGACGAGATACTTGCCACCAATGAAGGTGTCTTCAAGAGCCTCGACGGTGAAGGCGGGGATTACAGAGCTGATGCGCAGAGTCTCCCTCAGTACCTGCATCACCATTGTCAGTACACCATTGTCAGTATTTTTTTAAAAAAAAATTTTTTTTTTAAAGAAATAGGTCATATCAAGGTCAAACGCATCAAGGGTGGCGGAACGCACAGCGTGAATGTATACCAGCTTGGAGACATGCCCGACCTTGGCAGGCCCACGCCCAAGCACCTCGTCAACCTCCTGCTGGACTTTTCGGTAGGCAGAGGGGTTCCTCAGGAGATGGTAGAATGCAAACGACAACATGCCAGATGTCGTCTCGTGGCCGGCGATCAAGAAGGTGATGAGCTGATCGGTGATGTTGGCGTCGCTCAGCTTCTCGCCCGTCTGGGGATCCACGCCTTCCAGCATGGCTGTGAGCAAGTCCTTTCGACCAGAGGGGTTCTTCTTGCGGGCTTCTACAACGGCGTTGGCCGTGTCCCTCAAAACGGCAATGTCACGATAGAACTTTTCGTTGGCAGCGCGGTATAAAAAGTTTGGGGCAAAGCTGGGCCTCCTGCCGCGCCTGCCGCTCTCGCTCAAGAAGTCGCCCATGGCCTGGACAAAGGGATGCATCTTCTCCTGATAAAAGGAGTTGAAGCGGTAGTCCATGGAGCAGAGGGCGATGGTGTCGAGGGCCAAGCGGGTGAAATCGCCCGACACCGCGATGGGCGCATGGGGGCCGTGGCGTGCCCAGCTCAGCAGCATCTGTCCGCTTATGTCCTTCATCTCGTCGAACATGTCGCGGATGGGGAGAGGCCCAAATGCAGGATTCAGCACCCGCCTCGCCTGGCCCCAGACGGGCTCGTGGGAGTGCGCGGTGAACAGGCCATCTCCAACGCCTTCGCGCACAATCTGCGTTAATCAAGCGTGAGCATTCCGACGAGCTGCGAAGCCGAAGAGGGGGAGTTGCACATACCCGAAGAACCGAGCCTATAGACTTTTGGAAGCGGCTCTCGTCGCAGACTTCGTTGATGAGCCGTTGGGTGCTGACGCAAACTGTGGTACGAGGGCCCAAGTGAAGCCTATAGATTTCTCCTGTTCAAACGTGTTAATATGGGCTACCTAGATTCCAGCCATGCGTGTGGATGTATGATATACGAAGCAGAAAGTCACATGCCATAGGTGTTCGCCAGACGAACGAGATCGCTCGAGGGGTTGGACGAAAACTCGCCAATGTTACCCAGCAGAGGCAGCCCGGGAGGCTCCGGGATGGGAACAGATTCGGCCATGTTGTCGAAACGAAGCTGGGAAAGAAACGAACTGTAGAGGGGAGGTCCGTCCAATTGGCGAGAGGAGGAAACAAAAAAGGAAGAAATGAAGAAATAAAGGAAATAAAGAAAGAAAGGAAGAAAGAAAGGAAGAACGAGCTGTACGCTGTCAAAGCTCCCAAGAGCTCTCGCGCGCTAAATGCTGCTGGCCAAAAGGGGATCCGAAGAAGGGGGGGAGGGGTGGGTTTGTGTGTGGTCGATGGCGGGACAGAACTGTCTCTTTTGCCCTGTTTTGGTCTTTTTTCTTTTCTTTTCTTTGCTTTTTCCTTCTTCTTTTTTTTTTTTTCCCTTCTTTTTGCTTTTTTTTCCCGTCTGGCTAGCGGCGAGGCATCCCTCGTAGATGTATTTGCCGTCTTGTTTGCCGGTTTCCAGTCCAGCAGGAGCTGAAATGAAGCAACCCTTGGGCCCGTCGTCGTTTGAAAGCTAACGTCGTTATCATGCTAGCATCGCTCGATGGCCACTCGGGGACGTTCGGATTGCCGAATCGTGCAAGACGTATGCAGTACCGGGGGGGGGGCAGGGGAGGAATTAACCATGCGGGCTCCCGAATGCCGTTTCTGCCACGAAGCTCCAGGTCCAAACTAAGCTCTATCTCCTCTCTCTCTCTCTCTCCCCCCCCCCCCCTCTCTCTCTCCCCGTCTCTCTCTTTCTCTTTCTCCCTCTTTCTCTCTCTCTCTCTCCCCCTCCCTCCCCCTCCCTCTCCCTCCCTGCCCATCTGCACATCTCGCTACCCAATGCCAGCGCCACACACACACACACACACCGATCCCGTCCAGGCGGCCTGTGGGCCCCCGCGTCTCTGGCTCGCTTTGGCGGCATATCGTCAGTGGAGCTGGCAGGACGACACTGCCTAGGCTGAAGGATTTCGACCCAGCGGCTGATTTGATTTGAGCGGCATTGTATTCGCTCCGCATTTTCGTGCCGGGCGCCTTCATGTATGCATTGGTCTCTGTTCACAGTCCCGACCCCCCAATATCGTCATCGCTGGCCGATGCTCTAGATTCGTTGAACGTGGAACGGCTGCTTGCCGAACGAGAAGGAGGGGGGGAGGAAAAAAAGAAAAAGAAGAAAAGAAGAAAAAACTGAAAAAAATGATTGTAGTCATGACGGGAAGCAGGAATAGAAAGAAATCATGTGCGTTGGTCCTCGGCAAGAAGAGCTTTTTGCTGGCACAGAAAAAATGCACGGGCGCCGCATTGACTGGCTGGCGCTTCAGCTCCTGTTGGGCACCCCCCCATTTTTTTTTTTTTAGCGACCAGCCCTATCCTATCGCAGAAGCATCAGCAGCAACAACAACAACAAGACGAGATGAGATGAGATGCGATGCGATATCCATTCATGTCGGCCGCCCAAGAAAATAAAATTGAAAATATGAAAAAATAAATAAAAAAATAAAATTGAAAATATGAAAAATAAAAATAAAAATGAAAATGAAAATAAAAATAAAAATGAAAATAAAAATAAAAATAAAAATAAAACCGGCTGCATCCACTCGCAGATTAAGCCAACGCACGCGGCCCTCGAGCAGGGAATTTCTAACCTTCCCCGATGTAAAATGAATCAAAACAAATAAAAATAAAAATAAAAATAAAAAGGTTCAGATAATTCACCAGGTTTTTTTGCTCCCCAAAACCCGAAGCTCCGCCTCCGTCTCCCGTACGTCACATCGTCACATTCCCTCATTTCCTCCTCGTTCTTTTTCTGCCTCTGCTGCGGGCCAAATAAAGTACGGCGCGAGCGGCCCCCAAAAATGCAGGGAACTTGCCGGAGGGCTCCGGATTTTGGGGGGGGGGACCTCTTGGCCCCTCTCCCTTGTTGTTGAACTGACCTGAGAATCCGAATCCCGTTTGCAACCCCTTGGTTACGTCAAGGGTTTGTTGTTGTTGAAATCTTCAACAGGTCCGTCGTCCATTGCCACCTTTTTTGCAAGTTGCCGTACCCGTAAACCATTCAATACACACGGCATTGACATGATACTGCACAGGTAATCAATACATATATATATGTATGTGTATATATGTATATATATATATATGTGTGTGTATATATGTGTATATGTATATATGTGAATATATCTGCTGTTTGTTTGTTTACAAACTGCCAGCCCTGCAACTCTGCAACATCTCGAGTGAGAGAGTGCGAGTGGTGGACAAGACATTCGCTAATAACCAGAAAGAAGAGAAAGGGAAAAAGAACAGAAAAAGGGGGGGAGAAGAGAGGAGCTAGTCTTGACAAAACGTACTGAAGAAGAAAAAAGAATAATAATAAGAAGAAGAAGAAGAACAACAAGAACAAGAACAACAATAATAACAAGAACAACAAGAACAACAAGAACAACAAGAATAACAAGAATAACAAGGACAACGAGAACAAGAAAAAGAAAAAGGAGAAGAAGAAGAAGAAGAAAATGGAATCCAGACTCGCATGGTTTCCTATCCCCTTCCCTAATTTCGCCCAATGATATATAGTAGCATCTTTTAGGCAGTTTGAATTCATTGTGCAAGCTACATGTAGCAAATCTCCCTCCCTCCCAAAACATTTGTGTGTGTGTGTGTGTGTGTGTGTGTGTGTGTGTGTGTGTGTGGTATAACCTTCTATCGTCATGTCGTTATTCGATATGCACCGCCAACTTATGCGCAGTTGAAGCCTAGCTGTTGTAGTAATGCCTTGTCTTGTTTTGCTCTTCTCTCTCTCCCTCCTCCCTCCTCCCTCCTCCCTCCTCCCTCTTCATCTTCATCTTCCTCTTCCTCTTTTGCCGGCCAAAGCAAACCCGTCGCCTCAATCCCCGTTAGATCCGACTTCCTCCCCTCCCCCCCCAAAAATTTTTTTTTCCGTGGCAACAAAACTGATTATGCAGTTCTACCAAACCCGCCCTGCCCCCCCTCTTCCAGCCTGTAGGCTACTGATGAATGTGGACCTCTCACAGAAATGATGCGTGGCGGCATCGCTCAGCGACGAACAAAATCAACGCTCATCACGGTTGGAGTCGTCTCTGGAACCTCCTCCAGCAAACCTGTCGCGAAGCCAGCCGAAAGGCCCAGAGCTGGTTTGTCGACTGGAGTCGGCGTTCCCTCCGTCACGGTGGCTGTTGGGCTGCGGGCTGCCTTGTCTCTGGCGCACTCTGTAGTCCGCAAACGAAGACATCCTAGGACTCGTAGGGGAGAGCGAGTTTCGCGAGTTTCGCCTCGGCGTGCGCGATGCGTCGTTGCTCATTGAAGACGGCACACCCCATATGCGATCTCTCTCTCGCTCGCGTTCCGACTGCCGCTCGTCAGGGTTTGATGGGATGCCCCAGATGCGATGCCTCTCGCGCGCACGGTCTTGCTGCTGCTGCTGCCGCCGCTCCTGCTGTAGGGATGAGATGCCTCGCATGGCCTCGTTCAGCCGGCTCTGGCTCTGGCCTGGAGGGCGGGTGAACAGGGGCGGTCGTGCTCCGGGAATCGGAAGCGGGCCGCTGCGGTTCAACCCGCTCCCAGACGCATCCTCCGGCTGTGAAAACCCCAACCCACCGGAGCCAGGCGCATTCGCACTCGCACTCGCACTGGAACTTGCGTTTGCGCTTGCGCTTGCGCTTGCTCTTGCATTTGCGTTTGCGTTGTTTGCGTTTGCGTTTGCGCCAGCACGGCCGTTGGCATTGCTGCTGCTTCCTCTGCCAACCTCAATCGACGCTCGGCACACCGGGCATGTGTTGTGCTCCTTGAGCCACAGGACGACGCATTCTTCGTGAAACCAGTGCTTGCAAGGCAGGAACGCAGCCAAGTCGCCCACTTTCATGTCGTCGATGCAAATGGTGCATTCGGTTTTCGAATCGCCGTCCAGCATGGATGCATCTACGGGCCGCCGGTCCAGGTTGGCGAGGGCCTCGTTCGATGCCGGCGGCGCGGCGTTTGATTGCGGATGCGCTTCCATGAGGTTTGTGATGATTTGATCCAAGGCTTCTTGAGAATAGACGGCGTCTCCGGCGACAGCATTCGCCGGGTTGAACAGGTTCAAAATCTCCTGCAGCCCTCTCGCGAATCCCGGGGTAGGGCCGCCCGCCTCCCGAGCTCCCGGAGGCCCCACGTCGCGGAGGACATTGGAGAAGAATCTAGAAATGGGACGATTGGGACGATTAGCTCCCGCGGCAAGGACGCCATTTCAGAGGCATCACACGACAAGTGGTTGGTTCGAACTCACGTTTGAAAAGGATCGCCATGGTGGTCGAGACCGGGAGAGCCCGGTCCGAAAAATCCAGGGTTATTGCCCGTGAAGATGGTGACAGAGGCGGTACCACTACCTGTCATGAACGTCGTGCGCTGGATCTGCGGCGCCGCATACCGGCCCTCCTCTCCCCTTTGCTGGAACACGCCAGGCGCGCCTGCGCGTCGTATGGGCGCGAAATCCTGGATCATGCCCAGAAAACGTTCGAGCACTGGGTCGACATCGGGATCGTGGTGTGGATATCCGGAACGGTCCCGAACGCTGCGGCGGTAGTGAAAGCCATGCGGTCCGAGATGCTCTTCTATATCAGCTTCGCCGGGATCTGAGTCGTGGTCTTGGTCGAGATTGAGGCCGAGGCCGAAGAAGTGGTCCTCGTTGTGGCGGTGTTCGTGGCGGCGGCGGTGGTGGTCGTGCTCGTGCTCGTGGTCGTGGTCGTGCTCGTGGCCGTGCTCGTGGTCGTGGTCGTGGTCGTAGTCGTGCTCGTGGTCATGGCCATGATCATGATCGCGGTGCCCATATGGGAACGAATGATGATGAAGTTCGGGAGACGTCGACGCCGAGTCGTCATTAAAATCTCGCGGGTCATTGTCTAGACTGATCTATGTAATTGCATTAGAACTAGAACGGGGGAGAGACATTCCGAGCAGGCAGAGAGGGGTCAACGTACGATTTCCGTGGCATCGCTGCCGCAGTCAGGGTCAGGGCATTGTAAACCGTGGTCGTCACGATACCATTCATTAGAGCAGGAATGGCAATAGACAACATCACGGTCGGCGGTTGCATCGAGGTGCCCCTGTAAGCGGCCCGGAGAGTCCATTTGTCCCTCCCTATTCTGCGGTTAAACGCAGGTAGAGGTGCCGGGTTCGGCCAACAGCAAATGTGCAAGCAAGGACGAGATGTTCCAAGGGGCTAGAACAACAAACCGACGGTATGAAGATCAACGGCCAAGGGCAGCAGAGTCTTTTTTTTTTTTTTTACGGGCTTTTTTTTTCTTTTTCTTCTTCTTTTAGGGTAAAGAAGGGAAGGAAAAGAGAAGCCGTGTAGATGCTGCTCGTAGTCGTCGGTCAGAGGGAGGCGCCAGATATATGACTCGGCCGATATTAGCCACCGAGACAAGCGGGCGATTCCGCCACGGCAAAATAGACGGGATATTTGGTTCCTGGACCAACAAACTGGCTCATCAAAACGCCCCCGAGACGTCGCTCATCGAGAGGCAACACGGTGGCTTCAGCGATGCAGTGCACGCGCGCAGATAACCGACCGAAGAGACGGCCCAACAGAAGGCGAGCGGAATATTACAACAGGGTCTTTGGCCGGGGCAGAATAGAGAGAGGAAGAGCACGCAAAGGAAAAAGAGAGAGAAAAAAAAAAAAGACCGCCCAGTCAGTCGGCGACGGAGATGCTGAGGCGCAGATGCGGAGTTAAACGGATCGTCGCGAAGTGAAGAAGAAGAAAAGAAAAAGAAGAAGATGATGATGATGATGATGAAGAAGAAGAAGAAGAAGAAAAAGCCAGAGAGCAAGCAAAGGGAGATGAATAGGTCAAAAGGGATGTCGAAGAACGAAGCAGGCGGCATGAGATGCTTAAGTTGTATTTGTGCAACGAAGAACCATTAGATACTAGATATACAAGCGCTAGACAGTACCTAGGTACTTGCTGTGCCTAGGTATTTATGAGAGGAGCTGAGGTACCTTTTTAGTGGGCGAGTGACGTTTTTTTTTTTTTTTTTTTTTGTCGGCGAACAGGCAATACGTACGAGGTATTGCTTACTTCTTACCTCTTAGTAGGTACCGTAGTAGGTACCTAGTACCTATCAGCAGGAAAGGGCCCTGGGCTAAACTCTTTGGAGCAGTGAATGGGTGATTACGAACGCCATGTGTTTTGCAACATTTATGTTCCGGCTCGAACTGTAATCTGCTGGGCAATGTTCTCTCTGAATGAACACAGGGCATCATTTGATATGATACTACATGCTAGGTACGCACTACAAAGTAGTACCTAGTAGTAGTTAGGTACCTGCCAAGTACTCAAGGCGTCAATAAGTAATAACAGTACTCCGTGCCTTAGTAAGGTTGAGGGTACCTTGGCCATTTCGGCCAAATTGGGAATTGCTGATATGGTAATTGTAGGTACGTACTTGGTATGTAATTTGAATAATCAGCACGCAGCTACATATTATTACGCATTGCCATGCATCAGCCAGCCTCGTCGTTATCGCAGTTGGGCACAGGGCAGCCAAGGCAGACAGAATAGGTGGGTGAAGCCAGGAATCAACAAACAAGCTGGCTTCAGGTCGATTTAACAAAATAAATAAATAAATAAATAAATAAAAATAAAAAAATAAAAAATAAAAAAAACAAGAGTTGTTGTTACTTGCTTATGACTCAAATTCAGACATTCCCTCCCCTCCCCCTTTACACAAACGCACTTTGCCAAAGACAAGCTGTATCGAACCCAGCTGGTTAAACTGGACTGGTACCGTCGAGCATCATCCCGAATGTCAAAAGCGCCCGCTAGCGGGCGACATTTCAGCCTGCTTCCATGACGCCATGCCATGGAACTTTTACAGAATTCAGGCTCCCAAGGCGCTGCACAACAAGGCTGAGGCGGCGCCTTGTTCCGATGCCGCCAGCCAAAGGAGATGGCGGGGGTGAGAAATGAGAAATGAGAAATGAACGCTTGCATGTAGCCTCTCGGAATCAGTTTTTGCCACCAACCATTTGTGTCCAAGATCCTCCACAGCAAACGCAGCAAGCAGAGAGACTTCCTCTTCCTCTACACATAGCACCTCGCCCATCCGCGCCACAGGTGTGCGTAACATTCCCGAATGCAAGGCATTCACGACAAGGTCCGACGTCTACCGTCCCTGTGACATTGCCTGCTCTCAAAAGGACATTCATACATGCCGTCGATTTTGGCGCCAACATGGCCTGCCTGCCTAGCACGCCACCCTCTCCTCTCATGTTCAATGTTGGTAATTCCACCAGGTCTCGGTATCCTCACATCAAGTCATTTCCAGCCCGGCCTTTGTCGACTGCTCGGCCCCCTTTTTGGTAACACGGGCATGACGCAAGCCTCGGCTTCGCAAGTAGAGAAACAAACAGTACCAAGCTCTTCCCCCCCCCCCCCCCCCCAAAAAAAAAGAGACGGACCAAATTGTAGTTTCCAAAAAAAAATATATATATATGCTTGGCTTTATTCGCATGTTCATTTGTACAATTTCGTCCATCATCTCCCCCTTCCCCCGCCAAACTAAGAAAAAGAAAAAGAAAAGAAAAAGAAACAAGAAAAGAAAAAGAAAAAGAAAAAGAATCTACTCCTTCGTGCTGCTTGCTTGCTTCAGCTTATCCTCCTTGTCCCACTCAATCAACTGCTTCGACCAGCTTTCAAACAAAAAGGTCAGCACACGGCAAAAAAAATACAACTCGGGCGTCACGTACTATCGGCTAGGATGCCACTCCCACGGCTCTGGCTTGTGCGCCCATCTTTCTCTGTCGGCACTAAACTTCCATGTAATGGCAACGACGCCGACCATGACAGCCCCGGCGACGAGCGTATTGGCACGCCAGTTGGCAGGCTGGGCGTACCAACCACCAGCAGGCGACCAGACGTGCTTGGGGTACCTTTTTTATTTTATATTTAATTTTAATGTTATTATTTTTTTGGCCCTCCGCGATTAGGAAGAGATCATGGAGAGAGAGAGAGAGAGAGGATGCCCAGGGTTGTCGTTGGAACGAGTTCAAACTCACGGGATTTTTCCACCGCCACCCTATCAATCGGTTAGCAAGCCCCTCCTGCGAAATCAGTCCTCCCGCAACTTACCATTCTGAAGATGTATCAAAAGACGTTTTGCGTATAAAGTCTTTTTTTCCTTTCCTTTTTTCTTTTTTTTCTTTTTTTTCTTTTTAGGCGCGCAATGGAGGCGGAATAAACTTAGAACAAGCCCGCTCGAAAGGAAATCAAAATCATTGGCCCCCTCCAACTCAACTCCCAAGGCAAAAAAAAAAAAAAAAAGAAAGGTTAGAGGTTGCGAAATCACGCCGGGCCGAAGTAATTCCGCTCGTAGTGCGCCGCCGAAACGTTGCGAAAAAAAAAAAAAAAAAGAAGGTGGGCAAAGGCGGCTCTCACACGAACTTTTGAATCTTTTCTGGCCAAGTTCTGATAAAAAAAATCGACCGCTGAAACTTTTCCCGGCAAGGCGCTCCGGGGCAAGACGAATTGTTCTGATCCTTGCCTCAAACTCGACCTTTTTTTTTTTTTTTTTTTTTGCCCCTTGGCCTTTTCACTCCTCTCCGTGTCGCCGTGTATATATATATATAGTAGTATATATATATACGTATCAGCACAGCCCATAAACCCGAGGGGGGCATTGGGTCAGAGGGGGGGAAAGGCTCTTTTTTTTTTTTTTTTTTTTTTTGCGCTCTTCTTCTTCGTCTTTTTTTCCCCCCTTGTCCACTATATATATATATATATATATTCCCGCAACCACATGAAGAGGATACGACCATCACGATGGAGCAGCCAATTGCTCCAGGCTCGTTGCGGAACCGGCATTGCAGCGACTAGGCAGCCTCTCTTCCTCGCCGCCCGCAGCCAATCCACCTCTTCCTCGGCCACTGCGCACGACTCTACAGACCTCGACTCACAGCGACCTCCTCTCCCCGCACCCTCGTTCGACCGGGCAGCGCAGTCTGCAAGGCTCGCCGCTCTACATGCTCGACTCTCCCTCTCCAGAAAGATCCCGCTGCAGACCCTGGCAAGGGCCCTGGTTACCAGTTCCGCCGACGCCAACCCCAACTTCAACAACGCGAATCTTGCCTACTTGGGGAGCACAATCGTCAACTACCATATCTACGAGTATCTCGTCTGCAAGTGGCCCCGCCTGCCCATGGCCATCCTATATGAAGCCCTGAGAGCGTATGCCGGCGACGCATCGCTGCAGCAGGTCGCTAGGAGGTGGGGCGTGGAGTCTGCGGCTGCCCCAGGCGAGGAGGTCGATCCGGGTCTGCTGCAGTGGAAGGCGGGCGAGCCGCAGGTGGCCAGCACGCGGTGGGGCTATATCCGTTCCGAAGCGGCCAAGGGACAGGCCTGGAGAAGGGGATTGAGCAGCCGCGTGGTGTTGGACAGCGATTTTGGCGACCAGGTGAGCGGCGGCTCCGGACCCAAGACGCTCGATTACAACAGTCTTCAGAGCGAAGCCTTCGGATCCGTCGTCCAGGCCGTCGTCGGCGCCATCTATACCCACTGCGGCCGAGAGGAGGCCAAGGCCTTTGTTAAGTCGCACGTTCTATCCCGAGAGCTCAATCTCTCCAAGCTCTTTCAGTTTCAGCTCCCAACCCGCGAACTGGCCATGCTCTGTGCCCGAGAGGGCTTCGAGGCTCCCGTCGCGCGGCTGGAGAGCGAGACTGGCCGGCTGTCCCGCACGCCGGTTTACGTCGTGGGCATCTACAGCGGCAAGGAGAAGCTGGGAGAGGGTGCCGGTTCCAGCCTGGACGTGGCCCGCCGGAAGGCGTCAATGGCATCGCTTAAAGCCTGGTACCTGTACAGTCCAGGAAACAAGGTGCGGGTACCCAGCGACATGCTGGACCCGGGCGCAAGGCCTTGGACAGCACCGCACATTGACATTGGCGAAATCATCTAAAGCGGAGAAAGCGCTGCTTACTGTACGGTGGCAGTGGCATTCGCCGGGAGGGGGGGGGAAGAAGACCCGCCGGTTGGGCTGGATCTCAGGTATATACGTGTACGAACTGAATGAAAAAGAGAAAAAAAAAAACTAGGGGAAAAAAAAAAAGAAGGAAAAGGGAGGACCGGGCTATGAAGACGAGTAGGTTGGGGTCAGAAATGTCCCACTGTATAATACAAAGCATGTTGTAAAATAAGTTGGAAACTTTCCCTTGCACGAGAGCAACCAAGCAACAACGACCAAAAAAAAAAAAAGACCTATAAGCATCTTAAAGCACAGGATAATACAATATGGTATACAAGCCAAAACAGGAGCTTTCCTCAAGGCTAGCGGTTGGGGGTCTGGGGTAAGGGGGGGTAAAAAAAAAAAGGGGGCAGGGCATCTAGCTGAACTGATCTCCGTGATGAAGGAGAGCCGCCTCTCCCTTTTGAGCCATGGCAGCGTAACTATCGAGTCGGCGTTGCGCCTCGACCTGCTCGCGCAGCTGCTTTTTGCGTTCGTAGACGGCACGCACGGTGGCCCTGATCTGGTCCTTGCCTTCGTCGTAGTTGGCACGGGCAAGGTCGACGACGCTGTCTATCTGATCAGGGGTGTAGACAAAGTTCCAGGTGCTTAGAAAGTCCGTGGTGCCGGGGGAGATGCCGGGGACCTTCTCGTTGGAGAGGAGCGGGAGATAGACGACGGCGAGGCCCGCGTTGGGCTCCATCAGCCTCCACGAGGTGTCGTCCGTAATGGGCTTCGTAATGGGCGGGGAGTCCGTAGATCGCTCTTCCGTTGTGCCGACCCATACCGAGCAGTAGCCGAGTTCCCCGGCCTTCTCGCTGCCCGGCTTGAACTTGGATTCCTCGCCAGGTTTGGCCGGCTTGGCAGCTTCGCCCATGGTGGCCGCCCCGCGGATGTCCTTCTGCTTCGCCTGGGCCTCCTCCACTCTCCGCTCAGCCTCGGCGGCCGTGGCAGCCTGGGCTTGGTCCAGTTCCCTCCTGGCTTGTTCGGGCGTTTCTCCAGGCTTTGGCCAGCCGATGCCCACCGGCCAACCCTTGACCCCTCGCTGCCGTGCGTATCCATCCGCAACGGAAAGCCAGTTGTCCGTTTTAATGTCGGCGGAGGCATCAAACGCAATCAGGATGTCGACGTTTCGACCGGGCCGCAGCAGCGGATATATGGGCAAGTTGTTCGACATGCCGGCATCCATGAGCTGAATGTACTCCCCCTCCAGGATGCTCCTGGGCGTCGTCTTGGGCAACTTCCCGTGCATCCGGTATGCAAAGTTGGGGATAATGGCAGGATCTATCGGGTGCACTTTGCTCAAGTCCTCGTCCCGCACCGATACCATCTCGTCGATGGTCTGGAAACCCGTGATTGATCTAAGGAGGGGTCTAATCTCGCGGTAGTAATGGCTGAGGGTTGCGCAAAAGGCGCTCCCGAAGATGCCCATCAGGAGAGGCGTCCTGATCTCGGGGAGGTGGAATCCATGCTCGGCCACATCGCGGCCATCCGAAAAGCGTCTGCCGAGGGCCCACGTCGGTATGCCGGCCGAAAATTCCTCGCAAAAGAACTCGTAGGGCGTAATCTCGAACCACTGGAAGTAAGGCTCCTTCTTCACGTCCTCGACCGTGCTCGTCGTGGCATCGCGTTGCCCCCGAGGCTCTTGCAGCTCCTCGGCGGGGATCTCGTGCCGCACGACTGTATATATGGGTAGCGGGCGCTGGCCATGCCTTAGATATAGGCGTTGATTCGACAGCTTGAAATCTCGAGCGTCAACGCCCAGCTCGCCTCTTGGGATCAGGTACCTGGCGCCCAGCAGAAGCCCGTATATGTCGACGAGGCCAAAGTCGGCGTGGGCGTCTCCCTTGAGCTTCTCTACCAGCCCGCTCAGCAGATACTTGCTCGTCGGCAAAGAGGTCAGGGACTGAAAGGCCACCGGCGGATACGCTATGTGCGTGGATGCTCTCGCCTTTAGGTGCTGGATGAGAGAACCGACGCTGCCCTTGGAGAAGGAGGAGAGGTAGAGCAGCTGAAGCCAGCAGGAACCGCTGACACCGGCGGTGTAAGTAACGCAGTCAAAGAGGCCGTCCTCGTCCGTCGCAAACATGGATCCGCTCCCCGCGATGAGCGCTCGCAGACCACCTCCCGATCCGCACATGGCAATCGTCGGTACATCGTCGGGGTTGATGTCCTTTTCTTTGAGTCCGAGGTAGTTCGCCAAGGCCGCCCGCGTGACGAGTTTCCGCTTCAAGATGTACTCCTTCTCTTCATCGCATAGTTCCGACGAGACCCGGACGCTCGCCGAGTATCGAATCTCGCGGTTTATCAAAGGGTCGTGCGCTTCCTGCCATATCTCGTCCGCCAGCGATCCCGGGGATACGGATAGCTCTCGCTGAAGCTTCCTCACGTAGCCGGGGATATTCTTGGACCACTCGGGGAGAATGGCATCCACCAACTTGTCCGATAGAGCGGCCCACTCCAGCTCGGCCGTGGCAGAAAGGAACTCGAATTGCCGCGCAAAGTAGGCCCACGCACCCTCGTCGGCCTTTTCGGCGACGAGCCGGTTGGCCTCGTCAACGTCGCCCTCTCTTCTTCCTCGCTTGTCCCTGCCGGCTCTTTGGGCCTCGGACAGGCGGGCGAAATCCTCTGTTGGGTAGAGCCACCAGGTGAAGAGCCCCAGAGCGAGGACAACCGCGGGTATGCTTGTGCGCTGCCGGCGCTTCGACCGGGGTTTTGCCTGCGTGAAGAATCCGCGGTCCAGTTGCCCAGGCGAAGCCGGCGGGCGTTGTGCAGCCCTCAGGCAAGTGATGAGAGCCGCCGACGGCCGCGGCCATTTCACGGGATATCTCATGGTATGATGGGTGTTGGTCTGAGCCCCTCAGCACGGTCGAGAGAGCCAGATTGCCGGTCAAGGGAGCAACAACATTCAGCCTCCAGTTCGATTCGAGCAGAAGCCCCGAGTTATGCCGCCAGAAATCTTCACTCCACGCAGGCCATGGTAGCGAATGGAGCCGCATGAGAAAAGAGTGGCAGTTTTCCACCAAACGGAAGCTATCAGAAAGGAAAGGTGAGCTCTTTGCGTGACGGGGACAAGGCGCTGGAAGCAGCTACTATACCTACCTAGTAGTACCTCGTCTCCTTGCATTTTGGCGTAGACGTTACGTCAGTTGCCAAGGTACCTTAGCAGTACTGAGCTCGGTACTTTTCTCAGTGTAAGGAAACCAAACACGCCACTATTGAGACGCAGCTGTCCATTGTCCATTGCATCTTCGGGTAGTACTATCAGGTATCTTGGTAAGGGACTTGAGGTACCTTGGTGTTAACCTTGGCACTAAACTGCCTAAGCCCAGCGTATAGAAGCTTTTCCGGCAGTGCCCTAGAGGTTAGAACAAACCACTATCTTCTACAACTACAACATTTTTGCCATTGCTAGGCACTAGAACCTACATACTATAGTAGGTACTAAGTATATATGCCTTGTGCAATCTCAAATGGGTCGTTCCTTGGACAATTCCCGAGGCTTCTTCCAGCATAAAGTCAAAAAGGCGGAAATGAAGACGGTCTCCAGGGTAGGGCCTACCTGGAAGTTGCGTGGAAGACGGAACGAACTTCTTTTAAATCAGGGTTTTTGGCACTACATATCACCTGATGGGTGCGTACCTTACATGACCCATTGGCTCAAGGCTACCTAGTACCTACCTACCTAAGTAGTTAAGGTAGGTACAGACAGGATCTTGTGCAAGACTCATTTACTGCCTATACTAGGTACTTCTTTCTACCTTGGCACTATAGGGTATTTAGGCAATGTATCAAGTTGGTGTGTTTTTTTTCCTTTTTTTTTTTCACTAGTAGGTACCTGGCAGTTGTTTACAAAAGCCAGCACTTTGTGTTTGCGTCGCGTTGCGTTGCCTTGGAAGTTCTACGCCGTATGTAATAAATTGCTTGCAAAAAAAAATCAGTGGCTTCTGCAGATTTGATTTGCCAAAATGACAACTCAAGGCTGCACTGCACGCCTCTAAGGGTACTTGGGGAGTACTTTCGAGCAAGAAACCGACAGCTAGCCCAGCATGGCGCATACAGGGCAAAGAGTCTACCAGAAAGTGCCTTGTTTCCGGGTTGCCAGCAGGTACCTCGAAAGCCGGATGGGCGCTTGGAGAGGGCAGGTGGGGTTGCCGCCTTTCAAGTGGGGCACAAGCAGATCTCGCATTAGATTTTTTGCACCCCAAATAACTTTTTTTTTTTTTTTTTTTTTTTTTTTTTTTTTTTTGTTTCGCGACGGAATCAAATCGCAGCACTCCAGCCTCTTTTCCTCACTACACCAGGCTTGAGACACCAACCATCGCTATTCCTCCCCCCTTCGCCCACAATCTTTTTTCAGCGACACGTGCGTCACGCCTTCATTCAAAGGTGAGTTTGAGGCTCCCTTGGCAGCAGCGCGGCCGCTCGTCATTTCGCAAGCGATGCTTTGTTTCGCTTGCTGCCTGCCAGCCTCTCCAAGGTTCAGAATTACTCACGCTTTCAGAGTCCCAGCAGATTCACGACGGCGAATCGCATAGCCCTTGCCCAATCGCTAGTGCTGTGCGGATCCAAAGGGATTCCACACCTAATCCGACTCTCCTCTCCCCTCTCCAGATATCCATCATGAGCGAAGCGGAGGCCGTGCAGAACCCAACGGAGGCTGTGGCTCCCGTCGCGGAAGAAAAGGCGGTTGAGCTGCCTGAGGCGGCTCAGGAAAAGAAAAATGGCGCTAACGTTCTCAAGACTACGGCCAAGATTGACCGCGAGAACTTGAAAAACAATCGCAAGTTTGATGCTTCCGTCCGCGAGGTCACTGACGACCCCGAGGAGATTCGAAAACAGGTAACGAGGCCCCCAAAAAAAAAAAAAAAAAAAAAAAAAAAAACCTCCTTCCACCACAAAAGGCTCTTGTCACGCTAACCAGGAGGGGTGCGGACACAACAGGTCGAGTTCTACTTTGGCGACTGGAACTTCCCCCAGGACAAGTTCATGTGGGAGACGTGTGGGGGTGCAGAGAACAAGCCCATGCCGATCGAAAAGATCCACTCGTTCAAGCGCATGCGCTGCTTCCAGCCCTACAGTGCTGTTGTCGCTGCCCTCAGGGAGAGCAAAGTCCTCGAGGTGTCGGGAGAGGAAGGCAAGGAGGAGGTCAAGCGCAAGGTGCCCTACAAGCCCATGGCTGCCTCCAAGGCCAAGGCCGAGGCCGCCACTGTCTACGTCAAGGGCTTTGGCGACGAGCAGCCTGAC
The DNA here is from genome assembly GCA_020631695.1 of Trichoderma cornu-damae. Taxonomy (NCBI): domain Eukaryota; kingdom Fungi; phylum Ascomycota; class Sordariomycetes; order Hypocreales; family Hypocreaceae; genus Trichoderma; species Trichoderma cornu-damae. The sequence continues at coordinate 4,026,570 of CM036089.1, forward strand.
ACTCAGTTCGAATTGGAGAGCTTTTTCGCCCAGTTCGGCGAGGTCAATGGCCTCAAGCTTCGCCGCACAAACGAGAGCCTCTTCAAGGGCTCCGTCTTTGTTACGTTTGCCGACGAGGAGACGGCCAAGAAGTTCCTTGCCATGGACCCTGCCCCCAAGTGGAAGGAACACGACCTGAAGATCATGTCCAAGCATGACTACTGCGAGGAGAAGAGCGAGCTCATCAAGCAGGGAAAGCTGGCGCCAAGTGGGACAACCCAAAAGAAGTTTTACGAGGGCAGGGATTTCAGCAAGAGAAATACCCGCAGCAATGGATCTGGAGATCAGGATGACTGGAAGAAGCGACGCGACCAAGACCAGAAGAGTGGTTTCAGAGACCGACGTGGAGGAGGCCGTGGCCGTGGCCGTGGCGGTCGAGGTCGGGGCGGCCGTGACGGACGTCGCGACCGCGACTCAGGCAGAGAAGAGTAAGCGAATCCCCCCCTTCGGTTGATGTCTTGAGTCGTCGTGCGCTCTCAAACTAACATGTTGACTAGGAAACGCGTGGATGCCGCCGCAACCAACTTGAAGAGACCCCGAGAGGACGATGCCGCCGCGGCGCCAGCGGCAAAGAAAGTTGATACCAAGGACGAGTAAATAAGCCACCGGGAGGGCGAACATGATTCTTGATTCACTCCTGCGGCTTCTCGGGTTTGGGAGACGGTAAAGCGACTCTCTCCTTGGCTATCTGGTCATCATCATCAGACCAGCCGTCCCGAACAAGGTGCCTTGTCTGCACCTGGCTTCTGATGTAGTTGTCTGAACATCTAAACCTAACAAATGATGGGTTAATATTGGGCGAATGTTTCTTTTTTTTTTTTTTTTTCAAGGAAGGGGGGTTCGGGTATTATGCATGTCATCTATCGCATGGGCATACTTCTCCACCGATAGAAAGTGGGCTTTTTGACTGAGAGATAGTTAGTCATCCTGTAGCAACTGACAAAGGGTATTTGAAGCTCGCAAATGTCTCTCGTTGCAGCAAAGTTTTTGTGCTCTGAAGCCGACAATTGCCGTGCCGTTCGTTGTGTTGGTGATGCAATATTAGTTAGTTAGCTTGCTAGTGAAGAAGAACTGCCTCTCTGCCTTTGTTGTTCTCCAATCGGCCAAGTCCTGTTGTTACATGTTCCGTCTTGTCGTTTTCAAGGTGTGAAAACATGCAATCGCTAGGCCATCCCATTCTATCTCATCACGTAATTGAGAATCGGTCAGATTTTCTGCATAGCCTCCTATTTTTTTTTTTTTAAAGAGTAAGCATCCTTATCTTTTGTCACAAAATGCCCCTATGCCGAGTCGAGAAGGAGAAACAAAAAGTCAAAAACCAAAAAAAAAAAAAAAGAAAAAAAAAAGAAGAAAAAAAAAAAAGGGTATCTATCTAGATGATGGATCACACTGCTACATGTAACATAACAGAGGATATTCCAACTAACATCTAATACGGAAAAACTGAAAAAAAAAAAAAAAAAAAAAAAAAAAGTATGAAATAGACTTCTTCTTCCGACACAATGCTTAACTAATCGTGTTCCTCATCCTATCTTGTGAGATGAGATTCGGCTCCTTCTCGTCCGCTCCTGCACGGCGTTTTTTTCTTTTCGTATGTATGTGTCATGGCAAAAAGAAAAAGAAAAAGAAAAGAAAAAAAAAATTATCCCCGGAGTTTCCGTGGCGTTTCCCAACTTTATCAAACCTTTTCCCCCTTTAATCCCGGGGAGGGCCAAGCCAACATGCAGTTTTTTTTTTTTTTTTTTGGTGTCTCCTTATTTTTTTTAGCCTCTTCGGTGCCGCTTCGGCGAACGTGAGAGGCGGTATCCCAACCTTCTTGTTCGGCCATTGTAATCGGGTCAAGGTTGCCGTCCAGTCGTCATTGTCGGCAGCGATGTGCATTCGAGCATGGAAGGATAATTGCCATGACCTAGGGTTGGGGATATTTATTTCCGCCTTCTTTCCTCTCTCCTTCTTCCTCTCTCTCTCTCTCTCTCTCTCTTTCTCTCTCCCCTATTCTCCCCATTCTTCCTCTTCCACCCCCCCCTTCTTTTGTTGGACCTTGTGGTTTGTTTGTTTATTCCTTGGGTCTGCACCAAGTTGTTGGCTTCAAATCTGCTCGGCTTCCGCTTCGGCTCCAGATCCCATGCTGCTGTGGCGTGCTCGTCAGTTTGATCATAAATCCAGTCTTTCGTGTGTCTTTTTTTGAAAAGAAAGGAAAGGGGGTGCCCCTTGAACAGTGTTCCTTTGGTTGGAATATATATTACTTCATCCTTCTTTAAAAAAGATTCATACTTGGGGCCCAAATTGACATGAAAAGTCTTTGTCCCAACCTCTACTGCTTATAAAGTCTCCTGCTTGTCCTGTCCACCGAGCATTTGTTTAAAAGTCATGATGTCTGGAACTGCCTCGGACCCCAAGCCGCCAGAGGGGATTGCCTCGGAAATTCCTCACCAGAACAAAGACGAGGAAAAGCATGAATACGCGGCGACGACGTCAGACTCGTCCGGCGAAGACGACGACTCAACCATCAACCACCCAGAAAGGGGACACCCCATATCGCGGATAGTATCCGAGGTGAGAGACGGCATTCGGAATCAAAGAGACTTGGAGCTTGGAGGCGATGCCATTGAGAAATTGCCCACGGCCAGGGCCGGTGACCCAAATCTGGTCCAGTGGAACGGCCCCGATGACCCGGAGAACCCAAAGAACTGGCTCAACAGCAGGAAGTGGGCGGCTGTTTTTTGCAGTACGTGGCTAGACTGTGCAACGGGGATGAGTTGCCATTGAAAAGGAAGAGAGGGAGGAAGTGAGAGAGAAAGAAAGAAAGAAAGAAAGAAAGCTAACAGTGGTGTCTGTAGTCTCTTGCTTCACCCTAATCTCCCCCGTTGCGTCGTCCATGGTTGCCCCTGGCCTCCCTCAGATCAGCAGAGACCTGCACATCACCGAGAAAATCGAAAGCGCCCTTGTGCTGTCCATTTTCGTGGCCGCCTATGCGCCTGGCCCCTTGATCTGGGGCCCCTTATCCGAGCTGTACGGCCGGGTCATCATCATCCAGGTGTCAAACTTTTGGTTCCTCCTGTTCAACTTGGGCTGTGGACTCGCAAAGACGGAGGCCCAGATGTTTGTCTTTCGGTTCCTGGCAGGCATCGGAGGGTCGGCGCCTCTCGCCGTCGGCGGCGCCGTGCTGGCGGACTTGTTTATCGCCGAGGAGAGGGGAAAGGCCATAAGCGTATACTCGTTGATGCCGCTGCTGGGCCCGGCCCTTGGCCCCATCGCCGGCGGCTGGGTTGCCGAGCGGACGACTTGGCGGTGGGTTTTCTACAGCACCACGATTGCGTGTGGCGCCATCCAGGTCGCTGGCCTCTTCTTCCTCCAGGAGACGTACGCGCCGCTGCTGCTGCAGCGCAAGAAGGCGGCGCTGATCAAGGAGACTGGCAATGCCAACCTCGTCACCGAATACGACGACCCTGACCGCACCCTCGGGCAAACCTTGACCGTTGCGCTTACGCGCCCGTTCCGCCTGCTGGCCACGCAGCCCATTGTGCAGGTCTTGTCTCTGTACATGATGTACCTCTATGGCTTGAACTATCTGATTCTCTCCACGTTCGCCTCCCTCTGGGCCGACAAGTATCACGAAAGCCCGGGCATTGCGGGGCTCAACTACATCTCTCTCGGGCTGGGCTTCTTCCTGGGCGCTCAAATCTGCGCACCGCTGCAAGACCGGATATACGTCGCCCTGAAGAGGCGCTACGTTCCGGATGGCGGCCCCGGTCGGCCGGAGTTCCGCGTTCCCATGCTCATCCCGGGGGCTCTCCTCCTCCCCATCGGCATCCTCATCTACTCCTGGACCGCCGAGAAGCACACGCACTGGATAGGCCCCAACATTGGCGCCGTGTTGTTTGGCTGCGGCGCCATCATCGGGTTCCAGTGCATACAGGCATACATAGTGGACTCGTACACGCGATACGCCGCCAGCGCCGTGGCCGCCGTGACGGTGCTGCGCAGCTTGGCGGGCTTTGGATTTCCCCTGTTCGCGCCGGCAATGTACGACAAGCTTGGATATGGGATTGGCGGGACGGTGCTGGCAGCGATCGCCATTGGCCTGGGGTGGCCGAGCCCCATCTTCTTGTGGTTTTACGGCCCGAAGCTGAGAGCCTTGAGCAAGTATGCGGCATGATGGAGATGAGTCGAGTGGATGCTTTGAGAAGAGCAAAAGAAAAGAAAGAAAGAGAGAGAGAGATGGACAAGGTGGAAACGAAGGATAAATAGAAAGCGAGTAAGAAAGGGATACGAATGAAGAAGGAATACGAATAAAGAGTGAAACGATGCGATGCTTTCCCAGAGAGAAGAAGGGATATATATATATATATATATATATATATATATATATATATCGGGATGAGAGGATGGATGGCAATGATTGGGGAGAAGAAGAAGAAGAAGAAGAAGAAAAAGAAGAAAAAAGCCACGTCATGTCGAGCAGGTATGAGAGGCAGGTGCATTCAAGTATGTACTGTATGTATATAACGTAATGACATACGGATGAAAAAAAAAATATTCCCAAGACGAAAAAAAAAAAAAACTTCTTTTTTTCAAATCCCCCCCCCAACAAAATCAACATGGACACAAACAATAACATTTTCGAAACAAACAAGTAAACAAACAAAAAACCCTCTCCTTTAGACAGGGTAATCCATGACTCCATCGCCAACAACGCCCCAAAACTCCTCGACGAGCTCCTTCTGCCCGCTCGGCGCCCCTCTCACGGCGAGATACGCCCTCTCATCCAGCGCCGGATTCCATTCTCCCGGGTTCCCGCTGGCCATGATGCCTCCCGCCTCCTTGAGGATGCACCAGCCCGCGCAGACATCCCACGCCCAGCACCCGCCCTCCCAGTACGCGTCCATCTGGCCGGCCGCGACGGCAGCAATGTTCAGCGCCGCCGAGCCGAGCGACCTGAGGGAGTGGACCATCGCGCCGCCCGTCTCCTTGGTGGCGGCGAGCTTCTTAAACACCTCCGTCTTGAGCTCGTAGTTGGGCCCATCGCGGCTCGAGCCCCACTCGATGGCGACGAGGGCGTTGGCGAGGCCTTGGAGAGGGCGGGGAGACGCGGCGAGGGGTAGTTTCTGGGGGGTTGTGCCCTTGATGCGCGTCATGTGCGCGCCGTGGGACTTGATGGCCGTGAAGAGGAGGTCCTGGTAAGGGTTGTAGATGACGCCGATGACGGGCTCGCCATCGACGGCGAGGCCGAGGGAGATGCAGGCGTTGGGGAAGGAGTGGATGAAGTTTGTTGTTCCTAAGAGGTGATTTCTGGTGAGTTTCTTTTTTTTTTTTTTTTTTGGTAACACGAGCGTATGTCTTGTGAGTTGACGAATGAAAGCTGGTAGAGCATAGGATGAAGGCAAAGGAGAAGGAGGGGGGAGGTGATGTGAGGTGATGGGAGGTGAGTAAATGCATACCGTCGATGGGATCAACGATAAATGTCGGCTCTGGACCAATCTTCGTCCCGGGCTTATACGTCTCCTCGCCCATGAAGGAAAACGCAGGATAGGCCGTTGAGAGGCGCGATGAAACCATTTTCTCGACGGCTTGGTCGACCTCTGTGACAATATCCACGGCTACAAAACGTAATGCGTCAGCTCAAGGATCCAGGGCATGCCCAACCTGCAGGGGAAGAAACGAAATGTCATTTTCGTTACGCACAATTGAGCTTTGTGCCCGTGCCGATATCAGCTGGGTTGGCAGCTAGAATGGTGCGTCCGGCCTCGTAGGCCACCAGCACCATTTCATCATGAACGGCCTGCAGGTTGACGTCCGACATGGAGATGGGCGGCCTCTTCCCTTCCTCTACATATATATATTCTCTATTTCTTTACTTTTTGTGAGATGAGTGACGGTGCGATAATGAGATGGGATTTGAATTATGAAAAATAAATAAATGAATGAATAAATAAAAGAGGGAGCGAGAGAGAGAGAGAGACAGAAAAGATGTTGTTGGCCTGTGAGCGGTGCGCGTGTGAAAATGAAATGAAAAAAAAAAAAAAAAAAAAGTCAGCGAGGGGCTTGTGTTGTGGGAACCGGAGGGGCTGTGAGAGGATGACGCTCATAGCGTGGGGCAATCGGTTGGTGATGCTGCTGCTGCTGCTGCGACTTTGGCTTATTTTACCAGGACGGGCATTTTGCCTACATGGCAGAGGAGTAGATGCTAGTATAAGTAGCAAGGCTGCATTATCCAATGCAGACGCCGTTTCTTCTTCTTCTTCTTCTTCTTTCTTCTTCTTTCCTTTGGGCACCCAGCTAGAATTTGCGAATAAATAAATAAATAAATAAATAAATCACGTCACTGGATCGAGCGAGAAAGACAACAAACAACAAACAGTTGCTTGGGATGAAGAAGAAAACATGTCCATTTTCCGTAGGCAGTAAAGAAAAGAAGAAGAAAAAAAGAAGAAGAAGAAGAAATAAGAAAAGAAAGGAAGAAAAGAAAAAAAAAAGAAACTCTCTCCCTATCCCGTTTTCCCATGTAGTCGTGCAATGCAAAGTTTTTTTCCGTTTCTCCCTTGTGAAAGCTAGAAATGAAATCAGACCCCCCCCCCCCCCCCTCCCACCCCTTTTAAAGAAAAAACAAAAAAAAAACAAAATAGCCCTCAAGGTACCATGGCTTGGAATAAATAAATAAATCAAAAAAAAAAAAAAAAGTTTCCCTAAACAGCCGGCGGCTTCAAAGTTGCAGCCCTTTTCTCCCCCTTCTCCCCCCCCCCCCCTTTTTTTTTCCCCCTCCCTTTCATCCCTTTCCCCTTTGTGCCCAACTCGGTCATCTCAGACGTCTTCTCTGAATATCGACCTCCTTTCAGCATGGCTGCTACCAGAACTGTCCGGCCGATCTCCCGTCTTGCGTGCCCCCGCCCCCGCCCCCGCCCCCGACATATCCATGGGCCGGGGACTGACGCCCCTGAGGCTCGCCTGCGCATCGTCGTCAAAAGGGTTGCTCCTATGCGCTGCTGCGGCTGCGGTCGCGGCTCCGGCGTCCCGGCTGGGCCGTCGGCCTCTCTCCACATCCTCGCCGTAGCCCGCATGCGCCGCGGGCCCCGTGCTCAGTCGGTTGCTGTTGTAGCTCGCGCCGGTGTACTCGGTGTGCCCTCCCAGCTCCTGCTCGTAGTAGCCGTATCCATCAGCCTCGTTCCCAACCCTCGTGTCCCACGCATCGTCGGGGTCGAGCGGTCCAAAGCCGCGGTTTCCGCGGGGGGCGCCGCCGCTGTGGAGGGATTGCTCGTAAGCGCCGGCCGCTGACCGGTCGTTGCGGTGCTTGAACTTGCGCACAAGGTCGTTGAACCAGCCGACGATGCCGCCGCGCGCTGGCCTCGGGGGTGCGTAAGGCGCGTCTGATTTATGCCATGGCAGATACGACGATAGGCTGGGAGGCGGGAGCTGTGCGTTGCCATCGTCAGCCACTCCGCCACTGCGTTGTCGTTGCTCTGCCGTAGCTCCCGAAGAAAGTCTCTCCGCCATCTGGTCGACGGATGCCTTGCGCCACAGGAACATCGCATGTCGACCCAAACAAAAAAAGCCTGGGGAAAAGAAAAAAAAAAACAATCAAAAAGGAACCAAAACTTACTCCTAGTCTCCGCGCTCGCAGCTGCGTGAAAACAATCCACCCCACAGCTGCCACTACCAGAATCACCACAATCGCGATGACGACGCCTCCTGCGGTCGAAACCATGATCTCCTACCTCTGGCCTCTTGTTTCCCCCCTCCTTGCTTTGGGTGTTTGGGGAACCAAGAAAAAGAAAGAAAAAAAAGGGCAAGGAAAAGAAAAGGTTGCCAGGAAGCGGGATCCAGGCTAATGAACTTCAATCGACAGGCCGACGATAAGCTCGAGGAAATCTGGTCATCTGTTCTCGTCTGGTTCGCTCTTCCAACGCCGCGTGCGAGATGCTGAACTTGGCCTTGAGGAGCAGCGCTGGGAGTTTTGGAACTTTGGGAATGCTGACGTCGAGCTTCCGCTTTGGGCCACTTATCGCTGGGGGGGGGGGGGGGGGGGTTTTTCGGGGCTACGCATAAGGTACCTCTACTGTATAAGGTATAAGGTAAGCTCCTGCAATACTCCGTGCTCTCCGTGCTCTCCTTGCTCTCCTTGCTCACTGTGCTTTCAATTGGTACCTGCGACTGGAAATAATACAGGGGCAGCCCAAGCCCTGGCCTTTTTTTGGGGGGGGAACCGTAAGCTTCAGTCGCCTCACCATTCTCCGTAAACTATAAGGTAAACTACCCCGTACCTAGTAGTAGCAGTAGTAGCAGTACGGAGTAGTACGGAGTAGTAGTTGCTATAATTAATCGCACGGCTTGTGGGACTTTTATTTATTTATTTATTTATTTTTTAAAAAAGAAGCATTACGGAAACGGTAAGCAAGTACCTACTAGGTACCCAGGCGATTACAGCTACAGTTCCTGGGTGCTATTTTTTGAGGTACTCGGTACCTGGCAAGTGCCTGCTAGTAGGTACTAATACTAGGTAGTTGTAGGTATAGTACTGAGGTAGTACTTTATTTAGATGAGTATAGGGCATAAATAGTAGGTATATTGACGTTTTAAGTAAAGACATAGAATAATATAGTACTATAGGTACCTAGTAGATAGGTAGTACTAAGGTACTATAACATTGAAGGTATAGTAATGGGCAGATATAGAGTAGATACTACCTAGTACCTTAGTATTCTTATTCTTCTTGTACAGCCTCTATGGAGCAAAGCAATGCTCCGTATTGCCTTAGTATTCAAGGTGTTTTAACCTTGCAAAGCCAAAAATCTGTACGTTCTCCATCTATGTAGCCCTTTGTAGATACCTAAGGTAGATCATCCTTCCTTCTCCGCCTGTAGTTTGTATGTCTAGGTCTACCAAGGTATTATTCGCCATGGGGGAGCAAAAGGGAAAAAGAAAAAAGAAAAAGAAAAGCAGAAAAAAAAAAGAAAGAAAGAAAAGAGAACAAAAAAAAATCAGGGAATGAAAAAAAAAAAAAGACGGCATCTCAAAAAAAAAAATTTCACACTTCAGCCAGTCAGGGAACACTGATCCCACAATCCTCCGCTCCTCACAAACCCGAGGCTATTCACAAAGCTGCTCAGCTCGCACCGTCCCAGCCTGTCGGAATTGCACGCACGCAGGGGAACCACTCGATCGTTGAGAATCACTCGTACCAGCTCCCCGCTCGAGGCGCCGCACCGCATCTTCTCAACGTACAGGCGGGAGGCGAATGGGACCGCCCAAGAGGCCGAAAACCCGTGAAGGCGTCGCGGCGATACCTTGTACTTGAGCGGCAGGTCCAGCGTCGAGTTGAACAGCCCCAGCGCGGCAAAAACGGAAGACATGGTGTTGTCGTGAGAGAAATCCGCATATAGCTTCCTGTTCAGAGGAAACGTGTCGGGACGGGAGTCGAGCGTCGAGTTCGTGGTCGTGTGGTCGTCCACGGGCGTGCCGGTGAGCCTGGCAATCAGCTCATTGCCAAACCCGACGCCCTGAGACGGGCCCAGGGGATTGCCCCTGCCGTAGCCGTACCACTTGTCCAGCGATTGGAAATAGTCGTAGCTTGTCCACTCATCCATCGAGAAGAGCCTGCAAAAGTCGGACAGCGCAGCCGTAGTGGTTGCTACCGTGCTGAAGGGGCACAGGTCCATCATGTAGATGGTCTCGGCCAAGGTCAGGTTCGCACCAGGCAACCTGCTGTTCAGCCTCCGGTTGATCGCAGGCCCAAAAACGTCGAGCCAAGCCCTTTGCGATTCCGCTCGAATCCCAGATGCCGGTCCGCCCTCAAAGGCAGGGCAAGCTCCGTGATCTAGAGTGTTGTTGAACCCGGGCTGTTCGGGGAGCACGAGGATGCCCTTTGTTGGGCTTGAAGCATTGCGGCCCTGGGCCGTGTAATACCCCTCGACGAACCTCTGGGCTGATGCAATCACCCGGTCCGACCCCGAGGCCCGAACAAAAGGATCAGACTCGGCTGCCAGGTCTCGGTAGCGCAGGTAAAAGGCAACTCCGGAGTCGACCAGCTGTTGCTCTCCAAATAGCGTAAGGTCATCGGCGCCAAGGCTGTAGTCGTAGTCTTGAAGGAAGTCGTATCCTCTTCCGTAATCTTCAACAGTTCTCTGAATGCGTTCAATCATGGCCCTGTAGGCGTCCGACTTGTTCTTGGTCGGCGCTCGCGCCCCATGCCGTGCCAGGATCTGAGCAAAAGTCACATTGCACCCCGGCGGGACTGACGCATCAATCGTTGATGGGACAGAAAACACGGGCGAATATTGGCCCCAGGCGTGTGATGAATCCGTCGTGCAGTTTCCGACTGCTTCGCAAGCTGTGCCTTGGTTGGCTCGCCTTTGGAACAAATGCTGGGTTAGCTTTTCGCTCTCATGCCCTCCACTCCACTCCCTTTTTTTCCCCCTTCTTCTTCTTCTTCTTCTTTTCCTTCTTCATTCTTTTTTCCATTCATCTTTTTCGATTTGCGACTTTTCATACCCAAGTGACACCATCGTCAATACGACGGCGAAAAGGGCCATGCCGCCGAGCGACATTTTGATCAGCCTTGCTTGACCCTGCGATGGCGACAGATATGTGGATTCACTGAAGCGCCCTCGCCGACTCGAGGGCGGCTCTGGGATGGCACTGTATCTATACGTGTCTCGCGACACGATGCCCCTGATAGAGGCTAATATTCTAGATGCAGGCATGGTTGTTCTGGAAGGTCGTCTTGCGCCACAACATCGGTGTACAACATGCAAAGGCGGATCTCGGCAAAGACGTCCAAAAAATTCTCATATGAGCCGCTCAACAAGAGCGCGGTGGCTGAGGGCCTTGTGCCCGAAATTGCGCCAAAGGATTGCTTGGATTTGGTTGCACTGGCTTACTCGGGCGGCAATCAACTCATCGTTTCCTCTTGAGATGGGGCAAAAAAGGATTGTGGAATGGGAAATTGCTGTGCTCTGTGCTCTGTGCTCCCCGTTGCTTTTTGAGCCGTCTGCACGGAGTAGAGCTTGCGATCGTTACAGCTTGAGGAGGTAACTCGAGGAGGTAGCTCGAGGAGGCTTGGCTTATGTAAACGATGGAGCCGGGGCTGGTCTAACATATACTACTCGCGCCTACGCTTCTTAGTCAGCAGCACATGCACACTGTAAATTTCCCCTAGCTTCCCCCCCCCCCCCCTCGCCTTTAAGGGACTACCTAACTTTGACCTTTGGATACAAGCCTTTGCTTCTTTTTTATGTATGGCCTTTTAATTTAGATGGCATTTCCCCATGTGGCTCTTCTTGCGGCTGCCGCTATCGCCCTTCTTTTTGCAGCTCCCCTTGCAGTGAATGGTTATGACCAAAGAATCAAGCTTCTAATATGCAAAGAGGGGATCTAGGCGCGAGTTGTTATATGACTTGATTGCAGCGAGAATAGGTACATACTAGGTACTCCGTAGATTGGGCCCCTCTTACGTTGCTTTTGCTTATATAATTGTCACGCCTAAGCGCGAATATATTGGGTCCCAGCCAATCAGCTGTCCTGAGTATAAGCACTCCGTACTTATACTAGTACCTTAGCAGTATCTACATGTTAACCCCCAATTGGCACGGAGCGCTGAGTGTACCTGTAGGGTACTTTTTTTTTTTTTTTTTTTTTACCTGTGAGGTACGGAGCAACGAACCAGAGTACATTATCTACAGAGAGCCGATTGCAACAGTACTCTCCATACCTTGAGCCTTTTATGCAGCTGGACTACTCCGTACAGGTAACATGTTATAGTGTTGTGTATGTGTATGTATGTTTAAAGCATATTGTGACTCTACTAATGCAGCGCGTCAGTGCCCAATGTTTGGTAGGACTCCAGTTTTGGGCACATGTGCCATTCGCTTAGTACCGTGTGTGAAAAGAGAGAGAGAGAGAGAGAGAGAGAGAGAGAGAGAAAAGGAGCAGCAACGTCTTCACTGAAACCCTTGTGTGTTGCGAAATATCACAAAAAAGAAACAAAAGAAAGAAACAAAAGAAAGAAACAAAAGAAAGAAAGAAAAGAAAGAAGAAAAAAAGAAGGGGAAAAAAGACATTATGCGCTTAAAGATGAAGCTTTTTGCTGTTCTCCATCAGTCATCACTTGATCAGGTCTGCACGGCTCCTGTTTTTATTTATTTATTTATTTGTTTGTTTATTTATTTATCAATTTTTTCTTTCTTTTGGCCTCATAAACACCGGATTGATAAGCTTGGATCCTGGATGCCGCTCAGCTGCATCCGTCATTTTTCACCTTGATTGGTATACTGTAATTGCTGGGCGCAATCAAATAGGACCCAATCCCGTTCTATCCCACCTATACCAAGCCTGCCCTCGCCCGTTACCCTCCAATCAAATCGTCCCAAGACGTCTATAAAAATGTGGTCCAGCACAGGAGTAATACGTATACCTATATACATTAGTGACATTGCGCGTTTATTATGTACGGGGTCGGCCTGTCATCTTGCGACGCCGACATCCACCGCAACCGACCGACGGATGCTGTTCTTCCCAAACGTGGCTGTTCTCCCAAGCAAAAGACCGGCTTCCTTCTTCGTTGGGGTGCTCCGCGGCGACCAGGCCGTCGGCGCTGTTCGGTCTCCGTCATTCGTCGACCAAGTAGACAGTGTGTCAAGCGTCTCGGTACTTTGCCTATCCGGCTTCCTAGGCGGTGTCATGCACTGATAAAATCCTTCGTTTCCCTTGATAGGACGCGGGGCATTCGTAATGGAGTCCAGGCTCTGATTTCTGGTGCTCTGTGGTTCCTGAAACAGCCAAGTAGAGACTCGCGAAAACGATTTCTTCTTCCGTAGAGGTGGTCGTAGGACGAGGGGTAGTGGTGGAGGAGGCGGTGGGGGGGAGCGCTCCTCTTGCATCGGCTGCGGCAACTGCCTGATGCTGTCGAGCGTTTCCTCGTACGCCTCTAGCTGGCTGATGTGAACAGAGGCGGTGATAGGTCCGATGTTGGGCATCGACACTTCAGTGTTCAGGCGCTCAGCAAATGACGGCGCCGCTGGTGGCAGAGCAGGAATTACCGGAACCTCCACGGCATCTATGCGGATAAGCCAAGCGAATTCGGTAGGGGAAAAGGCCCATCTGTAAGCTTACCAGGCACGGTGCGAGCCATTGAGTGGGCTGTCGATGGTCTGCTTGCGGTGTAGAGGCTTTGTTGCTCGATGATGTCGTTGATCTTTTTTTGTAGCTTTTCCACTTCATTCATGGCGTTCGCCACGCGCTCCTTGATGGTCTCCATATCAGATGGCGAATAAGGCCGCGTGCGAGCCTGTCTGTCGGAATAGAGGTTCGATAGCGGTGCCTCTGGGCTGCTAGACAATGAGTTGACAGCAACATTTTTTCGAGGAATATGAAATGACGTGGATGAGTGGCTTCGTTTATGGGGAGGTGAATGATCATCGCAGGGCCGGCCCGGAAGACGAACTGGAGACGGCAACGCCACCTCACCGGGAGAGGAAAAATCCGGAAGCATCGGCGACAGGCCTTTTCCTGAGCTTAAAATGCTCAACTGCAGCGGCTCAAATGGAGTTTCGGGCGTATCCGGTGTCAACGGACTTTCCCAGGGACGAGATGGCCGCTGAGCGGGAAACGGAAATTGGAAGGACCCGGAATCGATGTGCCGAAATTCAAACGGCGCGGAGATCTGTAATCGGGGCCTTGGAATGTCCGCCTGCGCTTTGCCTCTTGTCGAGAGGCCGGCTTGACTCGACGCGAACGTCTTTTGCACTTTGTGCCTCCAGCTAGGCCGGTGAAGCTCAACCTCCGGCACTGCCATCGGTGGTGGGTATGACGTCGGTTGATCGCTGATGATGGGAAAGATACGCTTATTGTCGTCTGGGGTTTTATCAGCAAAATGAAAAAAAAAAAAAAAAAAAACTTCCCAAAAAAATCCTCTCCCTTGATTTTCAATTTGGCGTCTCGACGGTCATTTGATAAGAGGGAAAAGTAGACTTGGAATGACAATGAATGACGAACACACACCCCCCCCCCCCCAAAAAAAAAGGAAAAAAAAAAAGAAAAGGAAAAGAAAAAGAAAAACATACGGCGTTGAGGTCTCTCATCGATACGAAAGGCTAACAGTTCCCAGCACGTGAGACAAGAGAAGCATGACGCATATACTTCACCAAAAACACTGGTCAAGTCTTTCATGCTGGGGAGAAAAAAAGCAGCCTCATGCCGACGGGGCCGGCCTATAACTTTTTAAGCACAGCAGAAAGCGAATGAAAGACCGTCCAGCGAGCCGATGACATAAAAAACAAAAAAAAGGTAGCTCCGGCACCTTAGATGGAGTATTAAAAAAAAAAAAAGGAGGGCCGGGTGAGCTCGTAAATACTACTTCATATCCGCAATAGCGCAGGCTCACTTGAGCAAGAAACTGGAGCCGTTGTTCGCCAGTTTCACTACCAGCAAAACCAAGAACACACCACAAAACCTACATGGCCCAAATAAGTGGCGGCTGAGCAGCGTTCGATGGTGAGCCAGCAGGGCCAAGATGGAATGATAGGCTGGGCCGCAAATGCGACCGTCCAGTCGGCGCGTAGCAGAACGTTGGCTGCGGATGGTGGCGCTACCCACAAGATTGCAGGATCCACAAACGGCGTCAGACGGCTGGCCTGGCACAGCGAGTCGATGTCTTGCATCCGCCACGCCTGGCAACTTGTTCTTGCGTGGCTCTGCTACAGATGCCCCAAGGAGGGGTCGCGTGAGCTGCCGGCATTGGCCAGCCATCGCAACCCCTTGTCTGCTCAGGTTTTCCCCTTGGCTGGACGCCTTTTCTGGCCTCGAGCGGTCAATTTTGGTTTCGGCGGCATGCCAACGAGGGGGGAACACAAAAAGGAACAGGCCCAGGAATGTGAAAAAAAAAGCGAACCGTGCCTAGGCGAAGTTGCGAAACCTGGGCCAGCGCCACGCAGCCAAAAACTTCCCGCATCGGGAGTTGCTGTTTTGCTTCTTTGGGTCGTCGAAACACCGTTGGCGCGCGCTCTTTCGGACTGCCTCGACACCTGGCCTCGACACCCTCCCTCGACACCCTCCCTAGTGTCATCCAAAGGAAACTGGGGCAACGGTTGAATGAGACGGATATGGATGGTTCCAGGGCTGACACATTGCCGTTGCGGTTCCTAAAATTGACGGACCCTCCATCCATATTTCTATCTTTAGCACCGCTTGGCGATGATCCGGGTCGGTCATGATGACATAGCGAACGCAGGCACGCAAATTATGATGTGGGCAGCTTCACGGCTTTGATTCGAGACCCGAACCGAGACACCACCTGACGCCCCAATTAAATAGATGATGGGGTTGTAATACGATTCTGCTGCGGCCAGTGGCGTGGAATCGAGAGGTCAGTGAGGTCCACCAACAGAGAACGAGGACACGAGCGAAGCCATCATGCGTGTCTCCAGTCTCTTCCACACAACTTTTCCGGAAGTAAGCGCACCTATGCCAGGCCGAACATACTTGTACATCACCACTTATAGTACGGAGTACCTTTGGCTTTTTTTTTCCCCTTCCCCAATGGCTTGATGGTGGAGACACAGCTAGGAAGGCTAGCAATAAGTTGCGGGTGTGAGTGAGGGGGTTTGTGAGAGCTCAGTTTCTTTCGTTACCGCGGGAGGAGTATTCCCGTAGTATAACCGATATCGGTTTTTTTTTTTAGGTGACCCGTGAGATAAACCTTGCGGGGGCGGTAAAGCCCGGCAGTATACCAAAATTATCTGAAATGCCCCCAATCAATCCGTGTGCGACGACGAGTAAGAGGTCGTTCAGCAGTTGATGTTGGAACGGACCGCCGAAGGCTCTTCAAGATGAGGAGACGAGCTTCTATTGATGCCGACGGAGCCGACGCTTTCCGCAAGCGCCAGAAAATCTCTCACGATGTTCCCACTGGCGAGGATGTGAGCTCTGGAGAACAGCTCCGCGCCCTGCTCGCGTTCGACCAGGACATGCGCCGAGCAAGACATGGTCAGTCGGATGCAGATTCTGCATAGTGGTGCGCCCATGCTAGGTAGTAAATTTTTTTGCAGAGCTAACAGCCTGCGATTAGGTCTCCAATCCTTCAAAAGGCTTCTCGACGGCATAGTTTCCGGAGACGGCGATCGATCCGCGGGTCTTGGTATTCTGCGAGAATATCTCGAATTGGTTAAGCCAAGGCATGATGGCGAGGATGCCGTCTTTCTGAGTGACATCATGGAAATGTGGTCGTTTGCTGCCCAAGTAAACGAAGGGGGCGTCATGTCCTCCGTGGCTGTTGTCCTGGCCCTCGTGCTGAATGTCGTCTCCGAGTCGTTGGAGCTCGTCAAGCATGGACTTGGTATATGTCAGTCGCTCGTCCAAGATCGCCAACTCAGGTCCATCTCGAAGAATCTATCCGCGGACAAAACGAAGGGCTTTATCATATCACCCACGCTGCGTCTGCTTCGAGAAGCTGTCTGCCTAGACGGAGGCGCCTACGCAAGGCGGATTGTCCGTGCCAGAACCTTCACTTTTGCGTCTCTTGGTAGGAATTTGGAGGTTGGAAACACCGGAGACAATCAAGGGGATTCTCGGAAGGCGTCGGTGAGAACGAACGCTGTTCGGTTCTTCTTGAGCTGCCTCAAGTATCTGCACTCCGATGGCCGAAAGGAGCTGCTGTCGCAGAAAGAATTGCTGTCACATTTAACATTCATGATCAAAAGCGATCCTCCGTTTCTCGTCCTGGAGATTCTAGACATATTAATGACTCACGTGTTGGCGGACGGCAAGATCTCCCGAGAGGTCAAGTTCAAATGTTTCAACACCAAGACGTTGATGCGAATCCTGGCTCTCTATAGCTACTCTACTAGCGCAGAGACAGAGAGCGACGTTGACCGAGTAGTCGAAAAAGCCCACCAGTTCCTTATGCACGTTTGTACCAAGCCGGGTGCCGGTATCCTGTACCCTTCTACCGGTCTTTATCCCAAGGAGACGAACGAAGAGTTTTCGGTCCAGCTCGCTAAGCAAAGGAGCTTGACGCAAGGCAGTATGGCCAAAGATGATGCCTACCGCGACGGGGTCCCCGTTTACAACTTTGTTCTGTCCGAATTTGCCGCAAAGCTGCGTCCCTGGTCTAGCATGAAACACAGCCAGCTGTTGACGGCCATCTTCGAGGTTGCTCCGGAACTGATTGCAAATTATTTTTTCAACAATCAATCCTTCACTTTTGAGCCGAAGCTGACGATGACCTGGATTGGCTATGCATCATTCCTCTTCGACACGATGAGGATCCCGCTTCCCCCTTCCTTTGGCGACAAGTCACGCTTTGCCCTCGGCCCTCCCCCTACGCCTGTCCTCTTGGACAATGTCCTGCCCCTTCCGCTAAACCAAAAGGTCATGACCCGGTGCCTTTCACCAAACTCAGCCCTAACGTCGTTCTTTGCGACAAGGATGCTAATCCAAGCCCTGGAAAAACTTTCAGTAGCTGTCAAGTTGCACGAAGAAGCCTTCCGAGCAACAGACTCTCGGTGGTCTGAGGCAACCCGGAGGCTAACCGATGCATTCTGCAGACGCATCCCAGACATGAAAGACGTTGTGCGAAGTTACAAGAGCATCCCCAGCGAGAATGCATTGCACAAGACCATGGCCAGCAGGCTTCTCCTTTTGTATTACGAGACGATCCCGCAGGTAGCGCTGGCTGCGAACTTTGACGTCTCGCCGTTCTTTGTCAACGTCTTGCGGAGCTTGCAGGATGGAAACGCCGATCACCAGCACGGCGGATTCCGTGCGATGGAGCTGGAGAATCTGGTGTCGATAGCCAGTTACTCTCCCGGCATGCGATGGTTTTCGAGGATCGAGATGATCAGCGGCAAGGGTCCATCCTCGCCATTCACAGCACTCCTCAAACTGCTTTCCGGTAGCGACCGAACTGCGCCGCTTCGTCAGTTGAAAAAAGTACTTGCCGATGTCGCAGTGGAAAATCAGCTCGTCTCTGCAGCCACCAGACTGAAACCTCTCCTTCAAGCCCTTGCATTGAGCATCGACGAGATCAGCCCAGAAGATATGGAGAAGGTCTGGTCTTTCCTGGATAATTGCATTAGCCGCTGCGCTACGTCACCCATCAAATATCTTGATGTGCTCGAGAGCTATCTCGGCGGCGACGAGAAGGGCGACGGGCAAACAACAGCTGATCGCCGCAGCTTCAATCTACTCGCCGTTGCGATAGCGGAACAGCTGCCCTACATGATCACCTCTGCAGGTGCCCAAGACAAAGCCTCACTATCAAGCTTCATATCTCTATATTTCACCGCATTGTACAAGGAAAAGGGAAGCCAAGACCTCAAGCTCGTCTACCATAAAATCGAAGAGTGCTTCTCTTCTCACTCCGTAAAGATTCCAGTTTTAGAAAAGCGCAGTATACCAAGAAAACCCCCCAGCAGCAGCGCTCAGGACGACGAAGAAGATGAACGAGAAGAGGACGAGCAAAAACCTCAACAAAAGGAAGCAGGAATGGATGAGGCGAAGCTTGAAGAGACGCTGCACATCCCCTTCGCAAATCCAGACGACACAGGGGTGCTTCTCAAATGGCACAGCAAAACCGTCGAGGATCTGGTGGAGGACGGCCTGATAGCGAGCCTGGTTCGTCTCCTCTTGTCGGAGCACACCAGTATCCGCAAGGAAGCATTGACCAACCTCCTCAAGATGGCTGCGAAAATAGACGAGTCGGCATACGAAGAGAAGAAGCAGATTTGGCTCCTCCTGTCCGAATTGGCAGAATCATCGCGGCCACAGGTCGACGACGGGCCGGTTCCGTCGGCATTCGTCGCCTTCTCTATCCACGCTCTGGACATCCTCAAGAACCCTCTGCATCCGCTCTACCCCAAGGTCAACGGCTTCTTGACGCGAAGCCCCGTTTGGTCGCCGGAAAAGCTGCCGCTGGCTCACGACGTCCTCCACGGAGAGCCTTCAGAGGATGACAAGTACTACACCGAAATCGCCTGGTTCCTAACCTACATCCTGGACGCCCTCAAGACGCCCTTTGACCTGGGCATCTTCCACAAGAAGCGCTGGTTCGAAAAGATCCTCGCCTTGGGCAGCAACCCGTACCTCCGCTCCAATCTCCGCACCAGGATCCTCAGAATCATCTACCGCGCCACGTGCATCGACTCTGGCAGCACCACGCTGATTACGAGATTCGGCCTGCTCACGTGGCTTGACGCACAGCGAGCCGCGTGCCCCGCCTCCTCCGACGACGCGCATCTCTACAAGGCCCTCATGAGCCGGGCGTGGAGGAGGTGTGATCAAGCGAGAGTCAAAGCGTGGAGCAAGGGCGGAGCGGAGAAGCTTCTTGGGAATTTGCACGATGCAGCTGAAATACAATAACATAGCGAAAGTCGTCGAGATGTGTGATTTGGTACGAAGTAATCATGTTGGTATTACATACTAGGATAGATACCCTGATGGATGGATGCACGGGACCAGGTCTATGTTTTGCCTCTCCCCCTAGATGTAAAATCCGACGACACGAGGACATCATCTATCAAGCATCAAGCATTGCATACGCCTGGCTATTGTGTCACCCTAATACCTTATATATCTTATACGAGCCTCAGCTGAATTCTGTGAATGCTTAAAAACGTCACCACATGTCACAACCACCAAAATTGCGGCAATAGATACTCGATTGATCCAGCTCTAGTAGCCCTACATACAGGCTCCCCTTCTTGTTCCATCTACAACTCAAGAATACAAGAAGTAAAACCTGGAAAAAAAAAAATTGGGGGCGTGAAAAAAGACAGAACGTTTTTCCAAGGCCCTTTACGTCTTTCATTCTTCGCTTCACCTCACCCGCGCCACCCAAATGCCACTTTCTTCACAAACACCATTACACTTTTTTTTCCCCAATATTATTGCAAATACATGGTGTTTAATATGCCAAAGAGAAACAAGCAATCAAGTTTGTCAGAAAGGCAAAAAAAAATGTGACAAATGAAAAAACATCAGATCAAATCCATCATAGACAGTCAAATTCCAAGAGAAAGAAAGGAGAAAAGAAGGGGGGCGGGGGAAGAGGGGGGAACATTATTGGGAGGGGTCTGTAATGGTTAAATGCAAGGAATTACAGAGTGGGTAGAGATGTCATTTGCCACGGAAATAAAAGCACTACCATCAAAGCTGCCCAGAAAGGAGGGCCTCGGTAGCTGCAACAGAAATGAATAAGTTAGTCCTCTCTCCCATGCTATGTATATGGAGAACAACATACCACTGTTAATGTAGGCTCTCTTGGCATCAAGAGGCACATCGAAGCGACGCTCCAGCTCTTGCTTCACGCCCTTCTTAGTAACAGTCATGAGATCTGCTGTTTTCAGAATCTCACGAATCTCAGCCAAGAGAGCGTCGTCGCTGGGTAATCCAACCATGTCCTCCGGAGAGAAGAACTGGGAGCCACCATACTGGCTCATTCGAGCCATCTCAGAGGGCGCCATGGACATGCGGGACATGTTTCGTCCTTCATACGGCGACAAGTGAGTCGAGGCCTGGATAAAGCCCGTCGTGGAGGCAGGCCGGCTGGGGTAAGCGTACTCAGACATGGCACCATGGGCCTTGGTGCCATAGCTGAAGCCAGAGACCTCAGAGTGAGAATCATCACGTGAAGTCTGCGTCTCCCAAAGCTCGGCCTGGTACTCCTCCCACTTCTTCTTCGGGATGGATGAAGGATCGAATTTTCCTTCATCCGAGATGACGACCTTCTTGCCGTCTTCGCCTGCGACAACACGAGTGTTACCCCAGGCGAAGTCGTCCATGTGCCAAAAGGCATACAGAGGCAGACCCAAGCTGAAGACGGGAATGGCAGCGATGTAGAGAACCAGCCAGCCAACCATTTCCCACTTGCGGCGCAGGATGAAGATGATGGCTTGCAAGCCATAAATGGCACCCAGGAGAATAAAGGCAGTGACGGGCACGATGCTAGGGTTCTGAACAACTCGGACAATCAGATAGACAATGTAAGCGACAGTCACGGGCTGAACGACGGTACTTAGCAAATCGATGAAGACGACGAAGCGCATACTGAAGCAGCAGAAACCGCAGAGCTGGGCCATGGGTATAAGCTCCATCAGGTTGTGCACAGTAGAATTGATCCAACGACGTCGCTGAGACAGGAAGACGGCCCAAGAGTCGGGAGCAATGGTCCATGCGTGGGCCGTGAAGATGTACTTTGTCTTATAATTGGAGTGGAATCTGAGCAGCAGAGTGGTCAGGAAACGATCCTCGCCCAAGTGCAGCAGGTTCTTCATGTGAAGCGTGTCAACTCGAATGGTGGAGTACGCATCAACGACCTCGCGGCTAACAAAGAGCGGCTTGCCAGTCTCGGCAGCACGGATACGGTACATTGAGAAACAACCAGGCAAACAGGTGACGGAACCAAACAAACTCTCAAAGGCCTTTGACAAGTTGTGGGAAATGTAGTACTCGTAAACCTGAATCATGGTAATGAACGAACCCTTTGCGTTGGTCAGGGCCGTCTCGCCGCACACGGCGATGATGCTCGTGTCATTGATGAGAGAGGCAACCATGCGAGTGGCAGAATCCGGAGCAACAACGGTATCGGCGTCGATCTGCAGCATGAACTCGTAAAACGCCGGATTGACGCCGATGATGTTGCGGATCTGGTGATATATCTCAAGCTCCATGGGGCTCATGGCAAGGTTGTAGTGAACTCGGTTCAGGAAGCGCATGATGATCATCTGGGAATCTCGCTTACCGCGGTTACCGGGGCGAGAAACCTCAGAGGGCTTGCCAACCTTTACAATGACGAGGAAGGGAACGATGTGGCCTTGGACCTCGTAGAGGCCGGAGTAAACTTTACCCATGTTGTGCTGCTTCAAGCCTTCGCCAAGCGCCTCGAAGCTGAGGGGCTCAGGGTCTACAGATTCGGACACGCCAAGGATATCAAGAACAATTCTGGGCGTCGGCCTGTCATTGCCCTGGCCGATAATCATACCGTCACAAACAATGACCAACAACTTGCGCTTGTCATCGTACCGCATCCTGGCGGCGGAATCAATGGCACGGCGAAGAGACTCCTCGTCTTCCGTGTACGCCGGAATCTGACACATGATGAACTTGTCAAGATCCTCGGGGGCGTTTTTGCCGCCGAACTGCAGCGCGGCGAAGAACTTGAACCCAATGACGGAGGCAAGCAGAATCGAGATGGCAAGAACGAGATATTCGGCAAACTGACAGCGAATGGAGTTTCTGGTATCGACGTCGCCAACATAGAACAACTGGTCCAAGCAGCGCTGCATTCGGGCCTTGCTGAGGGTGTCCAGATTGAGAGCGTCCCAGAGCTTGGTGATGTCTTGGCCGGGGTTTAGTTGGAACAGGGATGTGACAGACGAGTCCATGAAGTCAGCGAGGGATTGGTCGGTTGGAGTATTCGTTCCCGGGGGCGCGCGCAGGCGGCGACCCCCCGCGAGATATGTAGTCATGTCATAGACCTTGCTGCCCATAATCGCGATATTCTGCGACTTCTTGCCCAGCGATGACACATATTTCGCGGTATAGCCAATGTTGCCCTTCTTGAAGTTGGACTTTAGGTACACCATCTGCTCGTAGAACCAGTCGGGCCGGCTGTCGTTGGTGAAGAATCTGAAATCATGGTACTTGGAGTTCAAGTCCGTGATGCTGAGAAGGGCGGGGGATCCCGTGAAGTTTGCGGCCTTCCAATCAAGAGTCACCGCCGGATTGACGGAGCCGTCTACGCCATCACAGAGGGCAGATACTTGGACGGGGAAGAGGCTAGTGATGTCCATGCCAGCATAATTCAAAAGAGTCTGCTGCTTCAGGTACGGAGGGTAATGAGATGGAATGAATTTCCCCAAGTCAAAGACGATGCCACGAATGGCAACGTACGCACCTTCGCTGTGGGCTTTCCCATTGTAGGAAGAGAGCTCTGCCGCACTGTAGACGTGCTGAGTCGGGCAGATGAGGATGGGGAAGACGGCAGTAAAGAAAGCGGCAACCAAGCAAGCGAACCAAATCAGCAAGTTAATGGCAAACTTTTCACGCCAAGCAATGCGGATATCCCTTCGAGGCATTCTGCCTAGCAGCCTGATGAGGAAATCGGGGATAAACCAAGTGAGGGCATATACGATGAAAAGCCAGCGCTTGCGGCTAGGGCTGTCCTTGTACTCCTCAACCTCAACCATGGACTTCTCGTTGCCTCGCTCAGCCATCTGCTGGCGGGTATCGAGATTCTTGAACATATCTCCGGCGCCAAACGCCGAAGCGCCGGCTTCGGAGCGGGCATCATCCGCAACGAAGTATCCGCTCTTGCCCTTCTCGCCGTAGCCGAGAGGGGTGTGCCCGGCAGACAGGAGCCGGTCCTTGGAAGGATCGAAGCTGTGGCGGTCGCCTCCCTCGCTATCAAGCGCCGACATGGCGCCGCGGCCTGATGCCGAGCTGGAGAAGGAGAGCTGGGCGATTTCGAGCCAGCAACGCTCGCTCAAAAACACGCCCGTGGCGCCGACCGAAACTTCGTTGCGGGGCCATTGCCTCTCGTCAATTGCAGCCTCTGCTCTCTCGCGCTCGCTACCCACGAGCAGGGCTTCGCTGTTGGCCATGCCCAGAAACTCGCCAAAAGGCACGAACAAGCTGAAATCAGCGGAGCGCAGCCGCTGGCTGATCTCGGCAATACCAAAGGTTTGGACTTGGGTCCGCACACATTTGCTGTCGAATTGGTTGGCGATGCGACGGTCATTGGGCTTGAGGCAGAAGAAGAAGTAGGCGTTGGTGCCCGGATCCGTGACGGCCTTCTGCACGTTATCAAGGGACGAGAGGAATTGGCCAGAGGCACCTTGCTCCGATCCCGCCTTGGCCGCTCCGTGCTTGGGCTCACGCGAGTCGCTGCTCTGCGAGAGCTGGTCAAAGTTATCCGACGTCTGGCGTCCTGCAGGGTTGTTGAGTCTGGGGCGAGTGCCCTTTCGTGCCATGACGCTGGGCGCCCGCATGGGCTTGGAGCTGATGGTAGCTTGCATCACGGTGGTGCGCTCCTGGGGGTGGGTGACGGTTTGCAAAGCCTCCTGGCCAAAGAGCTTGGCGACGAAATCCGACTTTGTGCTGTTTATCATGTTCATGAGATCGCCAGAGATGATCTCGCCGTTCTCTTCGATCAAGCCCCGGACGGGGTACTCGACCTCTCCGGCAAAATGCTTGACGGTGAAGCTGGCAGCCAAGTTTTCGGTGTGGAAGTTGCTGCCCGGTAGCTTGGAGGTCGCGGAGCCGACCTCGATGGCGGGGTTTTTCCCCTCGAAACGCTTACGGAGGCTTTCGAGAAGCTGCATGTCGGTCCTGTTGCGCCGCGTCTGGTCGTCGAGAATGCTCAGAAGGCCATTGCCCGGCTTCAACAGGCCCTTGACCGCATCCGTATTGTCAAAGTAGCTGGTGGCAGATACCGTGACCTCTTCGGTTTCGAGCATTTCAGCTTTGCGGTCAAAGAAGTTGCGAAGGGTCACGTTGTAGATGGCCTCGGTGGCAGCATTGGTGAGGAGCTGATCCAGAGCAGAGCCCGTGGAAGCCGTCTGCGCGAAGCCCGGGAAATCGACAATGGAGATTGTATTGGCGATGCTTTCTTCAGGGGCGCAGAGACGCTGATTCATGTTTTCAACGATCCAGGCGACCAAAAGGCCGTAAAGAGTCCTAGCCAGCTCATTGGCGTGTGCGCGAGCGCCATTCGGGTCAAGCATGACGGTAACCCGCTCCTTGTGAATCATCTTGGTCTTGTACCCCAGCGTGGTCTGGAGATCAGCGGCGCTGATGCCGAGGAAGGCGGCGATGATTGCCAACACCTCCTTATTCTTGACGGCGGTAAAAGTGTTACCTCCCTCGTGCGAGAAGCCACCGCTGTCATCCCCCGTAACGCTCGTGCTGTTGGAAGTCTCGAATTCCAGCTGGCCAATGTGGAGAACGGTGGCAAGAACCTGGCAAATCTCGGCAATGTCGTTCTTGGGGAACTCCAACTTCCTCATGGCATTCTTGAAGAGCTGGAAGCCATCCGCATCGTTGACCCCCACCTTGAGCTGGGTTGGGTGGCCCAGAAACTTCCACCTCTTGCTTCCATTGTCGTTGTCAAACCCAAGGTGGTTCCTCTCGGCGTCGCTGGTGCCCGCCACAAGATAGTACAGGACGTGAAAGTTGCGCTCGCCGGTAGGGACGTCGGTGATCCTGCTCCTCTCGAGACGGTGGTCGAGCAGCTTTCCACCAATGAGAATCGGGCTCGTTGTAGCAGAAGTGTCGTATTGCAGCTCGTAAAACAGACCCGCCCTGGACGCAGTGGGAGTCGTGGCGGTCTTGGTCGTAGTGAGGGCGTCGAATACGTATGCGGCAAGAGAGAGTTTGATCGAAAGCGGTGTGGATGCCTTTTTGAGCAACGCCGTTAAAAGGTGGTTACGGAGCGTCGATTTTCCCGCGCCAGATTCTCCCCTAACATCAGCTACATTAGTTTACATGGTTCTTGCTTTCTTTTTGGGTTTACACACACACACCTACACCAAAAAAAAAAAGTAAAAATAACAAAGAAAAAGTTTAAAAAAAAGTTCAGACGAGGGGAAAATTGGAGAAAAAAGAAAAGAAAAAGGGAATAGCAGCACTTGAGCAGCACTTCAGCTTAGCTTACAGAAACACAATGGCTTGATTTTCGGAGCGATGGCCGAGCCTCAACCAGGCACGCTCGGCCACGTCCTCGGCGGCAGCCATGGCACTGCCATCTTTTCCCCCATCCGGCCCTTTTATGGAAGATGTGTAAGTGTTTAGTGAGACGATGCCATGGGAAGACAGCTTCGTCGTCGGTAGGGACACATGGAACCGGCTCGCCAGATGTGCCGTGATCTGGGTGTCGGATTGGAGATGGGCAGGCAGCGAAGGGAGCGAATGCTGTGTATGGGCTCCCCCATGGCTTACTGCACCCAAAGGCAAGCTCATACCCGAGCAATTGGGCGCAATAGCCAGCAGGCAATCACCTCCCGCTGGATTGCGCTCGAGGGCGTTTGAGACGCCTCGGGGCCACAAGCGTGGTCACCACAAAACGGCGGAAAGATATCAGATACCAATTAATAAAGGAGAGCCCCCCCAGAGGAGCCGTGGGAGAGAAAGAGGCTCTCCTGTGTGAAAACAGCAAGTGCGAAAACAAACAAGTATATGATAGAGCCGGTGTCGATCGGGGAAAGGGAAGCGGAGGTCAATTCAAGTTAGGGTTCCTCGAAAAAAAAAAAAAAAACAAATGCCGAAAGTTTGAACGATTTGAGTTTGAACGATTTGAAGTTTGAAACGATTGAGTTTGAACGGACGTACTCCGGTATCCCCAGAGGAAATATTATTTCCAGACGGGCCAACGCCACTGAGCAGGAAAGGGGCCTTGTTTTTCTTGCTCATAGCCGTGCACGGTAGCCGGAAGCGACAGCCAGGGGGGGGGGTTGGGGGGGTGTGACGAGAGCGGCTTACATTACGGATAAGTCCGGCCAGCGGCGCGAGACATATGCGCAAATCTAGCCTCACCCCCTGGGCTAGAACTGTCCAGGGCCGTCCCACTCGCGGTGGGCGAGCGGACGCGAGTTGGATTGGGTATTATTAGCATTCGTGAGCAGCACAGCCTGCACCGTCGAGGCTCCACGGCGACTGCATGCCTGTCTCGCCTGTGACACGCCCTCCTTTGCCTGGGAATTGGTCAGTATGTTGTGTGGAGTTTGCGTCGAGGGAAGGGGGGAGGGGGATCAAGCACTCGTAGGGTCGATTCTGAGCGCAGCAGCACCATTTGTATGAAGCACTGTGCTGGTGGATCCAGCGGCAGGCAAAGGCATGCGCAAGGCCAGGGGGGAAGAAGAAGGGGGAAAAAAAAAATCTTCGCCCAACGGCTGTTGGCGATGCACGTAGTGAGAAGACGAGGAAGAAAGTTGGGAAAGAAAGAAATTTTGGAGAGAGAGCGGCCGGGTGAATATATATATTTTGGCTCGGATTAGCATTAAACAGCGCCGTTTTACCTAAGGGGTACCTCTATAGCACTTTGCCTCCTGTCCGGACGCCCAGAGGCGCTGCTCAGCAGTACCTGCTTTTCCATGGCATCATCCGCCCAGACGTGAATACCAGCAGGCGCGAGGCGTGCTAGTACTCATCTTACAGTGTACGGAGTAAAGGACGCGGCATCAAGGTACCAGCAGCAGGAGGCCCAAGGTAAGGTAGTACCAGGTACTACTAGGTAGGTAGTAGGTAGGCATGCGGTACATGGCTAGCGGACGCAGGTACTCCGTGTGCACCTACAGTATACTAAGGTAGGTAAGGTACTAAAGTAAGCTTTGGGTGCTAAACCCAAGGTATGATTCTTGGGAGAGAGAGAACAGGGAAGAAGGGAAGAAGAAAGATTTTTTTTTTTTTTTAGGAAAGTCGACTGTGATGTATTTCGTATAGGTCTGCAACGACAATGCTACCTACTCGTGATAGCACTCTTCCACCAGAGGGCTTTTTTTTTTCCCCTTCTTTTTCCCCTTCTTTCCCTCTTATCTTTTTATTTTCTTTCTTCTTTTTTCCCTTTCATATATATAATACATATATATATATATATGTTAAAAAAAAAAACAGAAGCCCAAGTGCATCAACTTTTTCATGCTCGTCATCCGGCTTTGGCCATTCACTTGTTGACTTGCCCGCCCCCTTTTACCCCCCCCCCCCCCCCTTCTCTCAGCTTAGCGCGCCTCAGAATTCCATTAGCCCTGTTGCCATTGTTATTTATTGTACCAGTAGCACCGGCCACAGCACACACACGGCAACCCGAGTGGAAAGTCAATTACGGACGCAAGCCGGCCGTTAGCCTGCACTGCTAAAATGGCGGCCGCAGCGTCTCGCAGCTTCTGGCCAGCCACTCACTCACTACCTAGTACCTTACAGTACTGACTGTAGCAACCAAACGCTGCGTCCGTGGCAGTAACTTGCTAGCGACCACCGTTCACAATGTTCTTGCCGGGCTGGGCCAAAGCCGATCCGATCCATGTCCGGGGGACCCTGAGCGGCCGGACCAGTACCTAAAAAAGCGGCAAGGAAGTACCATCACTGCTACTAGTACTAAGGTACTACGTACCACTCAGCGCGTGCCCCATAGAAAGATACCTCGAGGCGGAGGTACCTACTAAGGTAGTGGGTACTAAGGTACCTACTAGGTAGGTAAGGTGCGGTAGTAGGTAGCGACGAGCTGCGCTTTTGGTACGCACTAGGTACGGTAGGTACCTTACCTTAGGTACCTTGGGCAGCATGAGTGCTGAGAAAGGTGTGGCAAGGATGCTTGATTATTCTAAGTTGTCTACTTCCCAAAGACCCCAATTTATAGTTCCCACACACTGTGCCCGTTGTACCTTCCCCAGTGCCCTTTAAATTGTGAATGTATAGCACAATTTCTGTTTCCCAAGCCACTCCGGAGATGGAGAGCCTCGGTATACGGAGTTCGGCATAGAGTACCTACGCTAAGGTGCTAATGTGCCTACTAGGTAAGTACCTACTAGTAGTACGGGAGTACCTTGGGTATGGAGTATGGAGTTACCCCGACCGTAGCTCAGGTAAGATCATCACCCTGGATCCGGTCAGGTCGTGGTTCAATTGACTTTCCGCTGCACAAGTACTGGTACCTAAGATATGGGGGAAAACAGACATGTACTCCCTACTACTCCATACTTGAGCCCAAGTTACATACAGGTACTACAGTATATAATTCTTTTCCTTGATAGTAGTACTGCTAAGGTACCTAGGTACCTTATGATGCCTGATTTTTATTTTTATTTTCTTTTGTTTTGGGGGGGGCTGTTTATAGCTACCTCGGTATGCTCCGTACAGTGTTGTGGGATTATCCAAAACCTGACCTGGCCCAACAGGGATACCTGAGGCTTATGGTCGGGTCGGGCCCAGGTATGACATTGTCGACGGAAATCAATGTTTTCTTCTCCTTCTCTCTCTCTCCTCTTATCTCTCTCTCTCTCACTCTTTCTCTTCTCTCTCGGCACGCGAGGCTGCAGATGCCCCCCCTCCCCCCCCCCCCCTGCTGAGCCTAGCCCTGTGCCCTGCCCCGCCCTACCGCTAAATTTGCCCTGCTGCCGGTGAAAGCAGCCAACTCTATCAGTATACCAAGCAGCCGCTTTACGCGACGCCTTTGTCGACAGCCAAACGGGGGGGGGGGAACAGGAAAAAAAAAAGAAACCAATGAAAACGTATATATATATATATATACACCTAGAAGGCTGCTCCGTATTCCTTAGTACACGCTTCGTACTAAGGTAGGTACTCGTACCCGTGCCTATTTTCAGTGCGAGAGTGCCTACTAAGTACCAAGAAAGGGAGAAAAAAAATGGGGGGGGGGGGGGGGGAGGGGACAGCACAGGCTCCACATACAGACAAGTTAAGTTGCCTTAGGCTCAATGCGGCTGACTTTCAAAAAAAGACCAAGTGCTATTGCCTAGTACGAGAGTACGTGCTAATTAAGGAAGCTTATCTGCTTGATAGTGGCTTCGGGCGGGTTGGTTCTGACGACACAGCCCGAAGCCTTGTGGTTCGAATAACAATAGCATCAACCCGGCATTCTTTTTATAACCCTTTCTAGCCAGATCTCACCAAAAAAAAGATCCGACCACAGATGGGATACGGAGAGTCGTTTCTCGGAACACGAGGCGCTCTTTGTCATGCATCGGATGCACCCACCCCGCCCGTCCCATGCCGGTGGAGGGCAAACTTGTCATCAGCAGCGCGCGCGAGGATGCCCATTTACATACTATGCCTGTTTATTTGCCTTGGGATGGATTGCACTGACCAGGCGGCAATGCCCAAGTATCTACCGAGTACCTTTTGTATGTTGTATGTACATGCAACACAGCAATACGAGAGTAGCACCATGACCTCTCTATTACCTAAGGTATACTCTGTAAACCTCTGTACCTACCTCTACTACCTTAGTAGGTACTAGGTAGGTACCAAGGTTAGTACCTAAGGTAGTAAGTACTAAGGTAAGGTGCCAGTGGTCGAACGGGAGAGATGCTGGCACCAGTGAGACGACACCCTTGTGGGAGGGGAGGGCTTCCATGCATATACGCGATTGATTCCACGAGAATCTTGGCCCCTCCAGGCGGGCAACGGGGCAACGGGCCCTCTCATTCTCGAGTCTCAGTTCGGCCGAATGTCTCCCAGACACGAGCCCGAGGAACCTATAAAAAAAAAACCAGAAAACAGAAAACAGAAAACGGAGCAACACGGACTGCAAGGATATGATGTACGATCTTAATTGCATTACCAAGTACTACAAGTAAACAAGGCACAGGTACGGAGCACGGAGGGCTAAACAGAGGTCTACCTGGTGCTAAAGGTGCTGGTACCTTGGTAGTAGTACCATGTGTGCTGCTGAGAGTAGGTACCTTATTAGGGAGGGTGCAGCACGTACGGGGTACAGCCCACAAGCATTCCTCTATAGGCTATATTTTTCTTCTGGTCCCCCTTTGCACGCGCAGCTGCATATATGATGATATATCTACCCTTTTTCTCCCCCCCCTATATCGCTTTGGCCTCTTTTTAAAGCCCATTTTTTTGGCCCTTTTTATTTATTTGATTTAATTATTTTTTTTGCCTAACTTCAGAGGCTGATCGTTTCTAGCCACATCACATAGGGTTCAAGTTTTGACTGGTAACGGCGATCGAAAGGCGGTCATAGCGTGAGCGGCTCTTGGCATAGCCCTTTTCCCGCCCCTCTCGAGGGTATAAAAAAATTTTTTTTTCTTCCCCCTCCAAAAAAAAATACGAGCATTCAGGTAGTGCCGTGGTTGGTCACGGACTCACGCAAAGCACGGGTTTTGTCTCATGGACGCATTGATGGGACGACTGTAACGTCGCTCGTTTTTTTTTTTTTTTTTTTTTTTTTTGCTTATCCTTTTTCTCGTATTGCCTCTGCCCGCTGACTCCGGGTCCCTCAGGAAGCCCATTCTGGGGAGAGGGTGCTACAAGTAAGATGCCTTAGGTACTAACGTATTCCTCCTGTCTGTAAGCCTCAGCATCCGCATCCAGACGCTGTTCCCGGACACGGAGAAAGGACGTGTGAGATTTCGAATTCAGGTGTGGAATCTTCCACTCCACACCCCATAATAACAAATAAATTGCTTCGCTTCATCCGGAGTGCCGTACACTGTACCTAACTGGACCAAAGGTGCGATGTACTGCTGGAGCAGGCGTATGTGTACTCCGCACATGTACCTCCGTTCCCCCCCC
The DNA here is from genome assembly GCA_020631695.1 of Trichoderma cornu-damae. Classification (NCBI taxonomy): domain Eukaryota; kingdom Fungi; phylum Ascomycota; class Sordariomycetes; order Hypocreales; family Hypocreaceae; genus Trichoderma; species Trichoderma cornu-damae. Next base: position 4,057,854 of record CM036089.1, read on the forward strand.
CCCCCCCCCCCCCCCTCCTTCTGGCTCTGCTACAGACCTTTGAGCCCGGAACAGAAACCACCAGCATCAATCAATAACCACTAGGTACTTACTGTAGGAACAAGCGGGAGGGGGAGCACAGTCCCGTTCTGCACTCTGTGATGACGGCAAGCCAGTGGTCCATCAGTTGCTTGTTGATCGGTGCAGCGCAGCAGCGCGGATGCAGTGGAAGAGAGGGGGGGGGGCAGGCCGCTGTTTTCAGCGCAGCAGCTGGCCTGACATCCACTGGTCAATACAACCCAAGGTAGTACGTACCTTTGGTGCCTTAGTACCTAGTACCTTAGCAGCCCATAGGTATTAAGGTAAAGCTACTGTACGTACCTACCTGGAGGTGCTGTTATAGCACATAGCATGTACTCCGTAGTGCCCGCGCCGCCTAGGTACTGTGCTGTGCTACCGTGTCACTGCTGCCGGTGCTCCGCACAATGCGCCACCGCCAGTGGCCCTTGAAGCCAGTGGCGCCCAGCGGGAACGGCTTCAGTTGAAAAGCAACAATCCGCCACAGCGGCGCCCGCTAGCGTCCAGCCGCAGGGCGCGTATACTCGTATGCTGGCGGTAGTACCAACTAGGTAGTGCCTAGCACAGTAACGCTAGCGGTAGTACGCGCTAGTACCTCGCACTATATGGCCGGGATCCCCTTGTTTTAACCTACCGCCTACAGCTACTGCCACCCTGGCCCGTGCCTTGTGCGCCACTGAGCGCCAGCGCCGGCCGGACGCTGTATTGACACCCCCCCCCCCCTGGAGCGTCGGCAGCTGTGGCCACGACCTGCCTCTTACTAGTACGAGTAGCGCCTTCACCAAACTCCATCATTCCGTCGACTTTGTCCTCCATACAGAGCCATCGGGAGACTTTTTTTTTTTTTTTTTTTTTTTCTCTCTGCTGTTCCCCTGGCGAGACTGCCCTCATTCGCTTTGGCAGCCCTCCCTTCAATCGTTAAACCCTCTGTGCATCTGTTTTTTTTTTTGTATTTGCTCATCGTCCACCGTTGACTGTTCTTGGATCTCTCTTGCAGAAGAAAAACAAATAAGAGACCCAAAAAAAACAAAAAAAGAGAACAGGAAGAAGAAGAAGAAGGAGAAGAAAAAGAAGAAGAAAAAGAAAAAGAAGAAGAAGAATAAAAAAGGAGTTGATACGGCAGTCGCGTCTCGGGCAATCCATCAGCGTCTTCCTCGTCCTCTCGCTCAGCAATTGAAACAAACAGACTGGCTTCATCTCTTTATGTTTTTCCCCCCCTCTCTTTTCAGTTCCCTCTCTCTCTCTCTCTCTCCCCCTTTTAATTTTTTTTTTTTTACACTTTTCTCGTCATTGATTTCCATTTCCCATAGCATTGCTTGTTGTCATTCAACCGACCATCTGCACTTAGCAAACTCTTTTATGAAACAACAATTACTCTGCACATAACATAGTTGCACGCATCATCGATTCGAGGGCCTTTACGCCCACTTCCTCCCTCCTCCTCCTCCCCCCTCCTCCTCCTCCTCCTCCTCCGTCATGGCGAACCGGCTGTCCATGTTCTCCATGGCCTCGGAGGCTCGAGCTGGCGGACCTCAGGCCACTCAGGTCTCGACAACCACTTTGCTCAACGCCATCCACAACATCTATCTTTCCTCCCAGCCGCATCAGCTCGATGCGAGCACCAGCGTTGTCGTCAACACCTGGCTCACAGCCGCTCAGGGCGGCCCTGCTGTTGACGCTGCACTCGCGTCGCGGGCTTGGGAACATGCCAGGCGGCGCGCCGAAGACGGCTGCATCATCTTGGGGTAAGAGGACGCTTGTTTTTGCTCTCGAAAATCGCCGCTCGACCGGCAACAAAAAAGGCCCCTTTCGTTGTTTGCTGACCAAAGCCTCCATCCAGCTCCTTGCATCCGTCAACCCCTTCTCTTCTCGCCCCTTTCCTGTCGTCGTTCCCCTTCGCAATCCCCTCCACCGTCTACAAGGGTCTCGAGGCCATCCAGCCGCTCCTGCGATGCGTCACTCCGCACAACCCATCGGCCCCGAAGCAGGCTGGCCTGGGCGTGACGCTGGCCCTCAATCTCACCGGCAGTCTCACCGGCGCTACTCTGGCCCTCTCCCAGGGCGGCATTGATACCTCAGCGGGCCTGCTAAACATACCCGCCGAGGCGGGCTATCGCGCCTTCGACGTCTTCTACTATCTCTTGACCTCGGCCTCGACGCCCGCCGAGAGAGAGTTTTTGGGCCTCAAGTCGGCGTCTGCGTACACGCTCCTGTCCCGGTCCGGCACGTACGACCCGCCGTCTTACCTGCCCACGGCAGACGATTCCGCGTCGGCCGACGACTTCCGCCAGGCTCTCAAGGACATCGGCATCAAAGGTTCGGCCCACCGGAACTTCATCTCTACCCTGGCCGGCCTGCTCAAGCTTGGCGACACGCTCGACTACAACATCGAGTCGGAGGCGCTGGAGGAGATTGGCGAAGACGTGGGCGGCCTGCTCGGGATCGACCCCGAGGTCGTTCTTCGTCAGTGCAGCACAGAGGACCGCAAAACCCTGGTCGGCGGCCTGTACGAATCCCTTGTTGACTGGGTCGTCTCAAAGGCCAACGACGCCATTGCCGCGCAGTTGGCCCGCATCAAGGATGGCGACGAGTCCCTGGACGGCCATGGCGTCCGGACCCCCACTTCCAACGAGGACAATGGCGACACCGTCGCCATCACCGTCCTCGAAATCCCCGACCCTGCGCTTGGCAGGGCGCTGTGTATGCGCTCCGTCTTTGATGACGCCCAAGGCATCAATGCCGAGATGATTGGTGACGGCGTCGAGATCCCCCCGGCCGGGTCTTCCATCCTGAGGGAAGTCCAGCAGGCTGTATCCGAAGTCGCGCCGGGCTTGGGAATCATGAATGGCCCTCAAGGCCGCGAACGCCAGCATGAGCTGGAGAAGAGGGAGGTCGTCCTGGAGAAGGCCGCGTATGGCGCCGACGAGGGCAGCTTCCTCAAGAAACTCCTCTTCCCCGTCGAGGGCCAGGGCATCAGCCTGGGCAGGGCCGGTCGCGTCGATCTGCCCACGGTGCTCGGCTCCAACCGCCTGTGGTATCATCTCTGCCTGCACCCGACCGACGATTCGCCCGCCAGCCTTGCTGCGCTGCCCTCCATCACGTCTGCCTGGTCGGCCGGCACCGTCTCTCGGCAGCTGCGCTCCTGGAGGCTTCCGGAGTGGGCCAACCGCAGGCACAGAAACCTCGACTTCACCGCCGACTTTGACGTTGACGAGTTTGTGCAGCGCTACGCCCCCCTTGGCTGCCGCGATGGGCGGGAAGGCATCGAGACGTGGATGCTGGAGCGGGGCTGGAGCAATGGCGAAGTCTTCATCGGCAAGGAGCGCATCTGGATTCGCGAGAGCGCGTGGTGGGAGGCGGAGAGCATGCTGGACGTCAAGCCGGGCGACGAGATCCACCCCATCCACAGCAACCCCTTCAACAGCGGCTTCGACACCGGCTACTCGGCCAGCGGCAGCGGATACTTCCCGCCCACCGGCATGGACGCCGGCGCCGGCGCCGGTCCCAGCCGCGACCATTTGGCCCACAACCGCGGCATGAGCCAGGGCAACATGAGCCAGTTCGCGCTCGGCCAGACCCAGAACCCCCACGCCGCGCCGTCCATTGCGCCCAGCGCCATGCGCAGCGGCGATTACGGCCTGGGCACCAAGGGCGACCTGTACAGGGGCGACGGCTTCTATAACCCCGAGGCCGCCGCGCTCGACCCCGAGCTCGCCGAGGGCAAGCAGATTGAGACAAAGGAAGTCGACAACGCGCGCCGAGCCTGGGTTTGGTTCACCTGGGCCATGACCTGGTGGGTTCCTTCCCCCTTGCTCCATTGGATCGGCGGCATGAAGCGGCCCGACGTCCGCATGGCCTGGCGTGAGAAGCTCGCGCTGTGCATCGTGATTGCCCTCATGAACGGCATCATCATCTTTTGGATCGTTGGATTCGGGCGCGTCCTGTGCCCCAACATGGACAAGGCCTGGAATCGAAAAGAAGTCGCCACCCACCAGGGCGACAACGACTTCTACGTCAGCTTCCACGGCGGCGTCTACGACATCTCCAAGTTCTGGAAGACCCAGCACAGCGACACGGCCATCAAGACGAGCAAGGACATCATGCAGCCCTTGGCTGGTATGGACATGGACGATTACATCGTGCCTCCCGTGAGCGTGGCCTGCCCAGGCCTCGGCCTCACGAACACCTTCCAGATGCTCGCCAACAACACCGTCGAATACACCGTCGCCGTGCACACGTCGGGCTACTACCAGCCCGATCCCAACAGCGCCTTGCACAGCGACGATTGGTACTGGTCCGTCTTCGAGCCAAAGATGGAACAGTTCTACAAGGGTCAGCTGGTCTACGTCAAGTCAGACGTCGAGAAGCAAGGTAACGCCGAGCAAAGGATGTGGGCCATGTACGGTGACCAGATCTACGACTTGACCAACTACTTCCACACCCTGGACGTGTACAACAACGACAAGCGATACACGTTCCTCAACAAGGACATCACGGACTTGTGGGCTAACAATCCCGGAACAAACATCCAGAGCAAGCTCGATGTCCTCCTCAACGATCCCACCAACAACAGCACCGTACACGCCAACCTTGCCAACAGCTGGATTTGCATCCAGCGCCTTTTCCTAAAGGGCAGCACGGATTTCCGCGTGACCCCTCGGTGCGTCGTAAACAATTATATCCTTCTTTCCTTCACGATAGTGCTGTTCGCCGTCATCGGGATAAAGTTCGCTTCGGCGCTTCAGTTCAGCTCCAAGCGAAAGCCCTCCCCCCAGGACAAGTTTGTCATTTGCCAAATCCCCGCCTACACAGAAGGCGAGGACTCGCTGCGAAAGGCTCTCGACTCCCTGACGGCGCTGCAGTACGACAACAAGCGCAAGCTCATCTGCATGATTTGCGACGGCATGATTGTAGGCGAGGGCAACGATCGCCCTACGCCCAAGATCGTTCTGGACATCCTCGGCGTTGATCCCAAAGTTGACCCTCCGGCCCTGGCGTTCAAGTCTGTTGGCCCCGGCAGCGATCAGCTCAACTATGGCAAGGTCTATTCCGGTCTCTACGAATACGAGGGCAATGTGGTTCCATATCTGGTCGTCGTCAAGGTTGGCAAGGAGTCGGAACAAGCCAAGGCGAAGCCGGGTAACCGTGGCAAGCGTGATTCTCAGGTCCTTCTCATGAGCTTCCTCAACCGTGTTCACCATCGTTCCCCCATGAACCCCCTGGAGCTGGAAATGTTCAATCAGATCAACAACATCATCGGCGTGGATCCCGAGCTGTATGAGTATGTCCTCATGGTTGACGCCGACACGTGCGTGCAGGAGGATTCTCTTAACAGGTTGGTCGCTGCGTGCTCTCATAACGGGAAGATCGCCGGCATCTGTGGTGAAACCAGCCTGGAGAATGACCAAAAGACTTGGTGGACAATGATTCAGGTCTATGAATACTACATCTCTCATCACCTGGCAAAGGCTTTCGAGTCTTTGTTCGGTAGCGTTACTTGTTTGCCTGGATGGTAAGTTGTTAAAAAAAAAAAAAAAAAACTCCATCATCTACATGCGTGTGTATGCATCAACTAACCAACGGGCGCGCTCTAGTTTCACCATGTATCGTCTCAGAACCCCGGATAAGGGCAGGCCTTTGATTATTTCCGATGCCGTCATCCGGGACTATAGTGTTTGCAACGTAGATACGCTTCATCAGAAGAATCTTCTCTCTCTGGGTGAGGATCGATACTTGACAACTCTAATGACAAAGCACTTCCCGGAGATGCACTTCAAATTCCTCGCCCATGCTCACTGCAAGACGGCCGCCCCTGAGTCGTGGAGCGTTCTTCTCTCCCAGCGTCGGCGATGGATCAACTCTACCATCCACAACCTGGTTGAGCTGATGCGATTGAAGGACATGTGTGGCTTCTGTCTCTTTGGCATGCGCTTCGTCGTCTTCATTGATCTCTTTGGCACCATCATTCTCCCCGCGACATGCGGTTACATCATCTACTTGATCTACAGCGTGGCCACGCACCCGACCTCGTTCCCCCTGTTTTCCATCGTCATCCTGGCTGCCGTTTACGGCCTTCAAGCCTTGATCTTCATCTTGAAGAGACAGTGGCAGCACATTGGATGGATGATCATCTATATCCTTGCGTTCCCCATCTACTCGTTCGCCCTTCCCGTGTATTCCTTCTGGAACCAGGACAACTTCTCATGGGGCAACACTCGTGTCGTCATCGGAGAGAAGGGCAATAAGCAGGTGGTTGCCGTCGACGACGAGGGTTTCAATCCTCGATCCATTCCCCTGCAGCTCTGGGATGACTATGCCCTGGCCAACAACCTCCCAGGCCGTCGTGGCAACTACCACTACCAAGAGAAGCAGGACTTTGGATACAATGACCAGTACGAAATGGATGAGATGAAGTCCGTCTACTCTGCCGGTCCGCAGGGTTCAGTCCTCACCGGCATGCCCGGGCGCAACACATACATGCCTCCTCAGTCCCCTGCGCCCTTCGCTGCCGGCCACGGCGGCGACCCTGCCTTCATGTCACACCGACAGTCGATGATGTCCATGGGTACCGCGGCCCAGGATCGCAGTCAATCGCCATACTCTGACTTTCCCCAGCGCACCAACGTGATGCATACCCGTGGCCAATCCAACCTGACTGCGTCGCCGGGCTTGTCCCCGGGCTTGTCCCCGGGCTTCGGCGGCATGAACCGCTCGCCTTCTGCTATGAGCTTTGGTCGGGGCCACGAGGCCACGCGGTCCACGACCTCGTTCGACTTCCAAGGAGCTGCTGCTGGCGCCGCGTCATCAGATTCCGCCATCATCGAAGCCATACAAGCTGTGCTGCGAGACGTCGACCTGGACACTGTGACTAAGAAGCAGGTTCGTGCCCTCGTTGAGCAACGCCTGCAGACCGAGCTTCTTGGAGAGCGTCGCACGTTTGTGGACAAGCAGATCGACCGTGAGTTGGAAAACATGTAATGATGCACACGGACATGGGGAATGATTGAGGAAGAGAGCTCGCTCGCTCGCTCGCTCGCGACCGTATCGACAAATGAGGAACCTTGGGAGGGGTTTTTTTTTTTTTTTAATATCTATCTTCGTACTAATCATTCCTTTTCTCTCCTTTTTTTTTTTTTTTCAGGAGCTGTCAGCTCCTCCGTACGATTGTCCACACAGACGAACTTGATTGGGTGAAGGGTTGCATTCTACGAAGCCACAGAAATACAAAATCACATTGAAAAAAAAACATTGCATCAGCAAAAGATTTGTTATATGACAAAGAAACTGGCGTTTTTTTCTGGGTTTGGGAAGAGAGGGAGGAGTGTGTGTGCCGCCTCGTTATTATATGGAGAGAAGAATTAAGTTCATTGGTTATGAATTTGGATACGTGCCCTGCTTATTAGTTTAGAACGTGAGCGAAGTCTTCCAAAGCCAGCTTGGACAAAGGAGGGGGGGGGGTTGGTGGTTTGATCCTCGTCTCGTGGTAGCGATTATTTATAAATATAGTCTTGTTTTGATTTGAGGGATTTTCCTTCATTTTATCCGTTTTGGCCGCTTTCGTCGCTGTGAAAAAGGAGACTTTTTTTTTTTTTTTCCTTTTTTTCCTGTTGAACATGTCTTGAATTCCATCATTATTCCCATCCATGCATGGCGCATATAGATAGATAGATGGATAGGCACCCAATCCCATCCCATCCCATCCCAGTCCCAATCCCACCCCTTCATTACACACGCAGTCGAGTAGTTGCACTCGACTTGCCTCGTACGATGAAGATGGGGGGGGGGGGGGGTTGATGGATTTCGAGTTGATGTGGTGCGTAACATGCCATACATACAATGGCGTGGGTTCGGTGGGCTAATGTGTTTGTTTGGAGAGTTGATGGGATGATTCTTGGGGACACTTTTTTTGAGAAAAAAGGAAGGGGGGGGGGGGGGGAAATACACTGAATAATTCAGCAAGTCTTAGATTTTTGTTCTTCGTAATCATAAACATAAATAATATTAATAAAAATCACAATATCCAACGGGAACTCGCAAGCAAGCAGTCCTACTTACGCCATGGATCCAGTTTCCCTTTTGTCTTCACTTGAGCCAACTTGGCAGTCCTACGTGCATGTGCCGCTCATCTCGACTGCCAATATATCCCTCCCTCCTCCTCTTCCTCCTCCTCCTCCCCCTCCTCTTTATTTTTATGTTTATTCTCTCACTTGTTGTCAATCTTTCCAACCCCCTTGAGGCGCAGGTAGACGTCTGTTCCCCATCCATACAGACTCTGGACGGCGATGCCGCCGCCAAAGTACTCTGCATACGCCCTGCTCAGTGGTAGGCCATAACCTAAGCCGGCGATCGAGCTACCACCCGTGCTGGCGGTGGCAATGGCATTCAATCCGTCATGGCCACTGGAACCCGGGACGTCGTGGTCCTCTGAAAAGGTGGTGAACGAGTAGGACCAGATGTTCGGGAGGACATCCGGGGGGATGCCACCCCCCCGGTCTCGGATGCGGATGGTCACTCCTGGGGCATTGTCGTCCAGGGGCTTGATGGCGTCGCCCTTGAAGGGCCCCCCCGGGGTCTCGGGCGGGGGCCCGACGTCGGGGAGATGGCCAGCCTGCTGCTTCGGCGGCGGCTCGGGGGCGATGGTGACGACAATTGGCTCGTTTGTTTTGCTTTCGACGGACGCTCGGAAAGCGTTTTTCAGAAGCTCCGTGACGATGTATTCCAGATGCATGGGCAAGAAGGCAAACGTCGTTTCCGGCTCGCCGTCGACGATGAGTTTGGGCCGCACCCCATAGCGGAGTTCGCAGATGTCGGCCACGAAGCCGGCGCAGGAGTCGATGGTCAACGAGGGCTTCAAGGCGGTGTCGATGACGCCAATGTATGTGGGGTGCTCGGGGCTCGGCGCGGGGCTCGCCCCTTGGTCGAAATGAGGCTGGCTGCTAAAGTGCAGGGCAATGTGCTGCTCAGAGATGAGGCGGGTGCCGATGCGGGCGCGGAGATGCTCGTCCAGGAACCGCGTCACCTCGGCCGGGGAGATGTATCGGCGACACTCGAGGAAGCCCTTGGCGAGGATGGGGATCGTGTCGGTGTGGGTGGCGACGAGCTCGGCGAGGACATTGGTGAACTTGATTTCGTCGTCGAGCGTGGTGATGGCTCGGCCCTGGGACGCGGCCTTCCAGTAGGGCAGAAGGATGGACAGGGAATGCAGGTAATTGTTGTAGATTTGAGAAATGTTTGGGTTCGAGACGACAATGTACGGGAGGTTCTGGAGGGCCTGGAGGCGATGTGCAAGACGGATCGGAGCGAGCGACAGAGTGAAATTGGCCGATGACAGAAGCGATCTTTCGGACAGGGGAGGCCTACCGTGCCTGGAGAAAGAGCCAAAAGAAAGAAGAAGAAAAAAGGGAGGGAGGGAAGGGGAGCACCGTTAGCCATCGTCTGGGCGGGCACAGGAGAGAAGACACGGAGAGACGCTGACCTTACAAGATCCGCAAGCCGCAGAGGATGCTGAGGCAGGCTGGCCAGGGTCGCGATCTGGGCGTCAGAAACATCGTACGCGTTGTCAGAGGTGAAGAGGCGGCACCGGGGCTGCAGCGAGGCCGGGGCTCGAATCCCGACTGGCCGGAGCAGCAGCCTCGAGGGCCGGAGCAGCAGCCTCGAGGACCTGAGCAAGGCGGTCATGGCAGCATTGCGGTGCAGTGAGAGGAGAGAGAGAGGAGAGAGAGAGGAGAGAGAGAGGAGAGAGAGGAGAGAGAGGAGAGAGAGGAGAGAGAGGAGAGAGAGGAGAGAAGAGAGAGAAGAGAGAAGAGGGGGAAGAGAGAAGAGGGAAGAGGGAAGAGGGAAGAGGGAAGAGAGAAGAGAGGGATGGAGAGAAGCGGAGAGAGAATGAAAAGAAAAGGGACGGTTCGCCTCCAGCAGCCAAACGATTTAAAAAGATGCAAATAAATGCACCACCGCGGTTTGTTTGTTTTGATAAACGTCTGTTCCTCGGGCTGTTTATATATATATATATATATATATATATATATATATATATTTTTTTTTTTTAAAAAAAAATTGTTTTTTTTAAATAATTTTTTTTTTTTGCTTCTTCTTCTTCTTCTTCTTCTTCTTCTTTTTTTTTCCCCCCCCCTTCCGAGATGAACAGAAAGTCGATTCGTTTTTTTGCCTATTAGCCGCTCATCCCGCTCGTCTTCACCGATTCAAACAAAAATTCTCTTGCTGCCAAAAGTTTTGTTTGTTCCTTCTTGGGTCTTCGTTTCGGCTTGGCTACCTAGTTTTCGCGGGATAAGGATAAGGATAAGGAAGGATAGGGCGGGGGCGGGTTGGCGGGAAAAGCCGCTCTGTGCCCGAGGCCAAAAGCCAGCCATACAGTAATTATGTAACCCCCCAAAAAAAGTTGCCAACTCGTTGCGTCAGTCGAGGACGCAGCAGCAGGCAGACAAAAAGTCAGCTATCAAACTTGCCGGCGTTGGAAAGCCAGAAAATGACATCATTTGTCGCATGCATCTCGTCCAGCCCAGAGCCCAGAGCCCAGAGCCCAGAGTCCAGGGAGGGTCCATTAGTCAAAAGCAACTTTGGGAGAAGAGAGGCAAAACAAACAAGTCACATGGCGATAACCAAAAATTAATAATATAATACTAGTAACAATAAATCATAATAATAAAGGGCAGCCCCCCCCCTCCCCCCTCCCCACTTGCCACCCCCACTTCCTGCCCCCCGCTCTTATCGAAGCTTACGTTCAAACGTCATAAGAGCGCGACGGCTCAAAGGAGGGGGGGAATCCCGTTGTTAGGCTCAGGGCGGCGCGGGGATGCCATCACGCATGGGCTGCTGATGATGATTTTTGCAACTATAATTTTGCCATACATACATGCTAGTTCTTGTAACGTTGATTCAACCGAATATCAGTACTAGGTAGGTTTGCTGGACATTAATGTACAGAAAGAACTTTTGAAGTTTTATTTCTCCTCTAGCGTTGAAAGGCACACTGCGGGGTTGTATATCGAAGACAAGTACTCCGTAAACAGCTTAACATGAGCGAGGCCATGGGGCCCGATTTACTGAGTTGTCACCACCTGGTCCAGCTCGACAGACTGTACGTTCGGGTCCTCGGCGAGCGTGGTCACAGTGCCCTCGGGATACTCGACGCTGTTTTTTTATTATTGTTGTTGTCGTTGTCGTTGTTGTTGTAAGCGCTTTTGGTCAGCTGCCAGGGCGGCACAACGGGGCGTGTTCCGTCGCAGGAGGGAGGCTCTGAGTGGAACTCACGCGAAACCCTTGATCAGTGTGTATTCTTGAGTAATCTTTGCGCCGGCGGCGGTGGCCTTCTCCTTGGCTCTTGATCTGCCGTCAGTCACGGCCGAAGGGAAAAAAAAAGCATTCGGCATTCAGGATCGGCAGCGGCCCCAACTCACGCGGCAAGCTCCTCATCCGAGGCATCATCCTTCAGGGTGACCTATGCAGAGACGTGAGCCCATGTGTTTTTAAGGCTGGCCTTGATGCAGCCGAGTGAGTGCTCACAATGTACGACGGCATCTTGAAATGTGGTGGTTGGTTTTTGGCAGCAGCAGCAGCAGCAACAGCAACAGCAACAGCAGCAGGCGATGTGATGAAGTGGGAGCGTTGTTTGATGCGGAGGGGGAAAACGGAGGCCAATCTCCGCGATATTAGTAGTAGTAGCACGCAGTTACCTAATGGCAACAGTGGCAGCATTTGCTAAGCATCAGCAGTTCCGATGTCGACATACGGAGCAGCAATACGTCACCCCTCCTTCCAGCCACAGCACCTCAGCCTCTCTGCCATACACGTCGCGCCGGGCAAATCGTGTAAGCAAGCAGAGAGTCCGGTCCTGGGCACACGCACGCCATACGTGCCCTCACGTGCGTCGTCTGCTCGCGCATGATCATGATGCATTATTTCAGCCCATCCAACAGGAGCCCAGCGGCAGGATGAGGCACGCGCACAGCTTCGAGAGAGGTCCGGTGGTGGTGCCTTTGGAGCTTGCGGCGGGCCAACGGGTTGGGCCATGACTACCAGGTACTACGTATTACTACTACTAGTATGTTAGTACGTACGTAGTAGCTCCGTAGGCACGCACCAGCTGAGCCTACCAGCTGAGCCCTGCAAAGGGTGACACGACGACGTCGGCGGCTGCCAAGAAGGAAGCGCAACAAGCTCATGTTATTTTCTGTGCTGGGGGGTTGCACTTCGTCTGCCAGCTGCTGGAACGCGGGGAGCTGTATTATATTGTGAGCTGCCTGCCATTTTCTACGGGTCCGAACGCAGCTTCGTCTCGGTGAGAGGGGGGTTGTTTGTTGTGTGATTACATAAGCAACGACCATTCGAGATGAGAGCAAGGTAACAGAGTAAGGTACTCCTGTCACTTTGTTTGCCGGAAAATCCAGCGAGAAAAAGAAAAAAAAAAAAAAAAAGAGGAAAAGAAAAGAAAAGAAAAAAAAAAAAGAAAAAAGAAAAGGTGCGCTTGCATCGTCGTCGCCCAAAGGCATCCAAAACAAAGAATTTCCCGTTTGGGAGATCCGGAACGGGGAGCGTGAGCAGACGGGGCAGGGCTGCGGCAAACCGGGCCAGCCGAGAGGGACCAAACCAGGGCGAGAGCCTTTTAGCTGCCGTTCTTTTGTTGGATGAGTCGCTCGCGCCAGAAACTGACCACTTATATAAACGGAGTACGTATTACTGGACACGCACAATACCAGGCACGTAGTAGCAATAATAAGGGTAAGGCGCCGCCACGGTCCGTGGTTCCCATGCCATGGCTGACGATGCCGTCCGGACGGCTCGGGCTGAGGAGTTTTTTTTTTTTTTTTTAAAAATTTTTTTTTTTTTTTTACCAGGTTACCTACACACCTACATACCTAGCCAGTGGTATGTTCCCGATGTCTTTTGGCTTGGGGGGGGGGGGGGGGGCATTGGAGCAAGTAAGAACTCCGTACTCCGTACTCCATAAAAATACATAAATCCGAAAGAATCAATCATGCTTATCAATAAAAAAAAAAAAAAAAAAAAAAAAAAAAACCTCAAGCGAGAAGCGGCCCAAGAGCGGGGGCAAAAGCGGCGCCCGGCAGAGTTGCATCTTATTCGTATTCGTGTTTGATACGCGGAGAGCGGGGTGGATGCAATTCGTGAAAGCCAATTGGCTGCGCGCTGTCGGGATCTGCCCCCAACAATTTCCCCCAACTTGCCACTTTTGCTGCGACACGTGCTGCGAGGGGATGCCGGTCTGCCCTGCGCAAACGGGCGGCTGTCATTGGTGCGCGGGCGCACAGGAACGAGATTTGATCTGATTTATCGCGTGAACGAATTCGAATGCGCCCAGCGCTACATATGTAAAGTGCGGATCGAACTTTTGGCGGTTTGCTAGCAGGTACGAAAAAAAAAAAAAAGCTGTAAACGAGCATTGACGGCACATGGTACCTCCTACCAAGGTAGCCTCATGTACCTTGTGTACATTAGCACATAGGTACTCCGTATCGTGGAAAGCCAGCAGTCTGAGACACACACACAACTCAGGTCTCTCTCTCTCCCTCTCTTTCTCTCCCTCTCTCCAAGGTACCTACTAAAGTCTTCGTATCATCCATCCCCCCCCCCCCCTTTTTTTTTTTTTTTATTATTACCTATGTACTGTACTTTGGAATTTATCAGCATACCTTAGTACCTTAATAAACCAGAGAGCTCTACTACTAGGTAGTACCTCAGTAGGTAACTTGTACCATGGCAAAAACAGTTGACGCTTCTTGCTCATTTCCTTTGAGCCATTCGAGGCCGCACAATCATACGACTTGTCTCTCGGGGAAGCTGGCAACCATGAATTCGGTACCCTCGAGAAGCCTGCCTCACCCAAGGTGCTACCTTTTTGCAATGCTGCAAGGTACCTTGACTTGGAGGCACCCCCAAACTAAGGCAAGGTAGCGTCGTCGAATCGAATGGGCACTGGAGTTTTTTTTTTTTTTTTTTTTTTTTTTTTTTATCACAAGTTCCACCCCTTCCGGCTGCCATTTACGGGATGATGGGTGCTGCTAGATTCGAAAGGCCGGCGCAAGAGCCTTTCAGGTTGTTGCAAGGCACTAAAGGTACTACTAAGGTACCTTGATTACCACTGCCTCGTATCCAAGGTACCTAGTACCTCCAGCATTCGCTCGCATCTTTAAGGTAGCTGAGCTTGGGCCTTCGAGTTGCGCCATGACCTACCTAGTACCTTGGGTGCCAGGTACCTATTTCCGAGCTCAGGGATCCCAAGGAGCGGGTGCGCGATACACGCCTGATAAACGAGCGACGGGTGTGGGCTGTTGATTAATGGGTACATCATGATACAGATACATGTGCCCTCCCTTTTTAGTACCTTGGGGGGGTTCTGGGTCTGGGGGTCGAGGGTCTTGCGCGACGGCATCAGGCTTAAAGCCGAACGCGGCGCGGCGCGGTGCAACCCTTTTTTTTTTTTTTGTTGTTTTTTTTTTAAAAAAAATATTTTTTTTATATATTTTTTATAAACATATAATTTTTTATATTCTGGTATCAATAGGTGATGTTTTATCAAGTGTCTTTTGTGTCGGTGTCTGTGTCTGTACATATACTTGGACCATACAAAAAAAAAAAAACTATAACCCTAAAACAAAGAGAGTAGACAAGATTAAAATTAGCAGGAGGGGGGACCATTGTGCAATCAAGGGCCACAACACAGGGGACAGAGATTTAGTTTAGCAGCGGCATCATTCGGACTCGCGCAGCGTCACCGTGGGTCGGTTCGAAAGAAAAAAAAATCTCTTCTTTTTTTTTTCTTTTATTATTATTATTTATTTATTTTCTTTTTTATTTATTGATTCGTTTTTCATTTTTGGGATAAACGACCGTGAAAAAAAAAAAAAAAAAAAAAAAAACGGTAGCAACTCCTTCGTGCTCGTTTTGTCGCTCACGTATTCCCCCCATTTTGTGGGATCGGCACACACACACACTCTCTCTCTCTCACACACACACACTCTCTCTCTCTCTCACACACACACACTCTCTCACACACGCCCTCTAACCAACCGCCAGAGAGCCAAAGCAGTGGAGTTCCGGAGTTCTTCTCCCAGTGCTCGGTACCTTCATCACGGCCGTTGCTCCGTTCACCGCACCCGTGGGTCAAGCCAAGCCAATTACTATACTAAAGCAGCTCGACGGGTTAGTATTTTATCTATTTATTTAGTACGTACCACCAGTACGAAGTAAGGTAAGGTAGTACTACTAAGGTAGTATATGTACCTTGATCCAGAGGTACAGTACCTACTACCAAGTCGCACCAGGTACTTAACATACCTAGTACCTACCTAGTAGGTAGTACCTTTGAGGACCTGGGCCTGGTTCTGCTTTTAACCCCAGACGGACCCGGCACCCTCTTTTTCTCCCCCCCCCCCTGCCGACCCTCTCAATTCTTTTTTATATCCCCATCGCCGTCACTTTGCTTGTCCCCATCGGTTCTCTCATCTGCAGGCAGCTCGGGCGCATTACCATTTAGTACCAGACCTCAGGCCCTGGTGGGAGCGCGCGACTATATCGTGTCTAAAGAGGAAGAGAGAAGAGAGGAGAGAGAAGAGACAGAGACGGAGAGAAGAGACAAAGACAGAGAGAGGGAGAGAGAGAGAGAGAGAGAGAGAGAAAAGAGAGAGAGAGCTTGCGACTGCCAAAGGAAAGACGGCCCTTCTTCCTCTGCCTTTGGGCCACCATGGACACACTCAATGCCACCAGGGCATCCTCAGTCTTCACCTCTGTTCTTGCCAATTCCAAATACGTCGGCGCCAGCATCCCTCCTCAGCTGGACTATGTGATCGAGACGATTACCGCCGCGGGACCGTGGACCTGGCTATTCACAATCTTCGCCCTCTGCGTCGCCTATGACCAAAGTATGTCGCACCCCCCCCCCTTCCATCGCCCTGCAACGGCCCAACAGGAAACGGATGCAACTAACGACTTCTTGCCATTCCGACAGTCAGCTACATCGTCAACAAGGGCTCCATCGCTGGCCCGGCATGGAAGGCGCCATTCATTGGCCCTTTTCTCCAGTCCATGGACCCCAAGTTTGAAGAGTACTATGCCAAGTGGAAAAGCGGCCCCTTGAGCTGCGTCTCCGTCTTCCACAAGTAAGATTTGATAGCAACCGGGTCGGGATCTGGTACGCCCGGGCACGGGCACGGGCGACGGAGTTCGAGGCTAACACCGGCTTCCTTGTAGGTTCGTCGTCATCGCGTCCACCCGGGACATGGCTCGCAAAGTCCTCAACTCCCCGGCCTACGCCAAGCCCTGCGTCGTGGATGTTGCTCACAAGCTCCTCGGGGCGGACAACTGGGTCTTCCTCGACGGCAAGTCCCACGTGGACTTCCGCAAGGGCCTCAACGGCCTCTTCACCCGCAAGGCCCTCGAGTGCTATCTGCCTGGCCAGGAGGAAGTCTACAAGAAGTATTTCAAGCGATTCCTCGACATCACCAAGCAGAATGGCGGCAAGCCCATCCCTTTCATGCCCGAATTCCGAGAGCTCATGTGCGCCGTCTCCTGCCGCACCTTTGTCGGGCACTACATCTCCGACGAGGCCGTGAAGAGGATTGCGGATGAATACTACCTCATCACCGCGGCTCTTGAGCTCGTCAACTTCCCCATCATCCTCCCCTTCACCAAGACCTGGTACGGGAAGAAGGCGGCCGACATGGTTCTTGCCGAGTTCGCCAAGTGCGCCGCGAAAAGCAAGGTCCGCATGGCCGCCGGCGGAGACGTCACCTGCATCATGGATGCCTGGATTCTGCAGATGGTTCAGTCGGAGCGCTGGCGCGAGGCTGAGGAGAGGGGCGTGCCCATCGAGGGCATGGTGAAGCCGGCACCCATGCTGCGCATGTTCCGAGATTATGAAATCTCCCAGACAGTCTTCACCTTCCTTTTCGCCTCCCAGGATGCCACGAGCAGTGCCGCGACTTGGCTGTTCCAGATTGCCGCTCAACGACCCGACGTCCTCGACCGCGTTCGGGACGAAAACATCAAGGTCCGCAACGGCGACCCCAACGCCGAGCTCAACATGGATCAGCTCGAGTCTCTGACCTACACCCGCGCCGTCGTCCGGGAGCTTCTGCGATACCGCCCGCCGGTCCTCATGGTTCCCTACTTGGTGAAGAAGCCGTTCCCCATCACCGACACCTACACTGTTCCCAAGGGTAAGCCAAGTTCCCGCCGACCTCTCTCCGCTTCGGATGCTGACTTTTTTTTTTTTGTCGTCGGATAAGGCTCCATGTTGGTTCCCACAACGTACATGGCTCTCCGCGATCCCGACGTCTATGAGAACCCCGACTACTTTGATCCTGAGCGATACTACTCGGGTGATGCCGAAGTCAAGGGGGCCAAGAACTACTTGGTGTTCGGAACCGGCGCCCATTATTGCTTAGGTCAAGTTTACGCCCAGCTCAACCTGGCCCTGATGCTCGGAAAGGCATCTGTGCAAATGGACTGGACTCATCATGCCACTCCTCTCTCGGAGGAAATCAAGGTGTTTGCGACCATCTTCCCCAAGGTAAGGCCTCATAAAAAGCACAAGCGTTTTGGGAACCTGGCTGACCGTGTCACAGGATGACTGCCCTCTTACTTTTGAAGAGAGGAAATAGAACGGGAAATAAGAACGAAAAAAAAAAAAGAGAGAGAGAGAGAGAGAGAGAGAGAGAGAGAAAAGCATGACTGGATGAGAAGCAGAAGAAAACAACGAAAACGAAAGGCTGTTGAGTTGCAGTTGAGCAGCGTATAGACGGATGAGACCTCTGTGATGTCGAAGTGATGCGTGAGCGTCTGGTCGGCGAATGTCATCCATGGTAATCAGGCGTTTTCTCTGCACATGTGGCAGCTTTTACCGAGAAGCCTACTGTCCGAGCACTGAGCTGCCCTGAAGCCGATATTAGGAGTTTAGGATTGACCTCGCACAGGAACTGCGAGGGTTCCAAGGGGGGGATGATGGTACATAATTTTTAATACCCAATCATTAATGTATATATAAGATTAAATCAGCCAGCGGGGTGGGCATTCATTATCCCCACGCCGTTGGACCTCATGAAGAGACCAGGCTTTAGCTGATGGAATGAAATGAATGATGAGAGAAAAGAAGAAGAAGAAGAAGAAGATTCGTTTTGAGGACTCGGATGGTTCCCTTGGAGAGAGCACTTTGGATCGGTTTTTTTTTTTTTTTTTTTTTTTTTTTTTCCCCCGAGGATGTTGGTGGTTCTATTATTGCCATCATCATCATCACCATTGCCTTTACCATTATCATTATCATCATTATCATTATCATTATTATTATTATTATTATTATTATTATTATTATTATTATTATTATTATCATTATTATTATTATTTTAATTATCATCGTCATCGTCATCATCATCATCATCATCATCATCATCATCATCATCATCATCATCATCATCATCATCGCCATTGATGCCTTTGTGCTGAGCAAAGCCGTCAAGTCAACATTTCAATTGTGCGACTCTTTAAAACCCCCCTCTTCCCCAATCGAGTCCAATTTATTTTTCCGTCCGCCATTAGCTCTCCTTTCTTTCTTTCTTTTCTTTCTTTCTTTCTTTTTTTTTTTCTTTCTTTCTTTTGCTCTTCGCTTTTGCGTCTGCCGCTCCCGCTTTTCGCAAATTTCGCAAACCAGCCCAAGCGGAATCGGGGGGGGTTTTTTTTTTTTTTTGTTCCGCCTTCGTGCTCGAGAAACGGATAAAGCCGGCCGGGATCGCAAGCCATGGCGACTCGACGGGTCTGTCAGCGGGCGTTGCTGCGGCGCATGTCTCCGCGCTTGTCCTCGGCGACGAGCGCACGCGTGAGGATGGGCTCCGCCGTGGCTGTTCGGCTGTCGCTGTCGCCGTCGCCGGCAACGACAGCGACGGCGACGGCGACGGCGACACCGACAGGGTGGTGGAAGAGCGCAAGTGCCGCCGGCGTGCGGCGGTACTCTGGCGGTGCCGATAACCAGGTGCCGAACAGTCGCATCTGGGCGTTTGGCGAGATCAAGGCGCTGGTCGAGAACAAGGACCCCAAGGAAAACGTCGTCATCGTCGGTACGTCGCGCGCTCATCTTCCCCCTCCATCCCCCCCCCCCCCCCCCAGCGAGCGAGAGGAACGGCATCTTCGCATGGCCCGCTGACGTCCTCTCTCTGCTTCGCCCCGAATAGACGTGCGCGAGCCCTCGGAGCTCCTCGAGACCGGCAAAATCCCCGGCGCCATCAACATCCCCATCACGTCTGCCGTCCAGAGCTTCCACATCTCCGAGGAGGACTTTGAGGACATGTACGGCTACAGCCGCCCGCCCAAGGATGCTTCTCTGCTCTTCTACTGCAAGGCCGGCGTGCGTGCTAGGGCAGCTGCGGGCCTGGCACAGCATGCTGGGTGGACCAGTGTGGGCGAGTACCCGGGCAGCTGGCTCGACTGGGATATGAATAAGGGTCCGGTCGAGGTGGTTAAGCAGCGGAGGCAAGGACAAGGAGACCAAAGAACAAAATCATAGGTGGTTGTATGGAATCAATGGTGACAATGGTGACAAAAAAAGGCTTACATGTTTGTAAATATACTACTGGTCAATGACTTTGGGACCCAACTGACGGGGGGGGGGGGGAAGGGGGCAATATCAAGGGCAAAAAAAAGGGCGGATTTCAAAAAAAAAAATTCCTGCATTCATGTTCTTTCATCCATAATTGAGGCATAGCTTACCGTGCTGAATAGGTAGTGTACAATGCTTTTTTTTTTCTCTCTCTTTTTTTCTTCTTTTTTTCTGTCAAATACTTTTGATACAAGTCTCCCTAGAAAACCCGCACCTTGAGACAAATGCTCCATCACATAGGTAAGACTGATGGATATCCCCCCCCCCCTTTATCAATTCAACTTGCCTTTGAGTGAGAGCTCGTCAAACTATTCTGGTTTGTCGGAGCCGCCATCGCTCGGCTTCCGCGCGACCGGACTTCCATGAGCAAAGAAAAGAATCTTGATGGTTAGGGAAAGCCCGGCGTGAAGCAAGATGACGGCAACCAGCAGGATCTTGCTGACCCGGCGATCGGTCGCACTCAGCACTGGATACAGGTTCCGCACCAGGAACACGACTGACAGGCCGAAGCCAACGCCAACAAAGACCCAGTTAAGGATGGAGATTGGCGACCATGAGATCAGGGCAACGGGTATCCATATCAAGTTTGAGTATCCATACAGAGCCCAGCACTCCAGCAGGTTTGCCGACTCGCTGCCAAAGTACCGAAGGGCGAGGAAAAGGGCCACGGGGATGACCAAAGTGTATCCGTAGATCAAGCCAGCCGCGCCTGCACATCAAAGCGCCCCCCATCTTCTGTTAGCCATCCGATAGCACCCATGCGCAGGAAAAGACGCCATACCGCTCAATAACCTAAAGTCGTACGCAAACCGAGACTTGCCCGTGGTCGACAGATATTGGCTTATCGTGCCGCCGAGGAACAGGATGAGGACAACCGTCGTCGCGATCCAAAACGGCCCGTACAGGTCGGGGTTCCCCTCCAGCACGTCGAGAAAGTTTGCCCGCGGGAACAGGGCCGCCCAGCAGCGCGACAGGACGGCAGAGGTATCGACGTCGAAGAACTGCGCGTAGAACGACATGCTCCAGAGACGGCGCTTTGACAAGGACGAAGACGACGTCGCCGGTGGCGGGAGCCCCGCGGCCGGCGCCTTGCGGCCTCGCGACGACGAAGAAGATGGCTCGTTGAAGTTGGAGCTGTGGAATTCGAGATCCTCCTGGAGGTCGGTGTGTCCGAGGTCGCCCTAGGAAAGCCGGCCCCCCCAAAAAGGCCGAAACTTAGCAAAAAGAAAAGAAAGAGAAAAAAAAAAAAGGTTCGTTTGTTTTCTTTGCGGCATGGCCCGCCAGCAAAAGCGTATCCGTTATACCTGGCTTTTTGGGTCAAACGTACCTCGTCATCCACATCCACTACTGCATCATATCCAGAGCCGGACATTTCTCTTCTCTTCTCTTCTCTTCTTTTCTTTTCTATTTTTTTTTTTTTTGAGTGGGAGTCTGGAGGTCTCTTTGGAGGGTGAGCAAATCAGTTCTGGCCAAATTTGATTTCAAGCAGCTGTTCTGTCCTCTCTCTGCGGCGTTGTCGGCTTAAGCTGGGGGATAAGGTGAAGGTAGCTCGCCACGAGCATGTCGCCGGGTCACGTGATGGCCATCATTTGGGTCAAGCTGCAACCGACCGGTTGCCGAACAACGAAAGGAGCCCCGATTTCCGGTTTTGCTTTTTGATTTGATTTGAGTTGATTCGATTTGATACTGTCCTCCGTATGCATAGGCAGAAGAGGCAGGTACTACAACACGTTGAGCACTGAGAAGAGGCAAGTTTTTTTTTTTTTTTTTTTACTAGACGGATCTTCTTTATCTGCAACTCATGCCATGGCCTGTGGATGCGACTTTGACGATCCGTCACGCTTTACCATTTTCAGCATCTCGAGTCGTTACAATCATCAGACGCCCTTCCTCAAGCCTTGAACTCGCGTCTCTCTCTCGCACGGGTCAGTTGTGAAGAGCCCGGCATTCCGAAAAAAAAAAAGACAAAAATTGGATGCAGCTACTGTCAAAAAAGTCACTGGCTGTTTCTCCCCCCCCCCCTCCCCCCCTCTCTCCACAAGGCGATATTTTGACAAGGGAAATTGCCATGAGACACCATCTAGATTGATATATTTGCCTCTGCCATGATGCTAATGTAGAAACAAATCCGGAATAAAGCAGAAGCACCTCTGTCCTTGCCACCCCAGAATGCCAGAAACCAGACGCCACATCCTTTGGTGAAATGATTTATTTGAGCTTCTTCTTGGGTCGCAGCTGGTTGGTGTGACCGCACTTTCGCTTACGGCAGTTGGTGGCACGGGGAGGGAGACGGGCCTGAGAATGCGACTATTAGCACCTCTGGGTAGGGGCAAAAATTCAAAATAAAAAATTCCCAATCCGCCTTGCCGGATGGATATCAGGTTGGTACGTACGTAGCACTTGCGGCAGATCATCTTTTCGCAGTTGAACTTGGAGGCAAGAGCCTTCAGGGAGGGCTCAATGATACCACCACGCAGACGGAGGACCAGGTGGAGAGTAGACTCCTGCACACATTTTTTTTCATTAGCATTCCATTCCTTTGCTTTGCTTTGTTTTTTGTTTTTTTTTCTTTTTGCCTCGTCACGCTCTTCGCATAGACGAGCGTAGAATGCGGCTCCCTAAGAACGCACCTTCTGGATGTTGTAGTCGGAAAGGGTTCGGCCATCCTCGAGCTGCTTGCCGGCGAAGATCAATCGCTGCTGGTCCGGGGGGATTCCCTCCTTGTCCTGGATCTTGGACTTGACATTGTCGATCGTGTCGGAGGACTCGACCTCAAGGGTGATGGTCTTGCCCGTCAGGGTCTTCACGAAACTTTTTGTTTTTTTTTCGAATTTGTTAGTACGGATTACCGGGTCCGACGTCGGAGGATTCAAATATATATTCTGGGCTTGGGCTTACATCTGCACTGCTTACGGTTAGTATTTTCGATCTCAATTCGCTCGTTGGGACTTGGGGCGACGGTACTCACTCTTGGACGATTTTGGTGATGCTTGACGATGGTGAAGATTCGGTCGCTGATTCTGCGCGCAAAATTGGTGGGGCCGAAGTTCAAATCAATTAGAAAACCCTAGGTCCGTAGCCGACGCACGTGACCTGAAGGCCAAAAAAAAAAAAAAAGGTTTACGGAGTACAACTGTGGGATATCAGGGAGGGCTTTCCTTTTTGCTACTAGTGCTGGTTTCGCATTCCGCCCGACCCGAGCTCGGCTCTAGTCCATTCTTGGAATCACCAGCTTCTGCTTATATCGAAGATGAGAATGAAGTAACAACAAACATAATGTTCTGACCAATACTTTTTTTTTTTTTTTTTTTACACTGCGTTTTTCACACTGTAAGGCCAAGAATATGTAAGAAGATGGACGTGTCATTACATCTCATGCTACCCTTCATGCCGGCTTCTCGTCTGCCAGACCACCATAGTCCGTTCAACCCGATAAATGGCATCTGTCATGGTTTCAAGAGAGGCTCCCACTACAGCACCTTTATATTGTTCACATGTTAGCGTTCATTTGAGCCGTATTAGCTGTCATTTGCGTTGAGTGTAGACCTACCTGCTGCTTTGTAAAGCTCCGAGGCCATCTCGGGGAGGTGGTCAACGTTGCGAAATGCCTCATATCTTGGCACAGACAACGAGGTGCTTTCGTCCGTCTTAATCGCATCAGATTTGCCGTATTTGAGAGTCTGGCTCAGGAGACTCTTGACGGCTTCATCCAAGTCTTTGGTGGTAGGAATATCCTCCGCTTGGGTCTCATTTGCCGGTGGATTCTCTACCGGAAAGAATTTCGTGATTGGGCTATCGTCTTGATCTTCTGCGTAAGCGCTTGTAGATAACCCCGGGTGACTTTGTTCCTCGTCACTTACTGGCGACGTCGATGAGACTAGAGACGTGGGCAAAATATGCGTCGAGTTCGTCATCCGCCATAGAAACTACCTGGCTAGGGGTGACCTTGTCAAAGTTGAAGTTGCTAGCCCTTGCGTCGCGCTGTGTTGGCAAGTCACCTTTGCCCTGTCGCCATCGCTCCCAGTCGAATGTAGGCGCCCGGAGGCAGCTAGCGTTTTGAATCTGGGCACCCAGATTGTCGTCGGGAAAGGGAAAGCAAAGCTTGGTGGCAACGACGAGCAGGGCCATTAATCGTATCTCTGGGTAATCCAACCGGGGGTTTGAAGACTTTTCGGTTGGGAAGTGGAATTGGTACCCCAAAACGGATGCCAGTTTTCGGGCCACGATGATGGAATCAACTGTGCTTCGGTTAGGAAACAGTCAAAACGCCTTAGGCTCGCCGCTCTTACTGGGCAGCGCAAGCTCCCTTGCGAATTGTATCAGCTCTGGGACGTGATTGACTTCCGGAAAGACCAGATGATAGTTGAAATCATACGACAGTACCAGGTCCATTACGGCCCGGTGTAGCTCGTCACCTTCCACAGGGGAGCGAAAGGGGAGCTTCAAAACCTTGATGTATGCGGGGGCCAGTCGGTCACGCATTTCCTGGGGCAGGCAATGATACTGCTTGCTAATCAACATTCTGGGAGACAAGACTTGGCGCTCGCCGTACTCACGCATTTCTTGTACGGAATGCTACCGTCATTCGCCCACCGGATTATCTCGCCAAGGTGAGTGGGTATTCTCAAAAGAACGCAACCCAAGTAACAAATTGCCAGTGTATCGGGGACACGCGGCATTGGCCATTGTAAACCCAGCTCAGGATCCCAGCTCTGCTTCCTCGACTGCGGTTGCCAATTCGTCAAGGCTGACTGCTGAGAGGGCTCAGAGCTGAACATGTCCAGATCTTCTCCTGCTCGGGCATCATCGCCCAGGCCAGAATCAGATCCTCTGATGCGCAAGTCCCACAGGTCGCGGACGACAGTCTCCAGCTCTTCTCTGTGGCCCTTTTCGTTGATGAGACATGCTATCTGGCTTCTCACGATCAGCTGGAGGGATTCGAGGTACAGGTCCCTGCCGGCCTGACCGGTGAGCGTCGGGGCTCGTTTCCCTTTGTCCCTAGGGGCTTTCTCACGCCGAGACACGGCTCCCATTTTACCAGAGTCTTCGATATCCCCAAGATCGAATTGGATGAATCCCTACGGCCATTTGGTTGGTTCTATGCTCCCATCCGCATATTCCCGAATAAAGGTCGGTAGAAAAATAAAATAAAATAAAAACAGGGAACCTACTTCGATCTGATGGCCCCGGGCGCAAAACCTCAGACCGTCCTGCAGGTACCACTTCTGGCTACCGCATTCAGGGCATCGTTCCCCCGGAGGCATTCTGCGCATTTCCCCTGGCCCTTCCATGTTGAGCCCAGACAGGCTTTTGGGATTGGATTACGTTGGAGACTGTAGAGATGCCAGATGGCGGGCGCGGGTGAGTGCAGGTTTCAAGGTTTTGGGCAGCTCGTCTCCGGCAGCGACCGACGAGTTTACCTTCATATTGTAACCACCGGGTTTCCAGAGGCAAAGAAGAAGAAGAAGAAGTAAAATTTAAATGAATAAATGAATAAAAAAAAAAACGAAAAAAAAAAAAAAAAAAAACTCAATGGCCAAACCAACGGCTGTGCAATCGAAATTGGAGGGAGATTCGCACGGCCGGGCTGTGTTGTAAATGAAATTTGCAAAAGCGAATAAAAATTTCGAAGCTTGATGTATTTGCTAAAAGTACGTGGGAATGTTGGTACATACGTTTCTAAAATTTGGTTTCTGCCCGTGGCATGGCTTACCTACTGCTACTACAGTTACCTCTTAATAATTGGTAACATTTTTTTTTTCTTTTTTTTCTCCCTTTTTTTTTTTTACAACAATCATAGCGCTGCCTTACGTATGTATATCCAACCGATATTTTGATTTTTGATTTTTTTTCATATTCTCACGTAGGCTCAAGATGTCACATTCTAGAGCCACGCTCAAAAAGCTACGACTGTAGGTGTACTTTTTATGTATTGGTCACAACTGTTTCATGGCGGTCACCACATGTTGCGCGGCTTCATGGACACAGCAAGACAATATATGCACATTCATTTTTTATCTTCGAATTTTTTTTTATCATAACGGCCAGCTACGCAAACATGCATCTGCGTAACTTTGGCAATGACTCGTGGAGGATACAAAGGAAACTGTACCAGCCCTCAGAAAGGGTATTTGAAGTGCCGAGTATTGTAACTAGCTGAGAGAATCCGATCCTTCAAACCTTCAAACGCAACGACCCATACATCAACCCAATGATATTCGATGTTACGGCGGCCGTAATAAACGCCGGGAGGTAGGAGGGAAAGAGGCGACGAGGTGCTATGAACAAATCCTGAATCTTGGTTGTGCTTAATTGGCGGGGGAGGTTAGGATTGCAATTAAGCCTGCTTGGGAGCCTCCTTTGCCTCAATGGCGGCCTCTTCACCCATGGAGGTAAGGACAACAACATCTAGAGAAGAAAAAGAGAGAATTAGAGTCAGCCTTTCTTTTTTTTTTAAAAAAAAAAAAAGAAGAAGAAAAAAAAGGATGAAAAAAGAATGAAAAAAAAACTTGGAAAAAAAGAATAGAAAATGAAAAAAAAAAGGGGGAAGAAAATGAAAAAAAAAAAAAAATTCCCACGAATATCTAGGAATCGCGACTTACTGGTGTCCTTCTCGTCAATCTTGAAGAGCTTGTTGATCTTCTCACCAACTTCACCATCGGGCATACGGACATCGTCCTTGGTATCACCGTCGTCGTCCATCAGGGAGAGGAAACCATCATCAGAGATGTCGAGCTGCAAATTCGTGTGAATAACCTCTTGTCAACTCTGCTCTTTATTTTTTTCCCCTCTCTCTCCCTCTCTCCCTCTCTCTCTCTCTCTCTCTCTCTCTCTCTCTCTCTATATATATATATATATATATATATATTTCTTTCTTTATTCGGGGAGCAGCATGTACTTACCAGCTGGTACTCACGACGGGTAACGTTGGGGACATCCATGTTGTGGGTGGAGGGAGAGAGGTCTTCGTACTTCTTGCCCGTGAAGATGTCAAGCGCGACGAGGTGGACCTTGGCGTGACCGTGCTTGCCGGTCTTGGAGGTGGACATGTCGACAATCTTGCACGGGCGGCCCTTGATCACGACGAAGCCGTTCTTGCGCAGAGCAGAACACTGCATGGGGTAGGTAAGAGACGCGCCGGCGTCGGCGGACTCGAAGGTAACATCATGCTGGGAGTGAACAAAACCATTAGCATCTACACATTCACGATGAAGCAAATGCTGAAGAGATTGTGTGCTGAAGAAGCTGGTTTTTTTTTTTTTTTTTTTCGTTTGATGCTGATCTCGCGGCCGGGAACGATCACGGGACGCAGAATCTCATCTGGCAAATCCAAGGCGAAAAAAAAAATATTTGTGATGTGGGGTGTCGCTCAGTCGAGGGGCAGCCAAAAGGCGATTGCGGGGTGGTTTTTTTTTTTTTTTTTTTTTTTTTTTTGTCTTTTTGCGCAAAGGCAGCGTAAAGATTCTCGCGAGTGTGAATATATTCATAGTTGGACGACTTACCTCTTCAGACATGGTGATGGATTGCGCAAAAATCAAGCTTGTCGTGAAGCAGAAGAGAAAGAAGAAGAAGAGCGGGAGAGCGTCTGCGCGGCAGACAAGACAGTGGAGAGTGCTGAAAGTATGTGGAGAGGAGAAATTGAAAGGTGGGAGGAGAAGAGCAAAATGGTGGGCGGAAGGGGGGGAGAAGAAAAGGTGCGTTACCTGAATTTTTTTTTTCGCCTGCGTGATTGGTCCTGGCGTCTCTGGTGCTTGGAGCGACAGTGGGACGGGACTGGAGAAGCGATTTGTATCTTTTGGCTTGGGCCAGTAAGCTTTGGTACTTTCTGTCTTTTTTTTTTTTCTTTTCTTTTCTTTTTTTTTTTTTTTTTTTGCCCTCCCTCCCTACACCAGCCAGCCCAGGCAGCCAGCCTTGGGTTGGGTCAAGCAACTTGCTAGGGTGAAAATTGAAAAATTCAAAATTCAAAAGTCAAAATTGAAATGTAAAACTTAAATTTCTTGCAGTTAATTAATAGCTTAAACTTAAATACAAGAAAAAAAGAAAGGAGGAAAAAAAAATTAAAAAGGAAAGAAAAAAGCATATAGAGTGTTGCCAAATTACAAGATGTAGTAAGGATCATGCTTGTTAAAAAAAAAAAAAAAAAAAAGAATCATCAGCATTATAACACATCTTACTCGGCATTCCGCTGTACCTACTACCTACTGAGTACGTAGTACGTTGGTATTATGGTGCTACGGCTGTGTACCTAGGTAGTATTAGGTACCTACTAATAAGGCTCCCTGGAGTTGCGCTGCTAATAGGCCCTGTACAAAGGAATTTTCCTCCTCCTCCTCCTCCTCCTCCTCCTTCTTCTTCTTCTTCTTGTTCTTCTTCTTCTTCTTCTCGCGAGGGGAGATTGCATTAGCTCGTGTGGGAAGGGCTGGAAACCAGACATCTTTTGTACCAGCTACCATAAAGCCTTTCTTCTTCTTCTTTTTGTTCAAGAGGGGAGAGGGCACCTCAATTAGTCGCGTGATGTATGGCGCCGCTCACCAATCAACGTTTTATTACGGCAGCAGTGCCTAGAATCTCAAATATCTTTCTTGGCTCTTTTTTGTATTTTTTTTGTATTTTTTTGTATTTTTTTTAAACGCTTTCGCTGTTCCCTCTGACTCACACCGCATATGGCTTCGAGACTCTACTGAGGGCACGGAATATCTGGTGGCAGTGCAAAGTCTGTCTATATAGAGGGCTCGTGTCCAGCTGCTACTCTGTAGTAGGTACTACTTATTATTACTTTGCCTTGTAAGGAGCACTCACTGTGCCCGCGCCAAAAAAAAAAATAAAAAGAAAAGAAAAAGAAAAGAAAAAGAAAACAGGTGGAGTTCGCTCTGAGATGCCCAAGACGACGGCAGCCTCTGGCAGTAAGTGGTCCTTTTTTGGTTGATGCTGTAGCGACGGCACTTGGCAACCAATCACGACGCTAATTTGACGTCCCCACTGGCCGCATCGGCATAGCCTCGTTGCTGTGAACTGGAATATTGGTCAAAGTCGTGCTCTCTCTCAACACAGAACAGCACAGAACAAAACGGAACGGAACGGCACGGCACGGCACAGCACAGCGCCAAGAGGCTCTCCGGCACCTCAGAAGCAACAACAACAACAGCCTGGCCACCCAAGTCATTCCTCCCAAGCCATGAGACGGCCATGAGACGGCCATGATCACGCGGCGTCCTCTGTTCATCAATCGATAGCCCCAATCCCAGCCTCCCGCTCCTCCGCACCATGTGGCTCGACCGTCTTGCGGCGACTCAAGCCAGCGTGTCCGGGCCTTCGACGCCCCAGACGAACAGCCGACACAACTCGCCGCTTCCGCGAAAGACGCCGAGCAGCCTCAGCCCCTACATCACCTCCCAGCGCCAGGGACGCTCCCCAAGGGGCTCGTCTCTCTCCTTGGTGTCTAGCGACTCGACGGCATCGCTGCTGGCGTCGTCGCGCAGGCCCAATGGGTCGGAAGCAAGACAGCCGCCTGCTGCCCAGGCCCCGGACTCGCTGGACGTCTTGGAGAGGCTGTTGGCAGCAGACTCTGAGATCGTGGGCAGGGCCCAAGGCAGGGCAAGCTTGATCACTCAGGAGGACTTGGGGCTTGACGTCGATTTCGGCGGCTTGTCTCTGAAGGAACTGGCCGCCCAGAATCTCGACGACGGCGCCACAAGCTTGCGCCGGCGCCAGAGTGCGAGCGAATGTGTGTTGCATCTACTAAATATTCTATGCGAGGATGGCGGGGTGTTTTTTTTTTTTGGCCTTTTGGCCTTTTGGCCTTTTGACCTTTTGTGCTGACTCTTCCGCCATAGACGAAGAGGACAAGGCCAGGTTTGATGCCCTGCATCGATCGATTGTCGCATGCGACGATATCCTGAACTCGGTCGAAATGAATCTCGCGGATTTTCGCAACGACCTCTCCACTGTATCGGCCGACATTGAAACTCTGCAATCACGTTCCAGCGCATTGAGTCGAAGGCTGGAAACCCGAAAACGAATAGAGAAGGCGCTTGGCCCATTGGTGGAGGAGCTCAGCGTGTCGCCCGAGACCATTTCCAGGATAACGACGGGCCATGTTGACGAATTGTGGGCCAAGACGTTGAGCGAGATGGACAAGAAAGCTTCAGCTATCAAGAAGCTGTCGGGGAGGCAACAGGGCAGGGCTAGCGAAGAGCTTGGCCCAATCTTGGAAAAGCTAATAGTAAAGGTGCCGTCTCGTCTCCCAGCGCGATCGCTGATTCGGCTGGCAAATGAAACCAACTGACAAGCGGCACGGCAGGCTGTAGAGCGTATTCGAGACTTCCTCGTCGCCCAGATAAAGGCCCTTCGGTCGCCTCACATCAACGCGCAAATCATTCAGCAGCAGAACTTTCTGAAATTCAAAGACCTCTACACGTTTCTGCACAAGCACCACGCGGCCCTTGCGGAAGAAATTTCGCAGGCGTACATGAACACGATGCGGTGGTACTACCTGAACCAGTTCACACGCTACGAGAGGGCTTTGGCCAAGCTGAAGCTTCATGTCCTGGACAAGAGCGACGTGTTGGGACAGGAGGACGCATCGAGAAAGGCTGCCGTCTTGTCAAGCAGCCGCGTCGCTGGCCCGCCCCATGACGCGTTCAACCTCGGGCGCCGGATTGATACCCTGCGGACGAAGAGCACCTCGGCCATCTCGTCATACCTGGCGGAAGAGGACCAGTCGAATCACTACCTGGAGGTTCCCTTTCGGAACTTTAACCTGGCCCTCATCGACAACGCCACGGCCGAGTATACCTTCCTGGCGGCCTTCTTCGCCCCCGCCCTGTCGTATTCACAAATATCCAAAAACTTCAACTACATATTCGAGCCGACGTTTGAGGTCGGCAGGACGCTCTCAAAAGCGCTCGTCGGCGAGACCTTTGATGCCCTGGGCCTCCTCCTCTGCATCCGGCTCAACCAGCACTTTGCCTTTGACCTCCAAAGGCGAAAGGTGCCCGCCGTGGATGGCTACATCAACGGCACCAACATGCTGCTGTGGCCGCGGCTGCAGGTCATCATGGACCGCCACTGCGAGTCCGTTCGACTGCTGACCAGCGCCGCCCCCGCGAAGCCGGCTCGGGCCGACCAGACAAGGATGTCTGCCGCACCGCACATGGTCACGCAGCGGTTCGCACAGCTGCTCCACGGGTTTCTGGCCCTCTCCACGGAGGCCGGCGACGATGAGCCCGTCGTCTCCAGCCTGCGTCGTTTGCGCTCCGAAGTCGAGGCTTTCCTGACTCGACAAAGCCAAGCGCATGGCGACAAGAGAAAAAGCGAGCGGTTTCTATACAACAACTATTCCCTGGTTCTTACCATCATCGGCGATGAAACGGGGAAGTTGGCGCAGGAACAGCAAGACCACTTTGAGGAACTAAAGCGAACATACCAAACCGAATCATAGAAGTACATATCACACGCTGTGGCTCCGGCCGCCCGGGGATGGGGGGATGAATTAATCATAAATTATAATGACGCGAGTACTAAGCGTTGGACTTGAGCTTTTTTTTTTTTTTTGTCATGAAATTACGGTTGTTTCCATTGGTATGGCGTCCAGGAGGCATATAGCATGCACACAGGTAGAGAGAGGGTTGAATATCTGGTACTATATGTACTTTTTTGTAACAAAGTTTTTTTTTTATTCTTATTCTTTTATATATATGTATATAAAAAAGAAATAGTCATCCAAGCTCTCTTCAATTCTAAGGCGAGCGTTTTTCTTTTTTTTTTTTTTCCTTTTTTTCTACTTCCACCCTCCTCCTTTAAATAGTCAATATAATTTGATGCGTCTAGATATTATTCGCTCTTGCTCTTGCTCTGGCTCTTGCTCTGGCTCTTACTCTTGGCCTTACTCTTGGCCTTACCCCCCCTTCCCATGCAGACATACATATGACAAATCTCAACGTCGACCTGGGAAAAGGGACCATACGTGCTGCAGCAGAGTAGGGTTCCGCCCAAGGTAGAATGCGACGACTCCAACCAGGACGGCCGCTCCGATGAACCTGACGGGTCGCCTGTATTGCCACATCTTCCTTCCGACTCCAATTCTTAGCTCCTCCCAGTGGATCTCTTTGACTTGTTTCTCAAAATAACGATGGCCGTCCTCGAGTGTTTGTTCCGCGCTACCATCGACATCTCTGCAAGTTTTGAGCACGCTGGATCCAGAAATCCGACGCCACGATCCAAGGGTTTCGGGGGGGTGGCGGATGAAAAGATCTACGGCTCTCTTGATGAGGGCATCTAGGTCCAGTTCCGGCGGGACTCGGCCAAGAATGACTTGAAGCATGTCAGGCTCATCAATCTCAAGGATCTCCTCACGGCGGCCTATGACGATCTGGGCAAACAAGTATATGGAAAAGGTAGGCTCCCGCGCCAAGATGACGTCAAACAGCCGAGCAATGTCCGCATACCGCTCGATATTATGGGCGTACATGGTGAGAGTGCCGGCGAGGGCATAGAAGGGTTCGATGCTGGAGAGGTGCCGACGAAGCTCGGGGTCGGCGCGGGCTAGGATATCGGGCAGGAGCCTTAGCTGGGCGGTTGTAGCGCTGAGGCTGGGCAACATGAAGTCGCGAATCCTTAGAACCGAGAGCCGTGCAACCAGCGGCACTCTTGCCGCCGGCTCCAGAACCAGCAAGAATACCTGGCAGATGTCATGGTATCCCTGAAAGTAGCAAAGATATGGGTGTCGACGGAGAATCTCCACGATGAGGTTGGATAGCTCATGCTTCCGCTCGCGCAATTCCGGTTCGGATTGATCTAGGTTTCGATACAGAAAAATTCGTTGTCAGTTGTCATGAGAATGTACATAGAATACATGCAATCAACAGACCGCCTCGGGGTCTATCGATGCCCCGGGAACTGATGGGGGCATACCACTAGGATAATGAACAAAGGATCGATTCACGTCGAGCTGGACTTGATCTTCGTCTCTATGGCGTGGCAGATCTTTCCAATCGTCGCCCAGGGAATCGGCATCAGCATCGGCATCGGCATCGGCATCTGCCGAGCCCGCGCCGTCACCTTCTTTCTGGTCCGTAGGGGCCGGCAGGCCAAGCAGAATGGGCCCTATGCAGATTGGAAGAAGAGGTCAGCCATGCGGATGATGATGATGATGATGGTGATGATGAATGACGAGAAAGGGAACGAGGGACGAGCCAAGGGCAAGCGGCACACCTTGGTCGGAATCGACACTTACATGCTGCCCGGCGTAGCGCATCGGCGAGAAGGCCGCCGTCGGACTCGGCGAGAGCTCTCAGGCGTGTGGCATCTCTCCATGTGCAGGCGGCAAGGATCTCGCTGGTCTTCAGGGCCGCGGCTGGACTCGGGGCGGCTGGACTCGGGGCGGCTGGACTCGGGGCGGAGCCATCGACAGGGTCCTCTGGTTCAGCAAAGTCGACATCATCGCGGTGGAGGCCAGCGGTATCGACCAGCTCTTTTTCCGGGCTCATGAACCGGCGGGTTTTGTTGTGCGAAGTCGGTGCTTTGAGGTCGTGACTGGCATTGCTTTTTTATCGAAGAGGAGTTTACGAGTTCCCCCTCGGCTTGGGCTTGGGGGGCTCCTTTCATGGAAAGTCAACTTGGCGGTGCCCCGCTGCTGAGGTTACCACTATAGAACCTAGTAGGTACTATCCGTATATACCTTAT
Source organism: Trichoderma cornu-damae (assembly GCA_020631695.1). Lineage (NCBI taxonomy): Eukaryota > Fungi > Ascomycota > Sordariomycetes > Hypocreales > Hypocreaceae > Trichoderma > Trichoderma cornu-damae. Next base: position 4,091,212 of record CM036089.1, read on the forward strand.
AGTTAGTGGTGCCTACACAAGTACCTCTAGTAGATGTAGCCAGCCTCTTGAGGTGTCTAGGTACCTGTACTAAATCACATGCGAAACGGGCTTACATAAATTCAAGTTAACGGGGGAAATTTTACAAGAGCGATTCCTACAATTTAGATTTTCCGTGGCAGCATGAAAGTTCTCTTAAACACCCAAGGTATAGGTAGTAGTACCTTATAGCAAGCCTTAGTACCTAAAGTAAGGTACCTTGTATGTACCTTTTGGTAGAAGCAAAGCAGGCATCGATCTTTGGGCAGTTAAGGTACCTACCTACCTAGTAGGTTGCTGGTAGAAGTAGTAGTGCCAGTACTTACTAGTGGTGGTACCTACTACAGTAAAGTACCTAAAAGTGCCTGAACTGTCACGGCCAACAAACAACCCGATCTGAACGTCGTACTGTAATGATTTGAACTGCCGTGGCAGCGTCAAAATCTCACGTAATCATCCTGCACAATCTTGACAGGGAGAGTTTTTTTTTTCCCGTCATTGTTGAAACGTCCATGTCGAGAGAGAATCTTTGGAAAGCAACTGAGATGGTCACGAGAATACAGAGGACAAGAAATTCGCGCCTTTTTCGCCTTTTTGCAACGAATGCACTCTGCGAAGGAATTTCCTGCTGTTGCGCATCGAATACAACCTTAGGTCCCAATACGGACCTGCAGAGTCAATATACACATGCCTTGTGTTGTAAAAAAGAAGAAAAAAAACACAAAAAGATTTGCCTGTGCTTATTATAACAGCATGTTGACACGCAAATGCCTGACATCCCTGGATTAGTTTCTCCCTCCAGAAAATACTCACCAATGAGGAATCCTGGTTGGCCACCCTTTGAGCATCAGATCCCGGTCCCATCGCTCACCGAGTGGGTACACAAGCCAGGGGACGCCGCGGCAAAAGTAAGTGGTCGACGGCAGTGGCTCCATGGCGAAGCATGATGGCTCTGCTATTGGCGGTTCGATTCCTCCATCATGGGACGCCAACCGAAATCAACAGCCAATGTTGGACCAGCCGGTGCCGAATGCGAGTGGCACTCATACTACCAACACAACAAGTGACTGTCATGGCAACTCTTTGCGCAACGGTGCGTGTAATGCCCGAATCGGCAGTCTACCATCTTATTGGTTCATATGGCACCCGCTAGGATGGGAAAATGGGTCGAGGGTTCGAGGAAACTACCCAAGTAGATGCGTCCCTCAAAAAAGAGTAGGTATGCTATAAAGGGAGTCCTTTTCATCAGAGTGGATGAAATGAGATGGCACCTTCACTTGTACCCCGAGGACTTGCGGAGGTACGTGGATTGAAGGTCCCTACTACCTAAGGTGCCTTGAGGATGCCATCATCCCGAATCGCTTGTAATCGGCAACCATCATAGCACTCCTCAGTCTCTGCTAGGAAACGAATTGAATGACTTCCCCTCTATTTGTGATTGAGACAGGATGATGATGGGGTTATGCAGCCGAAAATCGAAGAGCAAGTAGAAATGAGAAATGAGAAATGAGAAATGAGGGTTGTGCTTCAACGAGCCACATGTGCGTATGATCCTCCCTCCTCCCTCCTCTCTCCTCCTCCTCCTCCTCTTCTTCTTCTTCTTCACCCCATATTTCTTTCATTTCTTTCACCCATCGGCAAACATGACGTGGCGAGGCCGAACCCATTGGCTTGAATAAACCAAACTGTACTTTAATAGGTAAGGCACCTACTGGTAATGTCTCATGCAGCAACATAGGTAGTATGTAGTGCTTTTTTATCTTCCACACAGCATTTGAATCAATGGCATGATTTATTTGGTTCAAAGTTCGTCAGCCCAAAGAGAGATCAGAGGGAGGCTCTTTTCTTTATGTATTATTATTAAATAATAATAATAATATGGATATATATATATATATATATATATATATATATTTGCCCGTACATCTCATCAGATGGCTGATATGGTATGTGCCTGTAGCAGAAAGGAAATTGGCCATATAAAGGTAGCACTTCTCCTAGGTACCTTAGTAGTACCTATAGGCACTGGCATCCATACAATATGGAGCAAAAGGGTTAGTACTTTGTACTAAGGTACTATAGGTACCTTATCGTAAAGTGGTGGGTACCGAGGTACATGTACCTACACAACCGCGGCCCCACTCCACAAATTAAGGTCATGCCAAACCAAAGGCGCGGAGTACCTCTCAAGGTACTACGTACTAGGTACAGGTACTACTGCTCCGTACTGCTACTGCTAGCAACGAATAATGGCGGCCGGCGCTCTTCCTCTTGCTCATTTTAGCAACTTTTGGATTTTGTGCCTTGAACGAGTCTGGACTTTGCGCAGATACTAGATAGAGCCAATATGGTGCCTCGCCTACGGAGCGCCGAGCCGTTGAGTGCAGAGTCAATACTAAGATACAACCTGTTATTAATGCGGTAGTAGGTACAGGTACCTTTAACTGACGCAACTCCCAAGTGCATGGCGGTACCTTCAATGGTACTGTAGCAGGTACATGTGGATCGACAAAAAGAACGACTCTCTCTCCATCTCCCTCTCTCTCTTTTCTTTTCTTTTCTTTTCTTTTCTTTTCTTTTTTGGCGAGCGAGCTTCTTACGCGCTCTCTCTCTCTCTCTCTCTCTCCCCTCCTCCAGTCTCTCATCCTTTTCTTTCTTTCTTTCTTTCTTTCCTTCTTCTTTTCTTTCTTCCCTCGCTGGAGACATTAGCCTCGCTTTGCCTCTGATTCGCCAGAGCGCCAATTAGCTAGCTCGCTGCCAACCAGGTTTCCCATCTCTGGGCTGTTGTCCTTGGTTTGCTGTGAAACAAACATTCAGAAAGTTGCCTAAGCCATCGCCATCGATTGGCCAATCGCCTTCTGGTCGATATGATCAAGACACCGCTCCGCTGATTCAAAAACAACAAGTAAAATGCCCTGTCAGCAAGTTCAAGCCGTTTCTTAAATATAGAATATTCCTCTACACCTCGTTTTCGCAACCGCAGGCGACGCGAGATTTTTCACCTTGGCCCTTGAGCCGCTTGTTTCCAAGGTCCTCCTCTCTCTTCACGGCTCACTGGATGACGTTATGACGGCGACAGCATGGCCTTCCAAACTAGAGTTTTGAGAGATGGCGAGTGGGTCACCGAGACCGTCAACCTGCAAGCCGCCTTGAAGGCATCTGCCGCTCCGCAGCCAGCTTCTGAGCCTCTTCCCCAGCCGCCAGTCTGTGGCATCTTGTCTCAGACCCTCGTTGAGAGCCCTGTCGTTCGATGGGTGCTTCCCGTTCGGCTGCGCTCCAGCACTCATAACGATATTGCGTTCATCGGCGTAAGTCTTCCCCTATCGCGACAAAGCAAGCAAGCAAGCAAGCAAGCCTATGGCAGCGCGAGTCGCGCAGTTGTCAAGTGCCATCTTCGGATCTCCTCCCTTCCCCCCCTCTCCCCCTAGCTGACATTCTCCCAGGAACATTTTGTCCAGATCAGTGAACTTGGGAGGGATGGCCAGGTCCATGACGTTCTGCGCAAGTCCGACTTTGGATTCAGAATTCGGAATGCTGTTGTGCTCGGAGACAGCTTGGAGCATGGATTGGATGACGACCCGTACGGCATCGCCGTCAAGCCCGAGCCACCATCCTCCCCGTTGTCCCCGGGCGCGCGTGGGATTTTCGACGGCCTCCGGGGTCGCTCGCTTCCGCCGCAGCTGCTTGTGTTGATTCTGGAGTCTTGTCAATTGCTTTTTCTCTTTGTGAGAGAGCAACCCGACCGGACGCTCGGGTTCTTCATTACCACGTACGAAAACCCTAGGCTGCTGCCCTACATGGGCTACCAGCTTGCTGTGGATCCGTCTTCGCGGTACATGGCTGCGGCAACCCCAGAAGGTGTTTTTGTGGTTTACGAGCTGGAGGCGCTATCCCAGCTCAATCAACAGTATGCAGACCGGGGATCCATCGATCCCATCAAATCCATACGCATCCGGGCTGCCGGCGGAGTCATCCACAAGTTGGAATTTCTATTCCCTCGCCCCGAGGACGACTACCACATCATCCTGATATTGATCATCGTTCGAAGAGAGCGGAGCCACGGACCCCCTGTTTCTCGAATGGTAACGTATGAATGGGAATTGGGTGACAACCTTCAGACCATTTTCGCCGAGGAAAAGACCGGCACTCGACTTCCCAAAGAGCATAGGATGCCCATGCTGCTCATCCCACTCAGGTTCAAGACGGCCTTTTTCGCTGTTTCCCAGTTCTATATCGGAGTCGTAAAGTATGCGCTTTCCGGTTCGCCCGAATTCGAGTTGCTGCCGACGCAGCCCCCCGTGCGTACTCCCCTACATCATGGAGGCGGCGAGCCGCTCTGGGTCGCCTGGGCAAGGCCGTTCCGACGGAAGAAGTACTTTGAAAAAACCGACATCATTTATCTAGCCCGCGAGGATGGCGCAATCATACACGTTGAAATAGACGCTGTTGAACTTCTTCCTTCCGTGACCAATGTTGGATGCCTGGGGGCCAATATCGACACGGCCTTCAATACGGCATATGACATCTTTTCCGACGTTCTCATCATTGGCGGAAACTCTGGCGCGGGAGGCATCTGGAAGGTAAGCTTCTCATCGAGCTAGTATCGATATGTTGTGAGCTATTTTTGACGATGAAACTCTCTCTCACCCCCTCCCTCCCTCCCTCCCTCCCTCCCTCCCTCTCTTCCTCCTTTTTTTTTATATATCTTTTTTTTTTTTTTTAGCTCGCTCCTCGTGAGGACCTCCAGCAGGTCAGCATCCTCCCAAACTGGTCCCCCGTCATCGATATGACGACGACGAATGAATACTCGACATGGAACGCAAACAACACGGACCTCCCGACAGCCCAGCCTAGGTCAGCAGCGCTTCAGATGAACGGCATGCGCAAGCAAGACGGCATATTCAGCGCGTCTGGTCGCGGCCTAATGGGAAGCGTGGTGCAATGGAGATGGGGAATACAAGCTCGCATTGGACTGGACATCGAAACGGGCGAGCCGGTTAGGCAAGCTTGGACTTTTACAACGCATCACCACAACGAAAGAGTGCTCTATGGTCTCCTGGCGCTGCCGCATTCATCAGTTGTCCTTCGGTTCTCGGAAAGTCTCGACCAAGTCGATGCCATGCCAGCCGAAGACACGCCGTTCGATTTGACGTCTAGAACTCTCCACGCTGTCCAAATATCGGAGACCATAGTTCAAGTTACGGAGACATCCATAAACGTGGCTGCTCCTACGGGAAGGTACAAGAACCAACCGGGTCGTCCCCAACCTTGAAACGAACAATTCTGACCTCCCGACTAGCTCTCGATGTCTCATCCCAGAAGCCCTTGGCATAGAAGATATCACCGCAGAGAATGCTTTCTGCATCGGCCATGTCGTCGTCTTCTCCACACACGTTGGTCAAGTCTCTAGGCTGCACGTTGTGAGGGCTGAGGGAATCAAGTTTACCATGATGGGCAGTTGGGACGCGCAGGGCGAAGTGACCTGCGTTTCGATCTTCACGGTCTCGGATAACAGCTTCATCGTAGCTGCATCTATGAGCAAGGGGGTGCCGTGGATATCTATCTACTCAGCAACTGGAGAGCCTATTGTTGCAAGCCCAATCACACCCGGTCATGGTACGTTCTTCGTCCTCTTGAACACGGCTTCGCTCTGCCCGAGTGCTTTTCACTTTCCAACGAGCTTCGATTGACATGACGCAGCGGTCCAGGGCGGGGGGACTGAGCTCGAGGCTCTGACAAGCATCTCTGTAGCCCATCAGGGCGTAGATCAGGTTGATCTTGTCCTAGGTACCCGATGCGGCAGCCTCATCACCGCTCGGATATCTGACCAATCTCCCGAGGATATAACATGGAACAGTGAAGCCATTGGGATGGCGCGGGTCGACGTATTCCCATTCTCGGTCCCTTTCAACGGGACGTCGGGCGTTTTTGCTTGCTGTGACAGTAAGCTGATCCTGCTCAGCAGCTTTTCTCCAGAGGATCGCAAGTTTAGCAGCAAGCATTTCGTCTGGCCGACAGACTCGAGCGAGCCATCGATGCCCTGCCCCCCCATCCATTCGATTCACAGAATCCCGCAAAATCTGTCTGGGCAAGAAGGGCACACGTCTCTTCTAATACTTGCCGGATCAAGGCTGCTCTTGGCCGACTTCGGCCCTCACGTCGGAAATGTGCCTAGGCCTATCCCCATCCAAGGCACTCCGACAAGGATCATATTCTCGCAGACGCTGAACTGCCTGATTGTTGGGATGAATACCGACGATAGGCCCACCTTGATATTCGTTGACCCCGACACGGGGGCCATAATCTCGGTTCCAACTGACAAGGATAGGAACCACGCCGAATTCATCTCCGGCCTCGGCCACGTCGGCGATAGGATATTTGGGCTGCACGAATGGCTATATAGAAAAGACGGAAAGACGTTCCCTTTTATTCTCGTGACTACGGAAGGTGGAAGGCTCATCATCGTATCGACGGAAAAGTTGGATCCTCGCCAGGGGGGGGGCGAGGGCAGGCGCCTGAGGTATTGGACACGATACAAGAAGCAACTTACAGGCCCAATCTTCTCGATAGTGGGGGATGCGGAAGGGCTGCTATACTGCGTCGACCGGACACTCCACTGGGAAGTCCTCGACCTGGCCGAGAGAAAACTGCGACCTGTGAAAGAGTTCCAGTTGGATTCCCCGGCGACGTGTCTGCGCGTGTCAAAAGGCAAGCTTTTTGCGCTGACGAGTCTACATTCGCTGGAAGTGATAGACTACCAGTCTGCGGATGAAGACGCCATGGAGCTCATACACGGCGACCAGGTTTCTAGGAGAACGGTTCACATGATAGACGTGGGCGATCCAGCTGACGGCCATGGCCGGTGGCCACTGACCCTCATATCGGACCAGGGGGGCTTCATAGCTGGCCTATGGGTTCCCCTAGGGCAACGGGACAAGGAGTTCGAGGTGGTGTTTGAAGGCATGCTAGCATCTTCCGTCAGGAGGTTTGCGCGAGCACACATCAAGCCCCCATGGCTCGTGGACAACACCCAGCGGCGTTACGGGACGTTGCCGAGCACCCAGGATGGATCCGACATTATCGGCGTCTCTTTGGATGGCTCAATGAAGCAATTTTCGCTCCTCGGCCTTGAGCTGTGGCGATTCCTATTCACGGTCCAGACGTTGGCGCAGCAAAACGGCGCCATCACTTCACTCGACGTGCTGCCTGCCGATGGCAAGGTGGATTTGATGGATCCGGATTTACAGCCCAGCTCCAAGATGATGCATATCGACGGAGACTTGCTGAAACGCTGCCTGAAACTGCGCATCCTGGAAGAAGTCGTCGAATCCGACGCCACCTTTGCTTTGTTTTGTAGCCACCTCGACGCGCTAGAGGGGGGGAGTCACACTACCGGGTTCGAAAGCGAAGGTGAACCAAGGCGGAGACAAAGGTATTTCGAGCTAGGCTACGAGGTTATCGAATTTCTCGTGGCGCCAGCAATGTGACGGCACACCAGCCTTCAAGGATAGAAGAAGCACGCTTTTCATGTAAGTAACAGTAGTAGTAGATGAGGACGGGACACGTCGGTACCGCTCGATTTTTGGTCTTTTGGTATATTCAGACGGGAGTATTTCCAAGGCCGCTGAAATTTTTGCATGCACGATTGGCGTGTAAATAAATATAACATCTACCGGCGCTTGAGATGCGTTCCATGATATAGTTTGAAAGTTGACTGTCACTTTGGGGCGCTCCGTTGGCAGTGGTGTAGAGATGCCTGCTGCAATTTGATCGTTTTATTTTTGCTCTGCTCACCTCATTGGGGATTTGACGCCTCCCATGCCATTATATATATATATATATATATTAGCCAAGACTCGATGAGCCTTTACGGAGCACACAATGTTGGATTCGTTGAATTTTCCACATTGGGCTCATAAAAACGGCGTGGTTTTTCGCTAGAATGGCTCAAACAAACAAACAAACAAACAAACAAACAAACAAAATAAAACAAAATAAACTAAAATAAAACACCAAAGCCCGGGGCATCCCATCTCCAAAGTAAAGGCACAGACAGACAGACAGGCAACTATAAGGTATAGGGAGGCAAAGGGAATAATCAAATAGTATTGAATTAAATAGCCAAGGCGATAGAGATGGAAGATTTGGCTTCTGCCCCGCAAAGAATAAACAAAGGCCACCCCCCCAAATGGTCAGCCCACTTACAACAATGGGCTTTTTCTTTTTCTTTTTTTTTTATATGCATAACCGCCACAAAACCCAATTAAATTTTTGACGGGCAAAAAGGGCCAAAAGTTTTGGGCTTCGCCCATTATTAGTGCGGGACAGCCCAGTTAAATTATCTCCGTAATAACTTTTAAATTTTTTAATTTTTTTTTTAATTTTTTTTAATTATGTTTTTAATTTTGTTTTTAATTTTTCAATTTTTTTAATTTTTTAATTTTTTAACTTTTTATCCTTTCTTTTTCTTGCTAGTTTTTCTTCTCTTCCAAACCCGCCAAACCCAATTTGCATCAGCCTTGGATCGCCTTTCCGTACTGCCTATTTGGAGAAAGAGATCCTCATTCTATTCTTTCCATTTTCTTTTTTTGCGGGGTTGAATCTGAATTTGTTAATTCCTTGCTACCCCTCCTTTTTTTTTTTTTTTTTTTTTTTTTTTCTTTGGCCACCACAAGATCCATCAACCTCCGCTACCGACCAAAAAAAAAATTATATATATAAAAAAAAAACACAACATCATCATCATCAAGATGGCACCAAAGAAGAAAGGGAACAAAAATGCCCAAGAGGACTGGGAGGCGGAATTGGGGGAGAGCATTGCCCCGACGACAGCGGCACCCGCCAACGATGAGAATGGAGAGGAGGATGAGGCCGCTGGCGGCGGCGGCCTAATGGCCATCATGCGCAAAAACAAGGAGAAGCGTAAGAAGAAGGGCATTGTGGACGAGGAACCTACGCCCGACCCGCCCGTGGTCGAGGATCTGTCTGCCAAAGCACCAGTCGAAGCAACCCTGGACGATGACGAGTTCGTCTTGCCCCAGAAGAAGGGCAAGGGTGGCAAGGGCGGCAAACCCGCCCCAGCACCGGCTAAGAATGACGACAAGGACGACAAGGACGACCTCGAAGAGCCTGGAAGGATGCTCACCAAGGCGGAAAAGGAAAAGCTGAAGAAGGAGCGCGAGAAGCAGCGTAAGAAGGAACAGGTGTGAACACCCCCCGTCCTGAGTATCTGGGCACACAGACGATGACCATGACTTCGATTTCTAATTGCGAATCGTATCAGGCCGCGAAGAAGAAGACAACGACACCCGCGAAAGCCCCAGAGCCGGCCAAGGCGAGCCCTGCGAAAGATGAACCCGCGGCCGCACAGGAGGCCGCTCCCGCCCCTGCCGAGACAGGCGGCAAAAAGAAAAAAGTCCCAGCGCATCTCCTCATGATTCAAAAGCAACAGGAGGAATTGCGTCGCAGGCAGGAAGAAGAAGTCCGCTTGCAAGCCGAAGCCAAGGCCTTGGCCGAAGAGGAGGAGAAGCGACTAGTCGAGGAGAACAAGCGCAAGGAGGAACAGAAGGCCCTCAAGAAGCAGCGCGAGAAGGAGCGCATTGAGCAGCTAAAGAAGGATGGCAAGTTCCTCACAAAGGCGCAAAAGGAAGAGAAAGCTCGAAACGAGCTGAAGCTCCAGCAGATGCTTGCGGCGGGCATCAAAATTGGGCCTCAGGAGTCGGAAGAGGGCGCACCGAAGAAGAAGGTAGTATATGATAACAAGAAGAAGCGAGGCAAGAACGACAAGGTAATGAATACATGGTCCCCCCCCTTTTCTTTTCAATGGCGGCTCCTCTGCTAATATATATTTTCATTTCTCCCACCAGAAAGATGAAGAGGCTGCCCTGGCTGAAGCTGCCGAACGAGCTCGAGTCCAAGCCGAGAAGGCCCTGAAGGAGGCAGAGGAGAGAGCTGCAAAGGAAAAGGCGGAGGCGGAGGCGGAGGCAAAGGCAAAGGCCGCCGCTACAAAGGCCGTCCAAGAGAGCGACGTCGAGGACGACTGGGAAGCTGCTGCGAACAGCGCCGACGAAGACGTCAAAGACAGCTGGGATGCTGATTCTGACGAAGAAGCGGAGAAGAGATCGGCTGGCAAGACTAACGGCACGGACGAGAAGAAGAAGGAGAAGAAGAAGAAGAAGAAGGATGAAAAGGAGGACGAGGGCGAGGACGAGGATGAGGATGACGACGAGGACGAGGACGAGGACGAAAGCGACGAAAGCGACTCCGAAGAGTCGGAATCCGAAGATGAATCCGTGTCAAAAGCCAAGCAAGCCGAAGCCCAACGCAAAAAGGAGGCTGCGGACCGCCGGGAAAAGGCCCACCAGGCCGCCCTGGCCGCCCGATCCAAGGACAATCTGCGCTCCCCCATCTGCTGCATCCTGGGGCACGTCGATACCGGAAAGACCAAGCTTCTCGACAAGATCCGACAGACCAACGTCCAGGAAGGCGAGGCTGGAGGCATCACCCAGCAGATCGGCGCTACCTACTTCCCCGTCGACGCCATCAGGCAGAAAACGGCCGTCGTCAACAAGAACGACGACTTTGACTTCAAGGTGCCTGGTCTCCTAGTCATCGATACCCCAGGCCACGAGTCTTTCTCCAACCTCCGTTCCCGCGGTTCGTCCTTGTGCAACATCGCCATTCTGGTCGTGGATATCATGCACGGCCTCGAGCCGCAGACTTTGGAGTCCATGCGCATGCTTCGCGAGAGGAAAACGCCGTTCATCGTGGCGCTCAACAAGATTGACAGACTCTACGGCTGGAAGAAGGTTGACAACAACGGCTTCCAAGACAGTCTCGCGCTCCAGAGCAGGGCGGTCCAAAACGAATTCAAGAACCGCCTGGAGCAGACCAAGCTGGCCTTCTCGGAGCAAGGTTTCAACTCGGAGCTTTTCTACCAGAACAAATCCATGGCCAAGTACGTTTCGCTCGTGCCAACCTCGGCGCACACCGGCGAGGGCATCCCGGACATGTTGAAGCTCATCATCCAGCTCACCCAAGAGCGCATGGTTGGCTCGCTCATGTACTTGTCTGAGGTGCAGGCGACCGTTCTCGAGGTGAAGGCTATCGAAGGCTTCGGCATGACCATTGATGTCATCTTGTCCAACGGCATCTTGAGGGAAGGCGACCGAATAGTCTTGTGCGGCACCGAAGGCGCCATCGTAACGAACATCAGAGCTCTCCTCACCCCGGCGCCACTGCGCGAACTGCGTCTCAAATCGGCATACGTCCACAACAAGGAGGTCAAGGCTGCTCTGGGCGTCAAGATCAGCGCCCCCGGTCTCGAAGGCGCCATTGCCGGCTCCAGGCTGATGGTGGTCGGGCCAGACGACGACGAGGAAGACATTGCCGACGAGGTCGAGTCGGATCTGGCAAACCTCCTCAGCAGAGTCTCGACAACCGGTCGTGGCGTCAGCGTGCAGGCCTCCACCCTCGGCTCACTGGAAGCCTTGCTCGATTTCCTCAAGGATTGCAAGATTCCCGTGGCCAACGTTGGTATTGGTCCCGTCTACAAGCGTGATGTCATGCAATGCGGCATCATGTTGGAGAAGGCGCCCGACTACGCCGTGATGCTCTGCTTCGACGTCAAGGTTGACAAGGAAGCTCAAGCGTACGCTGACGACCAGGGCATCAAGATTTTCACAGCCGACATCATCTACCACCTGTTTGACAATTTCACCAAGCACATGGATGATATGCTGGAGAAGAAGAAGGAGGAATCCAAGATGCTGGCCGTCTTCCCGTGCGTCTTGAAGCCGGTTGCCGTCTTCAACAAGACGTCTCCCATAGTCATTGGCGTCGATGTGGTGGAAGGCCAACTCAAGATCAATGCGCCAATCGCAGCTATCAAGACCAACCCAGTGACAAATGCCAAAGAGATTATTGGTCTCGGTAGAGTGTAAGTTTTTGACTTTCTTTATACACTATACACGGGGGGGCCGTTAATATTGAAACATACACTATACACAACTCCCTCTCCCCCCTTTTTTTTTTTTCTTCCTTTTCTTTCTTTTCTCTCTTTTCCTTATATATACATATACGTTCGACTACTGATACGACACGTTTTTTTTTTTTTTTACTTTTTTTAGCACTTCCATTGAGCGGGACCACAAGCAAATTGCGGTTTGCAAAAAGGGCCAACCCTCTGTTGCGGTCAAGATTGAAATGGGGAGCCACCAGCCCGTATACGGTCGCCATCTGGAAGAGGCCGATACCCTCTACAGTCAAATTTCTCGAGCAAGCATCGACACGCTAAAGGAATTCTACCGTAAAGAGGTGACGAATGAGGAGTGGCAGCTTATCATCAAGCTGAAGCCGCTCTTTGACATCTGATGTGTGTGCAGTCAACATGGCCACACAGCAGCTCTGCATATATATACCAGTTTATAAACGGTCGATTCTATGTTGTTTTCCTCTCGCCCTACTTTCCTCCCATATCATAAAAAAAGCATGGAATTTTTTTATTTTTTATTTTTTATTTTTTTATTTTTTATTTTTCATTTTTTATTTTCTTTATTTTTCCCCCACGTCTCATCCTTTTCCGACCTACGAAGCAACATCTTTCTTGCGTGTCTCTCTTGGCCCCCCCCCCCCCCCCCCTCCCTGTATGGATGCATGTTTGACGGCCAGAAAATAGTGTGGAAGAACCCAGGGGGTTTAAGGGTTGCTAGATTGTCACGGAAGCGAACAATCGTTTATGTCGAGAATATTAAGGTGTAGCGGCTTGGGGAGGGGGGAGGGGGGGAGGGGGGGAAGAGGAAAACAAACACGTCTCGGTTAAAAAAAGAAAAGAGGAGAAGAGAAAAAGAAGAGAAGAGGTGAAACAATGTTGTAAAAAAAAAAAAAAAAAAAAACAGAGTTTTGAACGAGGATGAGGTGTGTTTTGATATACCTCTCACAATTCTCTAGGAGAAGAATAAGTAAGTGTAAGTAGTAAGGGAAAAAAAAATCAGAGGCAAGGAAAAGAATCATGCCCGGCCAAGGTAGAGAGAGAGAGAGAGAGAGAGAGAGAGAGAGAGGCGGGCGAAAAGGAAAGAATGAATAAATGAACAGGCGAATCAATAAATATTTACTTCATTGTTTTACGTTTAAAAAAAAAACATGTGCGTGTTTTCTTTCTACTGCCCGTCAAACCTGGAACGACAACGATGGATGACCAGATGATGGATGACCAGATGATGCTTGGGCCAAAACCTACAAGAATTCCCCGTTAATTTTATAATAAAAATCGCAACTATTTTGGGGCATATGATATAAATGGATGGATCTAGAGTGTGTAAGACATGTCTTTTCCCCTCATGGCAATTCCCTCCCTCCGTGTTTTAAGGAAGGTCAACCTCTTCTATACTGTATAATCTTCCTCTCTCTCTGGTTTTTCTCTCATCACTTCGCACCAAAAACCCGATGCGCGATACTTATTTAGGGTCACCGGCTTCCTCGGATTCGGCCTGCGGAGCATCAGCATCCTTCATCTCCTGGTCTGATCCGCCCTGGGATGCTTTGTCAGCCTCAGCAGCCTTGCGAGCCTCTTCCTCAGCGGCTCTTTTGGCAGCCTGGTCTGCCTCGACGCGCTCCTGGATGGCACGGCGCTCGGCCTCGACTTTCTCAAAGTGTCTCTGAACGACGGGTCCAGCAAGGGCCCTGATCTCCTCCATCTTGGAGACGTAGACGCTCTTGGTGGCGTCGTCTCCTTCATCGTACAGCCAATCCTACAGCCATGTTTAGCAGCCATGCTCATACGAGACTCGTAGTAAAGAAAAAAGAAAAAAGAAAAAAAAAATGGCGCGACGTTTACGTACCTCTGTCGACTCGAGCTTCGCTTTAATGGCGGATTTCTCGTCCTCGCTGGAAATATCGGCGTACTGCTCGTCGAGCTTGGCTCGGAGATCGTAAATGTATGCCTCGAGTTCGTTCTTCTTCTCCTCTGTGTCGGCGACCAGCTTATCCTCCATAACCATGGCGGATTCCTTCTCGGCCAGGGTCGTCTTTGCGCCGGCATCTAGTGATGAGGTGCCGCTGGCAATTGGCAAATCGCCCTTTCGGACCTGCTTCTTGACCTTGCGGGTCTTTCGGCTGCCGTCGTCCTTGCTGTCGGTATCCATGGCCTGCGAAAAGACGGGTCAGCTAAAGCCTTGTCATTCTCCCCGCGTATCGAGGACGGCCAAGCCACTCACATCTGCGTCCTTCTTTTCGCCGTCCTCCTTCTTGTCGTCGTCCTTGACCTCTTCGTCAACTTCTTGGTCCTCGACATAGTAGCCGTTCTCCACGTTCAACACGCCGTGAATGTTGACTCGCGCCTTGAGCTTGCAAATCATGAAGTCTTCCTTGCCGTCAGCCTTGACGCCCTTGACGGAGAAACGACCAATCCAGGGGTTCGTCTTGCCAGGGAGCTCGTCGGAGCTGGCATAGCGAGCCTCCAAGTCGAAAGGCTGTTTTCGGTAGAAGGTGAGGATCTTGGTGGAGGGCAGGACGCCGCCCTTGCTGAAGACGGTCAAGCTAGTATCTTCATCGGGAATATCAGGAGCCTTCTCCCATCCGAATTCGATGGGATAGCTAATGGTATCCTGAACGGTGAAGTCGCGAACTCGGAAGGCCGGCGACAGGATGGCACAGCTGAAGGCACAGCCTCGTGCAACAGCCTCGTCGGCGTTCATTGTGTATGACAGAGGCTTGTCGAAATAGGCCTGGATACGGTCCTTGAGTGCGGGGACTCGGGATCCACCACCGACAATCTCAACAACGTCGATGTCGTCCTTGGAGAGCTTAGCCTGGGCAAGAGCCTGCTCGAGAGGCAGGTGGATGCGAGCCAGCAAAGGCTCGACCATGGCCTCAAACTCCTGTCGAGTGACCATGGCGGAGGCATCCACGTCGTTCATCAGAGACTCGATGTTGACGGGAGCCTGTTGGTTGGCGGAGAGGATCTTCTTCGTCTTCTCGGCGGCAGCAATGGTACGAGCCATGGCCCTGCCGTGGGTGTAGATATCAACCTTGTACTTGCCCTTGAACTCCTTGGCCAGGTGGTCGACGAGGGCCTTGTCGAAGTCTCGACCACCAAAGTTGCGGTCCCAGGCAGTAGCCTTGACGGCCAGCTCGCCCTTCTTGAACTCCACAATGGAGCAGGTGTAGTTGCTGTGGCCAATGTCGATGAAGCACACCCGTCGGGGCTTCTCCTCCGGAGCCGGGAGGTCAAGCTTGGTGATGCCCCAGCCAAGAGCAGCGGCGGTGGTATCGTTCATGAGCCGGAGAACCTTGAGCCCAGCAATCTCGGCGGCATCCAGCAACGCCCTGCGCTGAGAGTCCGTGAACCAAGCAGGAACGCTCAAGCAGAGGTCGGCAACGGGCAGCTTCAGCTCGGCAGCAGTAGTCTGCTTGATCTTGCTAAGATACATGGCGACGAGCTGGGTGGCCGTGAACTTGTCGCTGTTGCCGAGGTAGCTCACCTCGGCGCCAACCTGTCCATTGATGTCGACAAGGGGCGCGGTGACGTATTGCTGCTCAGTCTGGATATCGGGATCGTTGAAGGAGCGGCCGGCAAGACGCTTGAGGCAATTGACAGTGTTCTTCAGGTTGGAAATCTCCTGAGTCTTGGCCGCCTCGCCGAGGTAGCGCGATTTGGGGCCAAAGCCTACCAAGGATCTATTTCGCAGGCGCTCTTTGTTAGCAATGAATGGATTCCATGTGATTTTATTTTTTTATTTATTTTTTTTTTTGGGGAGGACATACGGGGTTGCTCTGTTGGATACTTCATTGGTGATCTAGGAGCCCAAAAAAAAAAAAGGAAGAAAAAAAATCTTGTCAGCGGAAGCTCAGGCTTTGGTTGATGATCGTGATATCCACTCACCACATCGACGCCACGATTTCTCGCGACCGCAATCACCGTCTTGAGCGTTCCGAAATCGACACCTGCGTCGCAGGGAGAGGTTGGTCAGCATGAGGAGAGTCTTTTATTTCCTTTTTTTTTCCCTTTTTTTTTTCTTCTCTTTCGTCTATAGCAGAGAGGGACGCAGTATAGAAATAAGCATGAGAATGGACATGCGGCGGAGGGAAACATACCGACGACGGAAGTCATGATGTCTTTGTTATCTTTGCTATTTCTCCCCTGTCCTTTGGGGGGGGGGGGGATAAGAAAAAAAATAAGAAGAAAAAAAAAAGAGTTCTCTAGAATTCTCTCGAATACACACACAGGCGCACTTTGGGTCACAAGTGAGGGGTCCAGGTCTCTAAAAAAAAAAAGGGAAAAAAAAAGAAAAAGAAAAAGAAAAAAAAGAAAAAGAAAAGAAGGAAAGAAAGAAAGTCGGTTCCGCGGGGTGCGTTTGGAGGCAGGAAATAATTTCGAGTCTGGAGGGTGGAAGCGAGGAAAATTGGGGGGGGCAAAAAAAAAAAAAAAAAAAAAAAAAAAAAAAAAAAAGGGGAACGAAAAACAAAGGAGGGGGGAAAGTTCTTAAGCAAAAGAGGCCGGTTGCGATACAAAGTGGGATGCGAAATGGGTTTGGAGGCGCTGGTTCTGTCTCTCTCTCTCTCTTTCTCTCTCTCTCTCTCTCTTCTCTCTCTCTCTCACTCCCTCTATCTAATATACCTTGGGGGGGGGGGGGGGCGATTGGCGGGCGGTGAGATCAGGTACTGACTGATGCGAACCCGAACAGAAAAATTTACCTTGTAATTAGTAGGTACAAGGTACCACTAAGGTACTATGGGTGATACTAGTACTATTAGGTACCTAGTACTTGTTACGTGCCAAATACGTATGTACATGGGCAAAATCAGCCAGGGCTTGCAGCCTGCCAGAACCAAAAGAGGTACCTGGAAATGGGCGCGGGGCCATCGCAGGAACGTGTACACGCGCCGCCAATTCACTGCGAAACAGTACCCGCAGCCGCCGCCCCGCCAAAGCCACTCGCAGGTATATCTCATGGAATGCTGCAGAATTTTCCAGACTCCGCGAGAAAAATTTGGAAGCGCCACCAAGCCAGAGCACCGACCAAGGGAAAAAAAAAAAAATTAATTAATTAAAAAAAAAAATTAGATAAATAAATAGAGCGAAAAAAAAAAAAAAAAAAAAAACAGGAGCGGTTTTTGCCCAGCGCACATTTTATTAGCAGCAAATCGAAATGGAGAACGAAATTGGGCCCTCTCCCCTTCCTTGTCAAAAGAATCTTCTTTTTTTGTTGTTGTTGTTGCTTACCTAACCAGCAGCCGCCAATGAACCCGCCAAGCAGCCACAAAAGGCAAAATACATTTCTACGGGGGAATTAATTGGCCCTGCAGCTCTGCTAATTCTTTTCTCTTCCCTTCTCTTCTATTATTCTCCTTCTTGGTCTTCCTTGCTCTTCCTTGCTCTCTTCCTTACTCTTCCTTACTCTTCCTTGCTCTTCCTTACTCTTCCTTACTCTTCCTTGCTCTTCCTTACTCTCCTCTCCTCTCCTCTTCTATTCTCTTCTATTCTCTTCTATTCTCTTCTCTTCTCTTCTATTCTTGTACAAAAGTTCACAATTTTACTGTACTTCATACACACATGCCACGAATTACCCCGCCAACTTGGGTTGTTATCAAGTTTGTAAATGCCCCTCTTCGAACCCAGGAATAGCCGCAGCCCCGCCATGCCGGTTTATGGAAGGAAAAGAAAAGAAAAACTCCCAGGCCCCATATATATAAGTATGTACTACCTACCTAGTAGTATATATTATATACGCATCTTCAATGTCATATCCCATCTGCTACCCTAGTAGGCATCTAACCCTCGTACGAGATTGATGACTTGTACAAATTCATGCCGCTGATCTGGCATCAAACAACTCTTCATTTCTGCTCGTCTTGTCTAGCCTAGTCCATAGATTCCACATCAAAACCTCCAGGTATTGGAATTCCCACCCAGCCCATGAATTGTGAAAAAAAAAAAAAGCAAAGAAAAGAAAGGGGTTTATTGTTCCCAAATTCCTACCACCGGCCTCGCCTGGTTTCCCCATGTTGAGAGGTGGTACTTATCCACATTTATATGCAATATCGTGATATCAAACATAACCAAGAAGCCCCATAGTGTTATCGAAAAACTTAATGCTTCTCCCTCTCTCGTACCCGGGTTATGTATATATATATATAGATGTGTGTGTATGTGTGCGTGTATATATACTGCATGTGTAGATATATGTATATATATGTGTGTGTGTAAGTGTTTGAGAGAGTGTGTGTATTTGTGTTTGTTTGTTTGTTTGTTTGAGAGAGAGAGAGAGAGAGAGAGAGAGAGAGAGAGAGAGAGAGAGAGAAAGCAAACCGCACGCCATCATCTTACACATCCGACGATAGATCAATGAGTTCAACATCAGGCGATTCCTTGCTCAATCCGGCACCGGCACCGGGTCTGGTGTTGCGTTGGAATTGTGCCCGCTGAGCAATGGCATATTTTCTCCTATCCTCCTCTCCCATGAACCTATCCATGGATGCGTCCCCGGTTCCGTTGAGCTCCGAGTCATCGAGAGAGCCTCTCCGCAGGACATCCCATGAGGAAGACGGGGTGGTGGACGGCGCGAGCGGTGTCCCAATGCCAACTTCGGATTCGTCAAGGTGCGTATAGATTCCAGCTGGTGTCCTTTGCCTGGCCGAGAACATGCCGTCAACGCCATCAGGAGGCCTGACAACGCTCCTCTTGTGTCCGAGCCCGGTATTGTGGGGCGCGCCCTTGGCGGCGGCTGCCTTTCGCGCCTCACGAGCGGGAAGAAACGATTCCGGAACCACGTTGAGCTCGTCACCCTGCATCTCGGCCTTCTCGACCGCCTCTCGTGCGGTCGTGGTGTTGTCGGCGGCGGCGGCGTCCGCTCGCGGCCCTCCCCAAGTCCTCTGCCCGGCTGTAAATATGCCATACACCATGTAATACCAGTTGAAGAAGGGGTTCAAGACGAACATGAGCGGATACAGCCACACTTTGAAACGCCGAAGTTTTGCGCCAAAATAGAGCATGAGCAGCCAGTTCAGGCCGAGCGACACTCCAATGAACCCAACCGGCAAATCCTTGACTTTTGCCTCAGTCGATATCAGCGCGAGAACCAGGATGAAAAAGAGAAGTGCGGTCGTCCGTATCGTATTCTGCATGAAGCGGACAATGACCAAGAGAGGATACCGCTTCCACAGACGCCAGTCTGTCAGCATGCAAACCTCGTTGGTGATGAAGCCTAGAAACCATCGCCTCCGCTGCTTAATAAGGGAGCGGTAGGTCTGCACGGCTTCAGTTTTGCAAAACGCCGATGTGCACATCTGGATCTGGTAGCGCTGCTTGGCGCCAATCATGAAGAGGTGAGTGAGCCAGCGGTCCTCCCCCAAGTGGCACTTTGCAAAGTCGAAGAGGTCCTCGCACTGCTCCGCTTTGTCCGCAAAATAATATTTGGCCATCCTCCTAAACGCGGAAAAGCGAAGCATGGTCAAGGCCCCGGGAAGGCACGTCACCGATCCGCAGCCGGATTCCACTGTGCGTTCGAAAAGCTGGCCGTGAATGTATTCGATATCTTGAAGCAGGGTGATGATGCTGTGTTTCCTCGTGGTCGACGTGATGACGCCAGTCATGGCCAGCATGTTCCTAGAATTGCCGGGACTGAGCTCCATGTCGTAAACAAAGTTCTGCAGGCAAACTTTATCCAAAATGCAATCGGAATCGATGAACAAGATGAACAGGTTGTCGTTCATCTTGAGGTATTGCTCATACACTCTATCAATGAGCTTGAAGGTTGATTTTTGACAGTGCCTCTTGCCGCCGTGGGGAAACCGGGAGATGGTGATGCGGGCTTCCTTGTATGTGACGTCGATGCTTTTCGGGTAAGATTCCATGGTCAGGGGCACTCCTAGCTTTTCTATCGTGTTCAGATAGAGCTCGTCTTCCTGGTCTCCGTCAAAGGAAAGGAACACATGGATGCAGGCAGCAGGATAGTCGCAGTCGACAACCGAGTTGATGGCCGTGATAAGCACATCAGGCTCTTCCTTGTAGCATGGCATAACAATCACAACTTTGGGGGCGGTAATGTCATCAAGCACTTGCTTCATGCGCTTTGTGCGTCCGAGCTGGTTGGTGACAAGCTGGTAGACGCAGAAGAGCCAGGGCACGGTAAGAAGAATAGAAAAACTCCAAAATGCGAACCATTGAAGGATCGAAACGAGGGATTCTGGGAAGTATTTCGTCACCTGGCTTGGCAGTGGCAGGGTCACCACCATGATCGGGAGAAAGATGCATCTAAAGGAAGGTGGGTGTAAGTAGGCAGCAGGCAGCTCCGTCACCCACGAAGCGTCGGTTGGCTCGTGTGGGATGCATTATATGCACAAGGAAGAGACGAACCTGAAAGCCACAAATGCGATACCAACGACGACGCAGAGGACGTTGATGGACCAATGTTCAGCCTTTCGAAAGGCCTTGTACAGGCAGTAGACGAACGCTGCCAGCCAGAGAAACCACTCCAGCAGCGCCATGATCATCACCACGCCCACAATGGCGGTGTAGACAATCTAGAGAGTGCGCAGCCAAGCTCTTGTTAGCCGCTAATCTCCAACTTATTACGAAATCGATGGTGAATTATTAAAGAGCCCGAAACAAAAAACAAGACGTCTCATCCATGGTAGGCGTTGTCGACAAACAGAAGCCCACTTACATCTTTGACGGGCCAATCTGGCATAGTCGAACCGATAGCCATTTTGTCACACTGGTTACCACGTGTAAGAGCAGCACTGAGAACACGATGATGTTCTAAATCCTACCGTCTAGGCGGACGGTGTAAATGAAGGGCGGTAACTGGTTGCCGGTTCCTCTTGTCCCACCATCACAGACAGATAGATACACACACAAAAAGAGAACAAAAAAAAAAAAAAGAGAGAGAGAGAGAGGGAGAGAGACAGAGAGAGAAGAGGAAGGAAGAGAAGAGGAAGGAAGAGAAGGGGAAAAAAAAATTGATATAGGCCACAAATCCCAAAAGCGTTTATGCTTTCTCACACCAACAGCAGTCAAAAAAGCTTCATGGGAATGTAAAGACGAGGGTAAGGCTCAAAAAGATTTTTCGACGTAACACCCTGTGGCGAGCTGCAATGCGCGCTGCAATGCCACACGCACACGCACACGCACACGCACAGTCCAGAGCAGCAGTAGATTTGCGGCGAATTTCAGCACGCACACCAACGCATGCCCCGTCTCCTGGTACAAATGAGAGAGTTTCGATTTCTACGGGCAAACGGGCGACGACGAAGAAGCGGCAAACAAAAGGAAGAGCGAGCGAGCCAAGGTAAAAAGCACAGCAAAAGGTATGGCCAGATTAGAAACAGGAAGAAGAAGAAGAAGAAGAAGAAGAAGGAGAAGGAGAAGAAGAAGAAGGAGAAGAAAAAGAAAAAGAGAAAAGAAAAGACATCGATGCAATGCCTTTGAGAGGAGTGGCAAGCGGCACACACAACCACCTGCTAGATTTGGTCGTACAGGAGGAGGAGAGAAGTATTAATAGTATACTGTATACGGTATACGGTATACCTTAGTAGTACCTATTCACTTGTAGCTCGTCAGACCCAAACCAGGAATAGGTCGGTTGGCAGCTGCAACTGTCATCACGGCCCAATATGGAACCACGGCCTAATCGGGGATTGCATTCGTATTCCGTAAGAGGGGACAAGAAGAAGAAGAAGATGATGATGATGAGAAGAAAGAAAGAAGGAAGGAAGGAAAGAAGGAAAGAAAGAAAGAAAGAAAGAAAGCAAAAAAAAAAAAAAAGAAGAAAATAGGTAGAAAAGGCTAGAAAAGGCTAGAAAAGAAGAAACAGGGCAAGCGCTATGAGCAGCAGAAGACGAAGTGGGAAAAAAAAAAAAAAAAAAAACTTCCTTTCTGCCATCCGAGGTTGCCCCTTCCGTTGGGTCTAAACGACAATGCAGACAGACAGACAGACTGCGCGCGCGCGCGCACGTACGATCACGGCTACGCAGAGCTTGGACCCTTAAAATAGAACCAACAGCGAACCTTGAGATACGAGAGTCAGTGATGCGCAAAGAACTAACGCGAATCCATTGTTTGTGTGTCTTCAGGAATCATTCCGGCGCACGCATCCGTGTTATTACATACATACACATACCCGCCTAGGAGGGGGGGGGGGGGCAGATTGATAGGCCACCGCAAAACCCACCGATGCGGGGACTCAGCATTCGCCTTGTTTGCGAGCTTCTTCCTATGTAAAGCCTTTGTCTGCACGGGTTGTCTGATGATAGATACAAGAGTGGTGCTGATGTTCCTAATGCAAGGATCCGCCCTTCAGATCCCTTGCATTCCCCCCCCCCCCCCCTCTTTCTCTTCGGGATACAGCAGCTTTGACGCGAAGCTGCTCAAGGGGGTCCCCATCAATCTAATGTGCACATTATGGTCAATCTTATGTAGACGTGACTGCTCCCGTCGCACCGTCCCATCACAATACTAGCTTGCCCTTGCCAAGTCTCGTCAACATAAGAGCCAGCCTTACCTCAGTAACCCCCTTCCTGGCGCCCCACGCGCCCAGTAGAGGGAGGCTACACCTTGGGTCGGTCGGCACCATGTAGTCATGAAATACAGCTAGGCGAACGCCCCGACATGAGTTGAATGGCCCTGCTTGGCTTTCGCACCAGGCGACATGGATGTGGCAGTCGAACTATGCCTTCCGCCTTTCCCCCTTTGCGCCTTTGGGGTTGCTGTATGTCTCCCGTCGCCAAGAACAGCCCGGCTGTTGGCATGGGCATCATGCCTTTGTTCCCCTTTGCAAGCAGTGTCATGGCGCACTGATAACGCCCAAGTTTCAAGGTCAGCAGTAGATAAATAGCGGTGTCGTGCGTCGCTACAGTGAGCAACTGTCGATATATGCACTGCTACCAGTCCACATCGCTAAGCTGCAATTTTCGAACGCGTTGACCTCGGTCCTTGTTTGGCTTATCCACCCGGTTGTGATAGAACGTTGTCGGTCGCTCGTTGCCTATCCCAAATCAGTCCACGCAGAAACCGATGCCGCGAGATCAGGTGCACTCACCATCTTGATCATCGCTGTGCTGAAGGTCATAGTTGAGGACAAGATTTTTTATCCGCTGCTGTTCTTCTCTCTCTGCTTGCTGCTGCGTCTTCATCGCAATTGCAAACGTCGAGTCCGAAGGTAATTCAACTGTGCGAGTCTAGTGCATATGTCAGGCAGGGTCCGCGTGGCAAGCGAGACAAACAAGAACCGTCGGTGGGATAAGAAGAAAGCAACGTACCTGTTGCCGATTGCCTCTCTTTGTCATCAGGGAGAATGCCATGGTACCGCTCTGTCCTGCCTCCCCAGAGCCGGTGGATATCGATTGTTCACGATTTCTAGATCGCACAGGCAGCGGCACATCGAATAACTGTTTGCGCTCAAACTTGCGAGATTCGAGGCTTTCTACCATCATTTTGGCATACTCCCGCTCAAAATCTGCCTCGTCTTCGGGATCGACAGCCTCTTCTTGCCTGGTGACGATGATGGCCTCGTTATACTCACTTTCATGACTGGAATCGTTATCACCATCCTATCGATGATATTGTTAGTAGGCTGGACACGCGTTCGTTCCTTAAACGGAGATGGTATCTTACCTCTGCTTCCTCATCCTCCTCTGAAACGCTTTCGTCGTCGCCATCGCCATCCGCCTCTGCGTCGTCGATTTCGCCATTTTCATCCTCAGAAGATGGGCCACTCGTAGCATCATCTACCTCAACCACTCTGTCCACTCCTGCAGTCTTCTGGTCCTGAGCGATGGCAAGCTGGAAGGATTTAGTCGCTTCTTCGATATCTTCCACGAATTTCCATTGAGGCCTGGTGAGCGCAAATGTATCCAGCACAAGAAATTCAATGTCCAGGGGCAGGGGCGATTTGGTGTGGACGTAATACTGTAAAAGTGTGCATCAGATTAGCCATGCCTCGTCGTGGAATTTCGTCGGCTTGTCTCACCTGGAAAAACGAGAGGAAATAATCGAGCTTCTTCCCAGCCGCACCTCGGTTGAAAAACATCCCACAGGTTTCTAGCATTATAGAAATGAGGCGTATTCGAAAATAATCATCCGCGGGGTCAAAGGGATTGTGTTTGCCCTGAACAGGCGGTCCGTCTATAAGCAGGATTAGTTTTTTTTTTTTTTTTTTTTTGCCGACATTCGCTCGGGGGGTTCCGACAAGACAAGGGAACCTTACTATATCCAAACAGCACGATTTTGTACATGGTGTCGAAAATTACCGGATGTTCCAACATGCGGTAGTTGTAGAGCTCGCCAAGGTATTTGACATCCGCGACACGGCGCTGAGAAAATCTAAAGTCATTTTGTTCCAGTCCAAGGCAAATAGATTCTAGAACGTTATCAATGACTCTGACTACAAAATGCGGATGATGTCGGTAGATTGCGCTCAGAAGAATGCCCAGAAGATGAATGTTTCCATACTTCACTTTACCAGGCTTAGAAAAGACTTTCTCAAGAATAGCAACGACCTGAATTCGACGAGGATATAATTAGCAGAAGAAGGAGGAGGAGAAAATGTGGAAGAGGGGGGGGGGTTCTATAGCGAGAGATAGAGAGAGAGAGAGAGAGAGAGAGAGAGAGAGGGGAGTGTGTGTGTGTGTGTCATATGAGCCTTACCTCTGCTTCTTCCCAGTGGAGTCTCCGAATCTGCTTCAGGATTTTGCTATAATTCCGTTTAGTCATGTCGCCATAAATCAATTTTCGGATAAAGAGCTCCATCGGAGTTCGCTCTTTCTGCTCGATTGCAGGCCGCTCAGGAGGGTCGACGTGGTACACGGCATTGTCAATGAGCATTCTCTCTGGCTGGCCAATGTGCTGAACAGACTTCTTCCTCTGCAACGTTTCGAGGAAACTCGCCATTCTAGGCGCGGTTTCAGGGTTCCTGAGAAGGTACCGGCCACAATTCTCAATTAAATTGCACAAGATTTCAATGTTCATCCGAGAGAAATCGTCAAGGCTGACCTTGAGGCAGTGGAAGACAACATGCTCAGGGACTACTCCAAACTTTGTGAGCTCTGCCAAGTATCGAATGTTACTCAGCCGAACTTGGCCCAGAAAATCTTTCTCCTTGCGCCGCTGCAAACTACGAAACTCTGCATCCAGATAATCGACCAATCCTTTTGGGACATCTGGCATATATCTACCCAAGGTGGCAACCAGACGGGCCCACGATGGCAGCAAATCGCTCCGGCCCTTGGGGACTTCCGTCAATGCCTTGACCAGTCGGTTGCGCGACGCCTTGGAGTTGAGAAAGCAGAAGTCAATAGCCGTCTGATCAATAATGTCCTTGTTGGTGAGGTCTGGCAAGCGGGCCAGGATGGCATCCACCTGGGCTCCAATAGTCTTGTTAGCAATGGCCATTGATTGGTCATCGATAGGCTCCGAGGTCTTTGTAGCTTCTGAACCTTCGGCTGGATCGGATTTCTTGGCAGTCTGCTCCTCAGTCTCCGGCTTCTTCTTCTTGACATCCTCGAGGAGAATAGCTGGCACCTTTCCCTTGAGGTCAACTAGATTTTCGTAGAACCGGCGTTCGTCTTCATCCTCCCAAATGCCGGCACCTTCAGCCATGGACCGCAGGTAGTCGCCAGTCTTGACCAGGCCTATGGAGCTGTTTGAAGCCGCAAGAGGATCATTGGAATCCTTCAAGCTAGGCATTTCGGCGCCGACGGCGTCTGCTATAACTTGAGCATTGGCAACCAGCCTATCTTGGGCCTTCACCTGCTTCTCATAGTTGGCCTGCCTGTCTTCGAAGACTTCTCCGGACTTGACGTAGGCCTCCGCGTTGCGTCGCGCCTGAAGATGGATCGATTTTTGGTCACGAACAATGTGATTGGCAACATCGTCAAAGTACTTTTTCAATATTTCCTTGAACTTCTCGGCTAATTCGGGGGCGGTAAATGGTTGGTCCTCCTCGACGAGGGAATCTTTTGCGTCTTCGTTGGCTGGTATGCCGTCGTCTTCTCCGGGCTTGCGGCCTTCAGGCATGGTCGCTCGGATCCCCAGAATGTCCCAGCTGAAAGCCTTCACAAAGACGACAAGCAATGGCAAGTTGGCGTGCTCCCTATCGTAGCCGAGCAGATCCTTCAAGACTTCGAGAGGAAACGGGTCAGAAGAACTACCCGGTTTGGAGCTGCTCCGAGCCTTCAACTCCACTGATTTGCCAGTAGCGCCTTTGGTTGCATCATCCGGTTTACTGGCATCATCCAGAGTCCTCAGGACGCCGACTAACCAGAGCTCGGTGATAACCCTGAGGAGAGCACGCTGGCGAGTGATGCGCTCTTTCTCTTCCTTCTCGCGGACTTCCGCCGGCAGGCTTTTGAGAATGCTCTTGTCAGGCGTAGCCATGCCTTTGCCGAGCAGCCAGGTAAGGTACTCGGTAAACTCAGCGGGGCCAAACCGCTGGTGGAGAGCGCTCACGATTTCAACCGCGGCCTCAATCTCTCCTATGGATTTGAGCCTACAGAGCCCTTCGTAACATGCAGATATGATCTCGGATAGGTATTTGTGCAGGCTCAGAGTTCGAATCTCCTGCAGAAATGTCGAGAGAGTTGCGGCGCTAATAGCAGTCCGTAGCCTTTTTATAAAGGCCGTGTTCTTCTTGAGTGACGAGTCAAGCGAGCTGCTGACATTTATGAGACCTTGGTCCTGGGAGTTAGCCGGATGGTTTGAAAGTCAGAGAGGATATCCGTTCCCTATACCTTTGTCGCCATCCCAAGCCTTTTCGTTAAGAGCCCGCAGCTCTCCTAATGGTCATTGTTAGCCCATAGACGGCCTGTCAGCAGAATCGCAAAAAAAAAAAAAAAAAAAAAAAAAAACACCACACACGCTTCCTTGCACGATCCATGGCAACCCGCGGGGTGAGTATGGATTGCGACAGCCGATTCTTATCGCGGCACTACATTCGAGCGTGACGCTGGACTGCTAGGGGATGCACTGCCCTAAAACACGGCACTGTTGTTGAGCAAGGCGAACCAGCAGCATCGGTGCGTCCGAGGAAACAGGTCGGACGGGGAAAACAAAGCGCTGGGTAGTTCGTCCAGGTAACCAGCACTCCCAGCCTTGGACTTTTGCGGCCACAGGGATTAACGCAAGGCTGTGAGCTATGTGAAATGGCTAGAGAACTCTGATACAGCGAAATTCCCATTTGACGGATAATGGCATCCGTCATCACGGGCTTAATTCAAGATATGCGGCGCTAAGTCGGTTACTGGCACTGACCGCCGGAACAACATGACGGCGAGATGGAGCTTAGCCTAATGCGTAGAACGTGCCTCCCTTTTAGGTCAAACGGGGTTAATTATTGCAATCTACAAGCCAATCACGTCACCACTTCCCTCGCTAAATCGATCAACTTTATTCCGTACTCCATACTCTGCACATGTACATGTACCAGGTACAGAGTACGGAGTGCGCAGAGAAAGCACCCAGTTTCAAAATGGAGCCTCGCATGTTGAAGCTTCTTTCATACAAGCGGGCGCAATACAGGCGGCGAGATACATCTGATGAGTCGCAAATAGGACTGCTCATCAGATTTTTTCCCCCCTCAGAAATAATAATGATGATACACAAACCAGTAGTTCATTATCAATACCCGAATCTCGCCGACTTCACAGGGTAAGCACAAAAATCATCACCTGTATTGAGTGGTGAAATTGCTACTCTCTATTACGGAACACCTGAGTGCTAAAGGTAGCTAAATGTTGCTGAAGCGCATTCTGAAAATAAGCTCATCTCTCTTTGTCAGCCTTTTCTTCAATATGATTCTATCCTGCCGCCCTTTTGGAGTCTCCCATGATGCAGCCCGAATGAAAATTGCTGGACGTCGCTCACACAGGGGGGGAGGAAGGAGGGAGGCAGGAGGGGAGTTGCTTTTCCTCGCCCTTTTCCTCACCCGTTTGTTACTTCTTTTCTTTTTCTTTTTTCCTTTTCTTTTCCCTTGTTCTTTTCTCTTCTCTTCTCTTCTTCCCTCTTTCGAATGACTTAAAACCTTGATATATGCCCTGCTATCCTTTCCCGACGCCATGACCAAAGTTTCTCAACACAATCACTCCCTTGGGACATTATGAGTGCCCGAGCACAAACGAGTTATCAAACCGAAAGCACGTGCTCAGTCTTTGCGGCAAAAGGCAAAAACAACTATATGTCATGTGATCCCACATGACCCGTAACAACGAGTAAGCTGGGAGTAGAACAAGCAACGAGAGCGAGTGTCGGATGTTCAATGCATCGCCACACTGGGTTACGGAGCGTTTGATCCGCGTTAGAGGAATCAAAATCTATGGCCTCCAGCCTCCGAGCCTCCGGCCTCCGCGCCTGCGGAAGACCCACTCCCCTCGCCTCCATGATTCTCGGGATTCGGATAGTAATAGGCAGAAACGGCGATGGCGACGTAGAGAGTCACCAAGAGGAAGCCCTCGAGATAGTTGCTCTTTTGGTCCTGCAGGAATCGACCAACGGTCAAAATGGAGAGAATCAACATGACCAGATCAAAGACGCCAAAATCTAGATCCAGAGCCTTATTGCGTCCCCAGGCAACGACAACAACCAGGGGAGCGTTGAAGAGGGCAGTCTGGAGGGTGGCACCCAGGACGTGAGACAGTGCAAAGTTCATCTGATTATCCCATGCTTCATCTATGGCCGTAATATGCTCGGCGAACTTCTCGACCAGGGGAACCAAGATGAGACCCATGAAGGCATCGGATACCCTCGACTTTTCAATGATATGTTCAATCTGCAGGACGAGGGTGATGGCAATCAACGTGACGAGAGCAACAGAAATACTCAATGCAATGATACACTCCGTCATAGTGAGCTTGTCCTTGGCGGCGTCCTTATGGCCGTCGCGGTCGCGCTCTTCGTCGAGTTCAAAGATGGCGTGGTAGATGCCATGGTGCGTTCGGGCCTGGAAAAAGACATAGACACTATAGGCGATAATGAGGAGGACGGAGACAATTCGCGAGATGCTAAGGGACTTGGCGGCGATCTGATCAGCCGTCAGACTGGATTCCGGCAGGCCTCGCTGAAACACAGTGGGAATAGCCAACGCCACGCCGCTAGAATCGTGGGTAAGCTCGTGTCAATCGCCAAGCACAAGAAAGACGGGGTCGGATCTCGACCACAAGGCAAACGGGTGGGAACCAACATACGCTGTAAGAAGCAAACCGCTACCGGCCTCGCTGATGGTGTCGCTGAAGCTCTGTTCCTCATGATATATTCCCCCGACGAAGAAGCAGAGCCCTAAACAGAGGAGCATGGTGGCTAGGATCGAGCCGAGGATGGCGGCTTTGATGACAAGAAATTGGTCCTTGGAGAGCAGAACCAAGAAGAGGATAATCTCGACGATGGAACCGACCGTTGTCTCGATGAGCACTCCGAAAACATGGGGGACTTTGCGTGCAAACTCCTGGCCAGCGAATCCGATGAGATTGGCACAAGGTGCCATGGCAATGTAAGATAGGGTGAAGATGAGAATGTGTTCAGATGGCAAGGTATCTAAATCCGGCACACAAGTTCGGAATCAGCAATGGCCTCGGCTGCACAGCACAGCAAGTCGATGCGCGGGAACATCCATCAAGACCGGGCGGGTGAAGCCTCGCTGACCTCTGGCCCATGGGACTTACATCGAACAGCCAAGGCGACGGGAACAATAGGCCAGAGCACATTGATGGCCGCACTGGCTTTGCAGGAAGACCGAAAGCAAATCCTGAAGAAATGCCACGGGTGAATGCCGCCGCGGCCACTCTCTCCGCCGCTCTTGATCCTAAGAAGCTTCATTTTCGGGCCTGCACTCCGCCATTTGGTCCGCTTGTGCTCGTGGCTGGTATTGGGGTGAGGAAGTGTTTCCCCAGCGCCGTACGATTTGTCGTAGACAGGACCAGGCTCGAGGGTGTCGTTGTTGACAAGACTTCGCTGCTGGCCCTGGGAGCCGAAGCGGCGATGACTTGGACTGGCCATCGAAACGGCTATGAACCAAAGCGCGAGGTCGATTCGAGTGGGGTTAATTTATCTCCCTCCTGTCCCCTGTGTGTTTTGGTGCAAAAGCCCAAACTTGGTGGTGTCCAACATGGACGACTGCTTAGTCGGCGGCTAAGCCTGGGGGGGGGGGGGGATGGGCGAGTAAAATATTCAGTGACTCGGCCTGCTTCAGCTCTGGGTACTGGGCGAAAACTAGGACGATTCTGCTTCACGAGCGTCGTGGCGCAGGCTGAGCCAGGGGACGACGACGTGGCACGCTCCCGGTGGCTCCAGATGGTACGGGTCAGGCTCCGGAGGTATAGGAACTTGGTAGTAAGTAGTAGTATTATTGTGGCCTTGCAGAAAACGGAGTGTCGCAAGTGATCCTGTTGCCAACGACCCTGGCCTCTCTATTGGAAGGATCGGCTGTGGCTTGAAGATGGATTCCGTTGGAGAATTGCTAGGTTCTTAGGCAACCAACGGCATGGAATACCTAGTAAACATGCCCGAGGCAATCGGCTGCTTCTTGCAAATGTCGGTGGCCATTACATACGAGGCACCAATTGACAGAGCAATTCCAAGTCGTATCCATGGATATCGAGTCCGCGATCTCATGGGCCCCTCCCCCAAAATCCAAGGCACCCATGTCGTGTGGGCAACATGTGGATAAAGCCCTTTCGTACGGAGTACTCCCATACGTACATAGGCATGCTGAGATGTGCACAGCGGACCCGGCTTGAGTGAGGCATAACC
The DNA here is from genome assembly GCA_020631695.1 of Trichoderma cornu-damae. Classification (NCBI taxonomy): domain Eukaryota; kingdom Fungi; phylum Ascomycota; class Sordariomycetes; order Hypocreales; family Hypocreaceae; genus Trichoderma; species Trichoderma cornu-damae. Next base: position 4,121,963 of record CM036089.1, read on the forward strand.
CCCGAGGCACTAGCCATCGCGTGAGGAGACGAAGGCGGCAGCGACGATGATGATCATGGATTGATACAACATCCAAGCATGATTTTTTTCCAACAGGCCCTCGCAGAGAAAGATGCTTGCCCGTGCTAGAACTTGCTAGATAAAGTATCAGGAGTGGAAACAATGCCGTCTTCTCCAGTAAACAATATCTCCAGGGGGGGGAGCCATGAAAATTTTTGTCATTTCTCATCCACTGCAGGGCCACTGTCCATTTTTTTTTCTTGTTTTTTTTTTTCCCTTCCCATAACACGGAGTGCTTCAGGTAGCAAATCCGAGCGCCTATGTGTCTGGCGAGCATGAATCAAAACAAACCATAGGTTTTGCAGGCCACCCCTGTGAACGGAATAGCTTAAACTAAACATGCATGGCCTTAGCGCTGGACCAGCCGGTTGGCTGCCTCCGCGCTATTCGTGCTTTATTCGCAGCTCTAATTTTACCACCGTGATGGTCTTTCTGTATTTCGTATTCTCAGCCGTACCCAACACGTTATGCTGGAGTCCATACAGAGTCTATCCAGGGCCGTTCAACATGCCGAGAGCTGCACAAGTAGAAGTCTTCGACATCTGCAAGTGTATTACCCTGCGGAGAAAGCCGATAACATCATCATGTTTTACGAAGTAGCTGTTGCCAGACCCCCTCTGCCACTCAACGGCTCATTTCCCCAGGGAGCATCTCGTCTCTGCACTCCGTGCTCATAGTTCGGGAACCTCTTCTTATTAGGAGGCCACATCTGACCCTATTATCGCGAATCGAAGCCACAGGCTCATAACATACAGTGAATGGATAACTCGTGTGAAATTTGACTCCGCCATTTTAAACTAATCGTCCGAGGCCCCTATAGCGTCTGGACAGGCTCGATGGCGTGGAAGCCATCGAGAGTGACCGTGACGGCGCCAGCTTGAACAAGCTAAGACAGGCAACATTAGTCATGGGGATAGACAAAATAAGGAAACTGAGCTTCAAGGGCAAACCTACAGCGCGGGATAAGTCTTCTATCAGATCATCGGCATCCTCGATACCAACGCAGAGGCGAATAATATCCTCAGGCATGTGCCGTTCTCTTCGGGTCTTGGCATCGATGCTGGCATGGCTCATCTGGCAGGGCATGCTGATGAGGCTGTTTACACACCCAAAGCTGACGCTAATGGTCCACAAACGGGTTGCCTCTACGATACGCTGCGAGACCGCGGCGTCGCCCGTTTCAAAGGACAAGACCGCACCAGCTCCTCTGGCGGTGGCCCAATGCAAATCATACTGTGGGTGAGACTTGAGGCCGGGGTACCGCACGCGGAACCCATGCGACTCTAGGAACTCGGCAATTGCTTGTGCGTTGGACTGCTGCTTTTCCATGCGGATAGCCAAAGTCTTGACCCCCCTCATGAGCAGAAAGGAGTCGTTGGGCGAGAGCCCGCAGCCTGTTGAGTTGATTGTGAAGTATAGCTTATCGCCAATCGCCGCATCGTTGCACGCAATCACACCGGCCATGATATCGTGATGTCCAGAGAGGTACTTGGTTCCCGATTCGTACACAACGTCCGCACCCACATCCAGAGGGTTGAACAGCATAGGGGACAGCATTGTATTATCAACCACCACGAGAGCCTTTTCATTGACTTGATGCGCCAAACGAGCAATGGACGAAATATCCACGATTTTGATGAGGGGATTGGTAGGGGTCTCGAGAAGCACCATCGTTGTCTTTTCCGACAGACGCTCCTTGACGGCGTTGACATCTGTCGTGTCGACATGGTGTACGACGATCTGCTGGTTGGTGGCTAGATATGTGAGCAAGCGATGGGTGCCGCCGTAGAGATCGTCGCCGGTAATGACTTGGTCACCGGGCCGCAGAAGTCGTGAAATGACATCGAGGGCCCCCATCCCAGAGCTGACGGCCAAGGCGCGGTTTGCATTCATGATTTTGGCGAGGTGACGCTCGAGGTGGGTGCGCGTGGGATTGCCGGATCTTGTATAGTCGTATTCCTGTTGGCCGCCGTTGGCAGAGCTCTGTTTGAAGGTCGCGGACTGATAGATTGGAGTACTGGAAGCGCCATATTGGTCTTTGCCCTCGGTATATACCAGTTCGGTCGCGAGAGCATAGCGGCGCCGTCCGTTTCGAGGACTCGACGGCGCAGGTGAAGGTGGGAGGTCATGGCCGTCGAGGTCGACGCGTTTGAGGGGATTGGCAGACTTGTCGGATTGACCGTCGGGCAAAGGAGCGGCCATGTCTGGATGGATGTATGGAGGCAGGAATTTCGACAACGTGTGACCGGAGCCTAATATTGATCAACCGATAACATATAATTGTGTGGCAGTCCCGCACAAGCCGGGAGCCAAAATGAAAAAGAGAAGGTAGGTCGATGCACAGAAGAAGCCAGAAAGAAGGCCGCGTAGAGACTGTCGCGACGAAGTATATGTGGAAGTTGAATGATTTGTTTTGGGGGTGGTCTTGTTTTTCTTCCCTTCCTTCTTTCCTTTCAGCGGAAAAGAAATAAGGCGGCAAGGGGGGGGGGGGGAAAAGGAAAAAAAAAAAAAAAAACCACAATTCAGTGCCAACTCACTATGTGTAAGCTCGGTGCGGAAGTCAATTGGTTGAAATGGTTGAAAGTCGCAATTCTCTGGAGAATGACAGTAGAGGGGCTGTAGCCGCTCCGCAGAACGTTTTAGTGGTTGCGATTGCGATACCGGCAACTCGGTCCACGCATTACCTTAGCAAGGTGCCTGATATAGGTGTACTAAGGTACTGGGCACCTTAGGTAAGGCCATTAAGAGGTACCTAGTAGGTCCTATCTTAGGTACCGACTGTTGTAAAGTTCTCCATTGTACTCCGCAGTACTAAGGTAGGTATTTCACCAAGGTATAGTACCTACTAGAAACCTCGAGGCAAGGTACAAAGCACGACGGAATGCTTGCTGCCGCCGAATTGTCACGTAATTAGGTAATCTTGGTTCAAACGGGTTTGGTTTCCCTCCATATACTCTTGTCTCGTGTGAAAAAGGCTATATTCAATTCTATTTCTATCTGAATATAGTGGTGTATGTATGTATATGCATCCGTATATATCGCCATCTCTATTCCCTCTTATGTGCTTATTAGCCTGCGTGGGCCACGATTTCGCTCACCAGATCACCCTTCTCTTCGCTGTAGTAGGAGCAAATTTGAGAAGGAAGCGGCACCTCCTTGTAGTCGTCGTCCGGCCCGGACAAAATGTTCAAGTTGATTCCGGCGCACTTGCTTGTGAACAGCTTGGTGCTCGAGCTCTCCTTGCTAAGATAGACCTGCGCGCTATCAATCTGATCTAGCATGACGGTAGGGACAGTGCCAAGGACTTGAAGTGCGAAATTGTTCGCCTTCACAACATCCACGGTAGAGACTAGTGTGTCAACGACGAGGGATAGCCGAGTCGAGTTCTCCACAGTGACTTGGTTGGCCTTGCCCTTGATAATGACGGTGGTGTTGTTGCATCTGCTAATCAGCACGGATTGGGTGAGGGATGCCTCAATCTCCACCGGCTGAGGCTCCTTTTCGTAGTTCTCCTGCGGACAAGTCAGTACACGGCGGCGGCTTCGTTCTTCATGTCCACGGGCCAGGATACATACGATAGTCCACTTGTTGGCCTCGAGGACTTTTGTGGCTGGCTTTTTGACTCTCATGCTCTCGGGTTTGGGCTTTTTGCCTGGAATGGGGCTCTTTGCTCGGGGAGCTTCCGAGACAGTAGACCCTGCACGTAGGGCCGGATTCTTGTGCGTCATCTCCGACCTGTCCACCTTGCGGAGGCCCGCAGTCACAGATTCACCTCTATTGAGCTCTGAAAACACTGCCCCGAAGCCTCCCGCGGGCGCTGCGTGAGATGCCTTTGCAGATTCAACTGGTATGTCCAGCACCGGAGGCGGGCCAGGTGGAGGCGGCGGCGGCGGCGGCGGCGGAGCCGCACCAGCAGAAGGAATGCCACTATGCGGAAGCTGCTGCGCCGCCTTACTAGAATCTAATGACTTGGCAACCTCCTCAGCCGGCTCTCCCCTCGGGTTCCAAGCGACGCCGGAAGCATGGTGTTGTTTGACGTAGTCACCGAGGCCATGGAAAACTTGGTAGAAAGACTGTACCCACTCAACCTGTTTGGGATCACTGTAGCAGAAAAAAAATCGTTAGCCGATTGCTCGCAAATATCTAGTCTCAGCCAGCATTGGACGCACTTGTCCTTCTGCTCCACCAGGACCCTGTTGCCAAAGAATTGCGCGGCGCTCAAGGATTCCTCGACATGGTTGAATGGGCGGTGATCGACATTCACCCAAGCCAGGACCATGATTCCATCCGCAACGGCGCTCAAGTGGCTATACATTGGATCGGGTCGATTCGATTCTTTGAGCTCGGTTACGGCCATGAGTGCCTCGTTGATGGGTTTGAACAAGTCTTGGTAGACGGCCAAGCCAGGTCCTGAGATATCTGGCTTGGCGGCCTTGGTAGCGATCAGCAAAAAATTGCGCTGTTCCCGGAATCCCCTAAGGACCTCAGACGCCTACGCAGCAACGCCCATGGTTAGTTCATCCGACTGGTCTCGCCAAAGATTTGAGGACAGGATTGCGCACTTGTTGAGCAACGACGCCTCCGAGCTGGCTGCTAAGCTTGACATATTTATCGAGGCTGGTATTTAAGAAGACGTCGAAATCTTCTATGGATTCGGGCAGCGCCTCCTGAGGCTCTTTCAGAGTGGGCGGCAGTGGTGCTGCGGCGGTGTCCGATAGGGGAGTCGCAGGTTGCCCAAGACCGGGGACGTCCTTGGGAAGTTCCGTTGACGAGGCAATATCCTCGAGGCGTGAGGTCGCGGCTTCAAGTCTGCCAGAACAATCAGCAAAGCCGAAGCGATTCGCTGTAAGCAAATAAACCGGTTCCATACCTTTTGATGAGGGTCGTCAAATTGTGCATGTGGTTTTGGGCTGCCATGGCCGTAAGCTTATATAATGGCTTTCTGTGTGCGCAATCAAAAAAAGGCTATGCCGTATTTTTCTGTAAGTAGTCGTCGATGAGAGTAAAGGATCGCATGAACACAAAAAAGGACATGTGTTTATTCGTGGCCAGAATGCAGTGACGAACCAAAGGCTCCTCTAGTACTCAGTAGTCTCGAACGAGGCAGCAGTTATAATTAATACATGTAATGATGGGCTTTGATTATTGGCACTCCGTGGAGGGGGGTCCGCCCTACTAGTAATACCTAAGGTATACCTATAGTAGATACGCACCTAGGCAGGTGGGTAAGGTACCTACTAGGTAGGCAGCGACTACTACTAGGTACTAGGTACTTATAGCTAGTACCAAGGGACTATGCCTGCAAAGGTATTACTACTAGCATGCAGTGATAACGACCAAGGTACCTAGAACGAACCTACGGATATACCAGGTACCTAGGTACAAGGTATCCACCTGCAGTACTGTTTACTCCTTACGGAGTACGGACTAATAGGTACCTAGGTACCTAACTCCATACCAGCTTAGCACATCTAAGGTATTCACCAAGTCCTTTGATAGCCATTAATTTTAAGTACCTTTTGTATAATAATGGCAGAACATTGACAATCTATACAAGAAGGCGATACTGGGGGGGGAAAAAAAAAGAAAAAACAAAAGAAAATAAGAAAAACAGTAGATATTGCTTTTCAAATTAAATGAAATTCTTAAAAAATATATTATATACTATAAATAGAACTAATTTCCCAAAAGGCGGTTTATTTTTTTAAAAAAAAAATCTTTTTATTTATTTATTTATTTATTTATTTATTTATTTATTTATTTATTTATTTATTTATTTAATTTTATTATTTTTTATTTTTTTTTGCAAGAAGAGGCAGATTTGGGGCTAGCCTTTTTTTTTTTTTTTTTTTTTTTTTTGCTGCAATGACCGTAACAGGATGGGAGGGGGGGGGGGGGATCTTCCCTGGATACGAGGCGCTCTTCCATACACGTTACGTTTTGGGCCTTTGGCCTCCCGTCTCTTTGTCACAAACCACACTGGCTTTGATCAATCCAATTCAGTCACCGCAATTGCGAAAAAAAGCCACCCGCGTGCAGTGCGCGATTAACTGAAGACTATTAGATGTTTTCATAAAGTCTTCTTCGATTCCAAAATGATGCCACGGCATCACGCAAGCGGGTTTTCCAAGGGATATCCACGCGCCGACACCTTTGAGATTTCTCCCCATAGGTATTTTCTCTTCTTCCTTTCTTTCACGTGGAATTCAAACTAATTTGGCATGCTGACCAAATTTCTCCCAGATTTCAACCAAGGGCCACTATCCCTCCCCATCGAAAACACAGGAGGACGGCGATTCGTGTTGGCATAGCGGTGGCTGTCATTGTCTTTATCGTATTTTGGTTTGGGCAACCCCGATCCGTCGCTTCTCTGATCTCACTCGGCATCCTATCTGGATATGAAGATTTGAAACTGGAAACCGTCCGATACTATGACCTCACCAACGTCCAAGGAACCTCACGTGGCTGGGAGCGTGAAGAACGTATACTTTTATGCGTACCCCTTCGAGATGCTGAGCAACACCTGCCGATGTTTTTCTCCCACCTGAAGAACTTTACGTATCCTCACAATTTAATTGACCTTGCCTTTCTCGTCTCCGACTCCAAGGATCGAACATTAGAAGTTCTATCGGAAAATCTAGAGGCCATCCAAGCCGATCCTGACCCTAAGCAGCCATATGGAGAAATTTCAATCATTGAGAAAGATTTTGGCCAAAAGGTGAACCAAGACGTTGAAAGCCGTCACGGATTTGCCGCCCAGGCAAGCCGCAGAAAGCTCATGGCCCAGGCACGCAACTGGCTTCTCAGCGCGGCCTTGAGACCGTACCATTCTTGGGTATACTGGCGTGATGTGGATGTTGAAACTGCACCGTTTACAATTTTGGAGGACCTGATGCGCCACAACAAGGATGTGATCGTTCCGAGTATGTGTGTCCGGAAGCGCACATTTCGTCCCCCCCAACACTAACAAATGACTTTTTTTTTGTTCTTTTTTTTTTTTTTTTTTTTTTTTTAGATGTCTGGCGTCCCCTTCCCGACTGGCTCGGTGGCGAACAGCCTTACGACCTGAACTCTTGGCAAGAATCAGAAACTGCGCTTGCGCTGGCCGACACGTTGGATGAGGATGCCGTTATTGTAGAGGGCTATGCCGAATATGCCACTTGGAGACCGCATCTTGCCTATTTACGAGACCCCTACGGTGACCCGGATATGGAAATGGAGATTGACGGAGTCGGAGGAGTCAGCATTCTGGCAAAAGCCAGAGTCTTCCGTACTGGGGTTCATTTCCCCGCCTTTAGTTTTGAGAAGCATGCTGAAACAGAGGGGTTTGGCAAGGTGAGTCACATTGGGGCCAGCTAGCGTTCGGAATGGTTTACTGACAAGCTCGCTAGATGGCAAAACGAATGCGATTCTCTGTTGTCGGTCTGCCGCACTATACTATATGGCACTTGTACGAACCTAGCGTTGATGATATCAAACATATGGAAGTCAGTGTTTTCTCACTGTTGCCACCCCCCTTCAGGGTGTTTTTTTGCATATTCTGACCAAAAATTCGCTGCAGGAAATGGAGAGAGAAAGAATTGCTCGTGAGAAGGAAGAGGAAGAAAGAAAGATCAAGGAGCAACAGATTAAAGAGGAATTTAGTGATGCCAACAGTCAGTGGGAACAGGACAAGCAGCAGATGCAAGATCTGAAATTGCAGGATCAGGGAAACGATAAAGAGCCTGGATCAAACCAGGGTGCAGTCGCAAAGGCAGCCGGGGCTGTAGAAGGGCAAAAGGGGGACTAAGGACAGATGAAATCATTTAGAGCAGTACTTAATTTATTCCGAGCAGGCATGGGTTTCTATATACACAAATGCAGGCCAAAGCCGCCCATAAATATCACCTTCCGATGACTCCCATGTCAAGAATAGCGAAATCGCGAAATGCATCAACTTGTGCTCCGTGCCAACCAACACAGCTGCCCATTCATCCGCGCCCCAGTCAGGTATCCTTGGCTCTCTGTCGAATGGATTGCATAACAAAAAAGTCAGAATAGATAATGCCTGCGTGAACACATGTCATACCGAACGGCTCAGCTCTGCATCGACAAGGCCTGAGTGATTTCGTTTGGCTGTCAAAAGGCTCATTCGAAAATATAATGCCTTATACGTAGAGATAGTTCAGTTTGATTATTCAAAGGACCGCATGTGAGTGCCGGAATCATGTTTGCACACTCTGTTTTCAAGGCTATAAAAAACAAACCAAAAACCCCCCACTGTCCCTGTGCCCTTGTGCAGTCTTTGTGATGTAAAAATACCCATCGTCTGGTCGAATCTGACATGTAGTGGAATTGAAAAAAAAAAACACGCATGGGTGGCATCAAGTTTAAGAGAAATCGAAGCGTTCAGGAAGAAGGATAGGTGCAATAAGCGTCCAAATGTACATGCCGTGGCAGATCCAAGCGCTGACAATCTTGACCCAGCTAGCACCGTACGTACGGCCAACCGTGGCAAAGCTGCCGTCCCGAGTAGACTCCTCATAGTTGAGAGTGAGAAGCGTGGATACCCATGCAGTGGCCAAGAAGAATATAATATGAAATAGTGAGTAGTTGTATTGCGTGCTCGATCTCTCGTCGTCGTGTGCATGATCGCCGCCAGCGTCGCTTTCATCGTCTGACAGCAGTGCATCGGCGGGCAGACTACCCTCTTCCACGGCGCGGCGCAGAGCCTCTGCCCGCATTTCACGACGATCCAGAGGTTGCTGCGTGACTAGGTCATGCTCATCATCTGGAAGTCGAATCATGTCACCGTTGCCTCCTAGACCAAGGCTTTGGGTAGCCGCGCGGGTGGTAGTGTATGCAACCGTGAGCATTGTGACGATGGCTCCGATGACCACGGATGTGGTTCTGGTCCCTTGAGCGCGAACCAAGGGGTTGCAGTTCTTGTCGTCCGGTTCCATGGACACGGCTGACATTGTCAAGTACGTGCAGTAGACTGCCACCATTGCAGCTTGGGCCAACCCAGCCTTAGGGTTGTATTCCTGGATAGTGGGATTGATCGATACAACGGATATGATCAGCCAAAGGATAAGGTTAACAGTGATGGCAGCTTGGTTCATGGCGCATTGCCCCTGAGCAAAGAAGATGTACTGGACCACAGTCATGGCTATCGATGCCAAGTACATCCCCAAGGTCGAGCCTATGAGGACGAAGCGCCAGAACCTGGAGTCGGTCTCCTCGATTTGCGCTAAGCAGTACTCAGCCCAAGTGTGTGCCAAGTCCACGAGCAAAATAAGACCGAGGATGAGGAACAACATGGCGGCGGCAAAGGAGACGTAATTTCCCCAAAACATGAAGAACTTGTCTGGAATAAGGAAGGACATGACGATGAGTGCCAGCCAAGCAATGATCTTGGGTCCCCAATAACCATTCTGTATAGCGGCCCGGGGGCTTTTGGAAGATCGAACGCCGAATAGAAGACCAGCGAAGATTATGTGCAGAAGCCCGAGGGCAAAATTGATCCGATGAGCAGCCAACCATCCATAGCATTGTCCCGTCGGGCAGTTGATTTTGACATAGTCAAGCGTGAGATGCTGGAGCTTCTCAATGGCCCAATCCGTGAGCATAATCCATGCTAGGATTGAGTTGACGAGGAGAAGCAGGGCATAGGCAATGCGCGTAGCGATACTATCACAGGACTGTCAGTGAATTATCAAACAGCTAGTTGCGACTTGGATACCGTTACCTGTTGCCACATTTGCCACACGCGCTACAGACCATGGAGCACGTCGCCGCACCACAGCAGCTGGCCAAGCAAGATGCTGCCTATGCAGCACAAGGTCAGCAAGTCAACCGCACCATGGATACTCCTCAAAGACGCCGAAACAACGGATATATAATCAGGGATTCAGGGCGCAAGGGCGCAGATCGTAACGTACCGTGCTCAGGCTGGGCACCGCAAGCAGCGGTAAGGAGAGAAGGGCGCCCATTTCCGGAAAAAATGAGGCATGTGCCCCTTTCCAAAGGAAAGAAAGAAAGAAAGGGGAGAAGAAAAGGGAAGATGGCGGTTGATGGTGTTGGCGTGCAGAAGAGGTTTGAAAGGGATAATGCGTCTGTCTGACGACGACGGTACGGGTACGGAGCGCCCGTGACCCAAGCAAGATGACATAACAGGACGTAAACAGCTAAGCGCGACTTTGTATGCTTGTATAGGCAAGTCCTGAAAATAGGCCCGCTTAAATACATAGAACCTAGACGAGCTACTAGGTACTAAGGTATACCGTATACACGAGTACAGTACTACTACCTAGTATGGACATACGGTATTGCAAAAGTTATGCAATATCTTAGTAATTTTACAGCTATCAATACAAAAATCTAGTGGGGGAAAGCGCTCAGAAGGTGATAAATATCGTAGTTTTTCTTCTTCTTTTTTTTTTTTTTTTTACCATAATCATAGTACGAAGGTACCTAGTAATAGCCATGCATACATCTACAGGTAGTACCTTATCTACCTTACCTTGGTGCCTAGCCTTGCCTCTATGTCAAGTATATACACAAGTACCTAGTACCTAAATCTCAGTCTTCTTCCTCCAACTTGTCCTTGCCTTTTAGGTACTGGACCCTCTGGTAGTGAATTATATACAAGGTAATAACTAAACCCAGAGCACATGCGGTCGAGGTAACCGCGTAAGCAGAGCGGTAGCATGCGATGCCATCGTCGCAAGATCTCGTGCCATCAGGCTCAACGATGCTGTGGTGATCATAGATCCTTCCATATAGCAGGTTGAATACATTTCCAGAGGCAACGGGGGCCAGGGTCATAAACCCCCAGTTCTGGCTCAACCCGCGAATGCCGAATGTCTCTGCCACAATGGAAGGGAAGACACCGAAAAGGAATCCATACGCCAAGCCGGAGAGGCCTGAAACGAATACAAGTTTGTGTGGTATCTCAATTTGTAAAGCACAGATTTGGGCTAGAAGAAATATGAGACAAGCCACGGCGAGGCACCAGATGCGGCTGGCACGAAGAGTTTTGACCAGATAATCGGAACCAATGCCTGTGATGGAATGAGTCAAATCGCGCACGGGGTTGAGAATGGGTTCAATGCAGCCTTACCGCTTAGCAGTCTTCCTACGAAATTGAAGACAGATAAGATAGACACATGGATTTGCTGATGACTGACGAGGAACGCCTCGTCGACTGAACCATCATAACGTTTCCAGAGGGCATTGGCATCATTTCCAATATTGCTTCACAGGGATGTTAATATTATCGACGTGAACGCATCGAGTGGCGTATGGACAAACAAACGTACTTAATAGTCATGAGGCCAGTCCCAGCGAGGATTGCCATGATAGAAAAAAGCTGCCAGAAATCCAGGCTGAGCAGGAGCTTCACCCCTCGTATATCTACTCGATAAGACAGATCTTGATCAACACTACTTCCCCCCACAATCTCGGCGGTCCCGACGCCGGGCATCAAAGGCGACGTCTCGTCAATCCGAGTCTCATCACCAGCTTCGGCATCATTGGAAGTAACGGCGCGACTGGCGTCAGGTTCTGGGGGGGCCAGAGGTGATTTGCCCAGGTTTGGGTCAGCGGCATCAGGATTGGATGACATACCAGGTTCGGTTGCGTTGCGCGCCCTCTCTCGGGCAGCGGACGGTGGCCCAGATGCTTGACCGGGCACTTCCTGGTACGATACCTGGGGGTACACCTTTAAGAAGAAGTAGCCGGCAATGGTAAGACCAAAGGTGCCCCATGATAAGAGCATCAAGAAGGAGCTGGTGCTACCAGGGAAGAAAACAGCACCGAGGAAAGAGAAGAAGAAGGCGCTGAGCCCAAACCCGGCAAGCGGAAAGGCCGTAGCCGTGCCTCGATGGCTTGGCCAGTTGAGTGCAGATGTCTTGACAGCACCCTGGAATGCCATGCAGCCGCCCAGGCCAGTCAGGTAGGAGAAGAAGCACAGGACAGGCACGGAGCCTGCAGCTTTCTCGAAAGAGAGGCATAGGGGGACATAGCCAATGGCCAAGAGGAAGGCGCCGGCAAGGACAGCAAGCCTCGCTCCACGATCGTCCACAAACATGCCAATGGGAACACCCAAGGAGTACATGCCTAGGTTGCCGAACAAGCCTATCAAATTGCTTTCGGTTGTAGAAAGCCTAAGTTTTTCGGCAAACTGTGGCGCCCACGCGGAATAGACATACTGTTTTTTTAGGTCATCGAGTCAGTGGACGTTATTCACGTTCAGTTCCATAGCAGCTGAGAAAATAAGGCAGGCAGTGGCGATGATTCCATCCTCTTACTTTGAGGATACAAGGCTGGCCGAGACTAGACCAGGATAATGCCGACGGCGACATATAAACAGGAGGCGAGGGGGCGAAGAAGGGAAAGAAAGGAAGAAAGGAAGAAACAGTATGGGCAGTCTTGGCGAAGATTCATAACCACGAAAATGCTATCTCACATTTGTGCCGCAAGCCAGGGAGATGACAGTCGCAGCGACGGTGGCGATAAGCCGCCCACGGTGTGCCTCTTGGTCTTGATGCATGGTTTTTTTTTTTTTTTTTTTTTTTTCGTTCTTCTTCTGAATCAAATGGCTTTGAAGAGAGCTGTTGGGAAACCCCCTCCCCCCAAATAAAGAGGTAGAATATCGGGCTCCTGTCAGACTTTATACCGCGTTTACGTTTGAAAAGGCGACCAATTCGTATCTTATACTGGCAAACGCGGCAAGGGGGCGGCGAGGGTCAAGTTCTTAAAACTGATTCGCGGGGCCCCTGAGTTTAAAAAATTCAGGAGAAGTCAATGCATATGAGACGCGTAGTAAAAAAAAAATCAGCGAAGATGGATCATGACTGTTTAGAGCGCGATCCGCTGGCACCGAGGAGGATGTCGTTGCTTATCTGGCAGTTCGCTGTACTACAGGTAGGTACTAGTATATATAGTACCTACTATTATACCTTAGTAGTACGGGAGTAGTGGTGCTGAAGAGCAGATGCAAAGGTGCCGGTGCAATCGGATTGAAGTACGGAGTACGTATTATGTACGTTGCTTTGCTCCGTATTACGGAGACAACAGCCTCTGTGCCAGCTTAGTAAGGTCCTACCAGGGCACCTTGTGACATTCCCATGACCTAAGGCACTACGAAACTTAGTACAGAGTAGGTTAGTGTACCTGGTTACAGCTGAGCTGGCTTGGCTTCCTACTAGGTAAGTATTAATGTAGGCGGTCAAAGGTTCTCTGGCAGTATTTTCTGCTTGTGACATGCCGGCACGGAAGCATTGCCAGCAATAACAAAACTGCCTAACTACCTTGTAGGTACATAGGTACGTAGATACCTTAGTGCAGTAGTACTAGAAAGAACATGGGAGAGGTACCTGGCAGTAACTGGCGAGGTATTACTATGCACTCTGTACTCCGTTCTAGTATGTACCTCTGCTATAGGTGCCTTGAATACATCGATTACCTACCTTAGTACCTTACCTAGTAGGTAGTAGCACCTACTGAGTACTTAGATACTACTGGCCTAGGTATCCTGTGCCCCGCAGCACTATCGATAAGGCGTGCCTTTCCACTGTGCTCCATACTCCGTTCAACCTTCGGCAAACCAAGGATGCTGATAACCTCGGCTCGTGGATCTCGTTCATAACAATCCGGGGTCCAGTGGAGCCGAAGACCCGATAACGGTAAAGTTCGCGGGCTTGGGCTAAGCGTTAATTTCTTGCATTGTTTGGCATGTGGTCGCGGTAATAGCCATCGCTTTCCGAGCAATATATGAAGTTGGTGTGTGTTTCTAAATGATTCTTGCGCTTCCATTGCCCATGTCGATCGTCGATTGGGTGAATCCGGCGTCGTTCTTGTGTTATACAGGGTAGGCCGGCCATTGCCCGACGCTCTTGTTTGGTAGCATCGGAATCGCACCTGGCGCTATTCTGCTGCAACCGAGTCCGTGAGCCGCGGTATCTGAGCGGATCATCCGCAGCTGATATAAACACTCCCGGCCTACGATACGGGCTGTCTTTTTTTTTTTCCCCCCCTTGCCTCCCCTGCTTTTGCCATGTTGTCAGCCATTCGTTCCCACAGACCGACAAACACCTTTCGACGGGCTGCGCTTTCTTCCGTACGACGCCCCTCGCTCTTCTCCCTTGCGTTTCCAGGCTTCCTGCTAACGTAGACTCTGTCCTCCCACCTGCAGCAGGCCCATCGCATCGTCATGGCGCCGCCTAAACGCAACAGTAGCTCTCTTCCTGCCGGTATGTCTTTACCCGGCAAAGCATCGAGACGTCCTGCTTCCTGTCTTGATCGATCAAACGACCCAGCCCCCCCGCCTTTCCCCCGAGAGACGCTTTCCGAGCTAATACCCATATTCTTCAACGGCAGGCTATGTCGAGGACAAGTCGAAAGGTGCGATGCTAAGGTTCCAAGACTCGCTCCCCCGCCTCCCGGTCCCGACCCTCGAAGAGACCGCCAAGAGGTATCTCAAGAGCTTACACCCCATTGTCTCTGCTGGCGAACTCGAGCAGAGCAAAGCAGCAGTCGCTGATTTCATCAAGCCGGGCGGAGTTGGTAGCAAGCTCCAGCAGAAGCTCATTGAGAAAAGCCAAGACCCCAAGACGAAGAATTGGATGTACGAATGGTGGAACGACGCTGCGTATCTGAGTTACCGAGACCCGGTAGTGCCATATGTCAGCTACTTTTATTCACACCGGGACGACCCCAAGCGACGCGACCCTGCCAAGCGAGCCGCGGCAATCACCAGCGCCGTACTCGAGTTCAAGAAACTCGTGGACGGCGGCAGCCTGGAGCCGGAATACATGAAGAAGTTGCCCATCTGCATGGACAGTTACAAGTGGATGTTCAACGCGAGCCGTGTCGCGGCCCGCCCCGCCGATTATCCCGTCAAGTTCTCCCACGCCGAAAACAAGCACATCGTTGTGATTCGCAAGAACCAGTTTTTCAAAATCCCACACGAGGTTGCCGGCAAGCAGCTCAACACGTCAGAGCTCGAGTACCAGTTCAACCGCGTTTACCAAACCGCGCAACGAGTGTCGCCCGTGGGAGCTTTGACCTCGGAAAACCGAGACATCTGGGCGGATGCCCGCGAGCTATTGGTTCAGGCCAGCCCCAAGAACCAGGCTGCTCTAGAGAGTATCGAGTCTGCCTCGTTCGTGGTCTGCCTGGACGATGCGTCCCCCGTCACCCTGGAAGAGCGCGCTCATCAGTACTGGCATGGCGATGGCGCCAACCGTTGGTACGACAAGCCCCTCCAGTTCATTGTCAACGACAATGGCACATCGGGCTTCATGGGAGAACACTCCATGATGGATGGCACGCCGACTCACCGCCTGAACGACTACATCAACGATCTCATCTTTGGAAACAAGATCGACCTCTCAGATCCCAACGTCCGGTCAGACCTGCCTGAGCCTCGACCTATCAAGTTCGAGATCACGCCCAAGGTCCAGAGCGAGATAGACCGCGCTGTCGCCGACTTCAACAGCGTCATTGGGCAGCACCAGCTTGCTGTCCAAGCGTACCAGGCCTATGGGAAAGGCCTCATTAAGAAGTTCAGGTGCTCGCCAGACGCATACGTGCAGATGATCATCCAGCTTGCCTATTTCAAGATGTATGGCAAGAACCGGCCAACGTACGAATCAGCTGCTACCCGACGCTTTCAGCTGGGCCGCACCGAGACCTGCCGCAGCGTTTCCGACGAATCAGTTGCCTGGTGCGCGTCGATGGCGAACCCATCGGCCGACGATGAGACCCGAGTCGGCCTCTTCCGCAAAGCAGCTGCAGCTCACATCGAGTATATTTCGGCTGCCTCGGACGGCAAAGGTGTCGACAGACACCTCTTTGGGCTCAAGAAGCTCCTTGAGCCTGGCGAAGACCTCCCGGCCATCTACAAGGACCCCGCGTACGGTTACTCTTCATCCTGGTATTTGTCCACTTCGCAACTCAGCTCAGAGTTCTTCAACGGCTACGGTTGGAGTCAGGTGATTGATGGCGGGTTTGGCATTGCCTACATGATCAACGAGAACAGGTAAGAAAATCGATGTCGCAAACCGCCACTCCCAGAATGACACGCGCTGACATTCATTACAGCATCAACTTCAACGTCGTATCAAAGGGGCTCGGAAGCGATCGGATGAGCCACTATCTTAACGAGGCTGCGGGTGAGATGCGAGACCTACTGGTTCCTACACTAGAGCCACCCAAGGCCAAGCTATAGATTTTACTGTTTTGTATACATATTTATATATTCATATCTATATATATATCTACTGGCTGCACTCCTCCATAGAACTCTTCTTTTCCTTCTTTATTCTTCTTCAATGCGCTGCATGTAGCCTGAGATGTACCTGGTTTGTAGTAGATTGTATAAAACGCCGTTGATACTTGCTGCAAAAGGGATGCGAATTTCTTGACCAATCGGAAGGAGGGTGGTTATTACCGATATCGATAGTTATAGTGTTGCATGAGCTGCCTTATGCACTCGTCACACCTTGGATGTTACAGCTGTTACTATTCTTCTATACGTGTGACCTTGGCAGCCGTTTTGAAACACGACAATAATATAATTGAAGCTATTTATAGCTTGAAAAAATAAAATATTTTTAACGTTCGTATCGACTGGACTTTAAATATTTTTGATCATGGTTGTACCATCATTATAACAATGGATAGCAATTATTTTTCAACATGTAAATTATGAAAAACATTCAAGGCCCATCGAGGCTACTAATCACCGAAAAGAAAAAGAAAAAGAAAAGAAAAAGAAGAAAAAGAAGAAAAAGAAAAAAAAGCCTAGGTCCTCTATCCATATCAGTTACGATAACTCAGATAGTGGTTATCAATAATGATACCGAAACAACTATCAGAAGAGAGCAACTGTACTTTTGTACCTAAGGTAGCGCGCCAATAGAGAAATCAGGTCATATGTACTGCCGCCCAGAGAGACAGAGAGAGACGGAGAGAGACGGAGAGAGACGGAGAGACAAGTGAGACAAGTGAGACAAGAGAAAACATTCCCACCGGTTATATCGGCCGCTTTCCGAGCAAAAATTGATTCGTCACCCTGTTGCAAGTTTTCACCATTTTTTTTTTTTTTTTTTTTTGCCATGGGCTCTCGCATGGAGTCGGGTCCCGAAGAGGAACCTGGCAAAGAACCAAAGCATCAACCTGACATAGACTTTGTGACCTTGGGCATGCTCATTATCGGTGAGGCGTTCCCGCTGCGGCCTTGTTAGCCTCTTGACAGCTTGAGGCTGACTGACCGCCCGTGTCTATACGTTTCGCCTTCTCAAGATGATATCGATTTCCCCAATCCAACGCCTCCTCGCAAGGACGTTCTCGGTGGCGCCGGCTCGTTCGCCGTCATCGGCGCCCGCCTGTTCTCTCCCCGGCCGCTCTCGTCAACAATCGGATGGATCGTTGACCAGGGCTCCGACTTCCCGCCTTCCGTCACCACTCTGATTGACGGCTGGGACACTTCTGCCGTGGTGCGCCATGACCCGGACCGGCTGACCACGCGTGGGTGGAACGGCTACGGCGGCGCGGCTGATCGACGCGAGTTCAAGTATCTGACCCCCAAGAAGCGCGTCACGAGCGATGATCTGCCGCCCAATCTGCTCCAGTCTCGGTCGTTTCACCTCATCTGCTCTCCGTCTCGCTGCCAGGAACTGGTGGCCACCATTACCTCTCGCCGCAAGGAAGCCTCTGCGCCGGAGGCATATACCAAGCCCATCATCGTGTGGGAGCCTGTGCCCGACCTATGCAGCCCCGACCAGCTTCTCAACCTGACCAACACCCTCCCCCTCGTGGACGTCTGTAGCCCAAACCACAGCGAGCTTGCTGGCTTCATGGGCGACGATGGCCTGGACCCAGCCACCGGAGACATCTCTACCAGGGCCGTCGAGCGCGCGTGCGAGCAGCTTCTGGACAGCATGCCTCTCCAGTCTTTCGCCATCGTTGTGCGAGCTGCCCACAAGGGCTGTTATGTCGTCAAGAATGGCGGAAGAAAACGCCGACCTGGCCAAGGCTCGAGATCCACGCGACGGAAGAATTATACGAGGGGTGGATTACGACCCGATATCGACATGACGGCCCTGTTGGCTGATCTCATCCGTGACGAAGATGGCTTGGTCATTCGCGAAGAGATCGAAGTCGACCCTGGGGTGGAGCGATGGATTCCCGCCTTCCATCAAGATGGCGACGGTGTCGTTGACCCTACAGGTGGTGGCAACACTTTTCTCGGCGCTCTGTCCGTTGCTTTGGCCCGGGGGAAGAGCTACGAAGAAGCCGCTGTTTGGGGATCTGTCGCGGCCAGTTTCGCCGTAGAACAAGTTGGCATGCCGACGTTGGATCGTCATGAAGATGGACCAGAGACTTGGAACGGATGCAACGTGCTAGACCGGCTGCGCGCGTTTGAGGCGAGGCTTTGAAATCACGTCACACATACCATTGTTATTTATTTTTACTCTCACCAGCAACTGGTGACCTAGTTTTATGCCTTGAAAGCCTCCTTAGACGTATCCACATGAGAAACCTGGTTAATAATTCCATCCGATCCTGCCGCCCTCTAGATCCGCCCCAAACACCAGCAAAAAACATATTGCCACCGTATCTTAAATCTTGTATATGACATCGCCATCGCCAAACCTATTTGTTCTGATTAGCTGCGAAAGGTTTTTTTTTTTTTTTGGTGGCCACAAGAGGAGGTATTTTAACTCACATGATATTATTTGCTTCTTGCAATTGCTTTAGCGCTTGGATTGCTTCCGGCCTGCTAAAAGCTCCGCCATCGCGGCCACCAATTCTGTCATTGATGGCTTCCATCACTGCGGCGAGAGGAGCTGAATCATCCTCAAATATGCTGGTGCTGAGCAGCTGCCCCAGGTTCGTCCTGAAAGTCGACAGTCGTTGAGGGGTGAGAGCAGCAGCGTCCTCAATATCTAGATTGCTTGCGGCACTGGCGAGGCCTTCATCCTCGGTGTCTCTCTGAGTCTGCGATAGGACCTGGGATGCGGGCAGCGTTGATGCAAAGGAGCCCTGCGTATCCTCGACATCGTGGGATGGATGAGAGCTATTGCCGTCGACTTCGGGTGCCTGGGCCTGGGCGCTTAAGTTTTGGCTTGCAGACCCGTTCGCTCGAGCAGCCCTGGAAGTTCTGGTCTGCATACGCGTAGCTGGATATCGGGAGGTGCTTCCACTCGGTGGGCCAGCGTGCTGCCTTTGCTCGCCACCCTCGTCGTCGCTGTCATCCTCGCCGCTCTCGTCGCTGGATGAGGCTAACCCGGTGGCTTGCGTACGCCTGCGCTTTCTCCGTGAACTCTCCTCCACGATTTCTTTGAAAAGCGCAAATCGCAGAATGCCTTCCGCAGCGATAGCGTCTCGTTCTTCTACTCGGCTTGAAAGGCGTGACTTGGCGTGGGCGGTAGCCAATCGGATTATTGTCTCCAGAGTGCGGACCGTGAGTGGACTCGTACGTCTTTGGTTGCCTTCTATCTCGTCGTTTCGAAGACCAACATATATTTCGGCGATCCGATCTGACGCTTCCTGGGTAAGGACAGGCTTTACCCTCTTGGCGTATTGGATATACTTCTTCATGAACGGGATGCTCAGAATCTCCGTTTTCTTGTTAGATCCTCGGCCCAATGTTCGGGTCACGCCTGCATGAAGCATTGCGTCGTACTTTTCGTAGACGTCCGTTGAGCCCTGCGACCCAGCCTGAGTGTTTGCGGAGACTCCCAACGATTGGGAGGTCTGTTCGCGAACAGGCGCCCCCTCTTCGCTGCCCGCCAGGCGATACCTATGCATGCGCAATACATGCTCGGAAACTTGTCTGTCCCTGGCGTCTTCTATGTCATCGGTAACGACGAAGAGCAAGTCGAATCGAGACAGTAGAGAATCTGGAAGCGCAATGTTCCTATGAGGGTCCTTGTGAGGGTCATACTGTCCAAAGATGGGATTTGCAGCAGCGATAACAGAGCATCGGGCATTTAATGACGTATGAATCCCTGCTTTGGCAATGGTAACCGTCTGCTGCTCCATGACTTCGTGAATAGCTACTCGATCAACATCGGACATTTTGTCGAACTCGTCGATACAGACAACCCCTCGATCAGCCATAACCATAGCACCGGCCTCCAATTTCCGCTCCCCGGTTTCCTTATCCGTAGTCACTGCCGCGGTCAGTCCGACGCCGGAAGAACCACGACCTGTGGTGGCGATAGCTAGCGGCGCCGTGTTTAGGACAAACCGCAAGAGCTGGGACTTGGCAGTAGAGGGATCGCCAACCATCAAGATGTTGATGTCGCCTCTCAGGTGAGTACCGTTTTCGAGGTTCTTTTCCACGCCCCCTAGAAGCATGAGCAAGATGGCCTTTTTGACGTAGTCATGGCCGTAGATGCTGGGAGCAAGGGACTGCGAGAGAAGGCCGAGGAGGTCCTTCTTCTTGGCGACCTTGTTGATGTTTCGGATATCCGTATCGGTAATCGAGGCGGTGGCTACCCCGCCGCTAGACTTGGATGATAACAGGACGACATTGTTCGCAAGAACAACTGTCTTGAACAGTGCGCTGTTATGGTTGGCGTTCCTGTTACCCAGGGTACGGAATATGCCGACAAGCTGAATTCTATCACCGGGTTTTACCTGATCCACCAAATCATCGTCTAGAATGACGTCGACGCCCCGAGGAAGTTGACCGGCGGGCGCTCGTTCAGGCATCTCCTGAATCGAAATTGTCTGGTGATCACGATAGGTGCAGAATCCATACTCTGTCGTGAGGGGGTTTCCATCGTCATCCTCTTGTGGATAGACGCTGGAAGTGGTCACCCCGTTGGTCATGGTCTGGTCTTGATATTCTCGAAAATGAAACTTATCCTTGGCCTCGTTATAATGAACACTTCGCACAACCTTGGGCCTGATGAGGGAGCACCTGGTCACGATGCCTTCGACAGAGACCATGTGATTCAAGTGCTGAGACGATAAGGTGCGAGGGTTGCAGGCATTGAGGCCAAAGTTGCCAGCCCACGCACAATAGTAAACGGTGTCCCTCGCCGTTTGGTCAGGCCTGGCCTGAGGCAGTGTTTGCACGATATCCTTGAGCGCATGGTTGAAGGCAAGAGTGTAGTCGAACGGTTTCTGGAGTATTTCTTGCGCAAATTCCGCATTGTGATCTCGGACGTGGTCTATGTTCACGGTAAGGCGACGCTGGTTCTTGCGCAGCATCAAGGTGATGTCAGATCTATAACTTCGAGCATGCGGATCGTCTCGAACAAGGTTAGTAAAGGTAGAAACAAGTTACAGGCAAGGGGGGGGGGGGGGGTCTTGATCCTTACTGGGAGCCAGAAATTCCTCTGCTTGACGTATGCGGTCGCGCACACCGTCATCTTGAAGCATGAACGGATCCATCGTGGGCAACCGTGTCAGAAAGAAACGAGCGAACCAGACAAACACGCAGATGAATGCCTTTTATCACATCAACTGTGCCGCGTTTTTGATCTCTAAATTTCCTTGCCCCTGCTTACTACTAATAGGTACATTACAGACTACTGGGTGGTACTAAGGTAAGGTAGATAGATACCTGCTAGCAGGTACCTGTGCGCGTCTGCTACAAATGCCCAAGGACAAAGGTGACGGGTGACGGGTACGAACCTCTCAGCCTGCCACTGTGAGATCCAATTTAATAAAATGTATTACTACTACCTAGTATAAGTAAGGCAGGTAGGTAGTAGGTACCGAGGTATCTAGTACGGAGTACTTTTTACTTATAGCAAGAAACCATGTTGACAAGTACTAAGGTACGCGGGTGCTGGGTACTATATACCTATTCTCCCATTAACGTACCTAGCACCACAGAGGTGCTGGTACTACTTGCTATAAGAAATAAAGGTGCTTGGTGATCAGTAGTATATTAATAAAAAAAATACATAAACTAAAAAAACTTTAAAATATAACTCAATATATGCTAAATTTTCACAAACATTGTAATGGTATTATTGTAATTTATATTGTTGACTATAAGGCAATCTATAAGTATTTCATAAGCGCCTTGCTCTAAACCTGTGTTTATCAACCTTATACTACTACCTACTAGGTAGGTATAACTTGGTGCCTACACAGGTTCCTCAAGGTACTCTATAGTACTATACATACTAGGTACCTACGACTACTAGGTACCTAGTAGGTACTACTATACTAAGGTGGCATAGAGTGCATGCTCTATTACCTACCTGGTAAGGCGTGTATGCTCCGTACCCACTTAGTTAGTGCCTTTGGTAGGGGTGCTTCATGTGCAAATGTACCGGGTACTTGTTTAGAATGTACTGCGCTGTTCTCATGGGATGGTGGGGGCATGCCAGTAGTATAATGTATGCGTGGCCCAGAGAGCTGCGGCAGGAGATCACCAAGGCCGTCTTACTACCATTTGCTGTGAAGAGATGTATATACGGAGTGTTAGCCTAGCGACTCTCGTTTCCCCTATTCCCTATGACGGAGGAGAAGCCAGGCGGCTCCGAGATAGAGATCTTGTCGAGATACCTGGGGTTTAGTTACTGATTCCCGGTTCCGCCGCCGACCCATGACACCACGTTACGGGCCACGAAGAACGTCCGAGTCTCGCCACCGCCGCACAACGCTGATGAAAAGGCTTGGCCTGGCTCGCGAGCTACCCTCGATCATTTGGTGGTCGCCATGGCCGGCCGCAATGCTCCTGGAATGCCATCGCCACACCAATCGTCATCCTCTCAAGGGCCCTTGGCTGGAACCACGGGCTCTGGCTCAGTTCGGTCGCGCAATCGTCGTCTCCCCGACGATGGCAGCAGTCGTGCCAACCTCGAAAATGTGCCGATAAACCACGGCGAAATCCTGCGCCCCGCGCAACGGTCGGCTCCAAATGCGAAAAGCAAAGAAAGTACGCCCGGCTTGGGACAGGTTCTTGGAGACTCTTGGTCGCAGAGCTGGTCATCGGTCCAAGGATTTGCAGCCTCTCTTCTCTCCGTATCAGAGGGCTCGGGTAGCATGCCTCGACCGCGATCAGATTTTCAATCCGAAGACGACTTTCCTTCCTCTCTTTGGAATCGAGTCCCGCCGAGCACCGGCGGCGTCGCCGGCAAGAGTCCCTTACCAGGGAACACCCCCGTTTTGCCCGGCCAAAGGACAGCTAACAGAGTGGCAACTGGATCTTCAGACGAGCGAGACGCCGCACTGAAAACTGCCAAGAGGGCTAGCATTTTGGAAAACAATCCGGGTCCGAGCGGAGGGTTGAACAACTCAGGAAAGTATAAGCGCCGGACATCGGACGAAATCGCCTCGGAGAACTCACAGCCGGAAGAATATTTTGTGTACGTTCACAAAGTTCTGCCAACCGATACATATGCTGGCATTATCCTCCGATACAAGTGCATGGAGGATGCGTTCAGGAAAGCGAATGGCCTCTGGTCCAGGGACAGCATTCAAGTTCGAAAATGGGTCATTATTCCCGTCGACGCCTGCGAAGTGCGAGGGCGCCCTTGTGATCCCAAGCCCTCCAGCGAAAGAGCCGCGCAAGAAGATGAGAGTGCGGAAAGAGAAATCATGCCATGGTTGCACGTCAAATGGGTCATGATAGACTCGCTGCCTGAACCAGTGGAAATTGGGCGTATTGCACGCCAGACGATGGGTTACTTCCCGCCGCGCAGGAAAAAGACTGGCAGGGCCATTTCTTTTTCATCAACGCCGCGAGAGAGCTTCGAAGCCTCTACGACCGTTCCGGACCAGATAGAGCAGCCGCCGTCCGGGCGACAAAGCTCAGCTGACGACCAGCCTTTGCCACTTGGCAGGCGTGAGTCTTCCCACAACCATGGAGACGACGAGGCACCGGATATGAGGCCAATGTGGATGCGCCGCCCCGGGGGTGTCGGTTCCATGGGCAGAAACATCCGCGCTCCTGGCCCAGATAAAGACTACCTCAACTCGTGGGCAAAGAAACACATCCCTGGCCTTCACATGGATGACCTGCCGTCTATGTCAATAATGGGATCAGAGATGGCACGGTTCGGGTTTGGTCACGATGTTGCGGGTATCGTGGAAGGCTCTTTTCGAGAGGAAAGAGGCACAACGTCACCTCGTCATCAGAGTAATGGTTTAGATAAAGCGGCGGCCGCGGTTGAGACTTGGCTTCGAACTGCTTGGTCTAAGCGGCCTATAGCTCCGTTAATTGGTGGCATACCACGGTCAGGGAGCACAGCTGGGCAAGATGTTGGCGATTTGATAGAGTTGACGAGCACAGCGGGTTCCGAGAGCACTCCACACCTAGAAATGTTTGATTCACAGGTACCTTCGTTATCCCTTGGAAGAAGAGCGGATGACGACTCTAGCATAAAGCGATCAGTATAGAATTTTGATATGGAAAAATTACTTGGTAGTTTACATCTGCTTTATGGAGCACTCCGCATGTGCCTGGTAGTATGCATACTTAGGTACTAGGTACCTAAGGTATGATTAAAGAGCTGGAGTTGTTGATCAACCCAAGGTACCTTATTAAAAATACGCCTGTACTCTATAAGTCCCAGCAGGTACTGGGTACCCTCCGACCTCTATATTCTCAAGGGCTGGCATTGGGCACTTCGTACTGCGTACCTGTATAAAGTACCACTTCGTAGAGCGCGGAACTCCGTATAATACAATACTGGGCACCAGCGGCCGTACCGTCTGAAGTGCCGACAAGGTTGCTATACTGCTAGATGCCCACCTGGAAAGTACCTAGCAGGTACACGGATGCGCAGCGCCTTATTAACGGAACTGCATGATACCAGCTTACGCCAAGCCATTTACACCAAGTACAGTAAGGAGTACAGAGCAGCAGCAGCATTACAGGCACCTTACTGGTACCTCTACCAATGTACCTACCTAAGGTGCATACTACATGGTAGGTACCTACCAGTAAATGTATTTAACGTCCAGAGCCTCCCACCAGCTCCTTGGTCAATCTAGGAGGACCGATTTTTTTTATTTTTTATTTTTTTTTAATAATTTTTTTTTTTTTTTTTTGGTGAAGAACTCAATTCAAAGTGTCTAACATACATCTTATAGCCGATATCGAGCGAGCACAGTTCATAGACTCAGGCAAGAATAATGCGCGATCGGCCGGCGGCGGCAAATAGAGTGACAAAGCCATCGCGAAATGGATCTCGCCGAGCTAACGCGAAAGCGAAGTCTCTCGCGTCAACGTTCTCAAAAGGCCCCCGAAAAGACAAGAGAGAAATTGATGATATTGCCAAATCCCCCGACTCCAGTATCGCATCGGGGGTAGATGACGAAACCAGTACCCTGGATCAATCCAAGGCATCCAAGGCATCCAAGCCAACACGAGGGCGGCCCAAAGCGTCCAAGGACCAGAACAGTATAAACAGCTCTGCGGCTCGGGTCAATGAACAGGGTGCACTATACAATACTGGGGATACCGAAGACAAGGGTGGCTCCAAGGATGAAGATGGCGATGGAGATGATATCCGGCGGCAACTTTCCGAGCTAAGGCAGAGCTATTCGAAACTAGAGACGAGATATCGAGATCTCCAGGAGCTGGGTGTGAAGAAAGCCGAGCAAAACTTTGAACTGCTCAAGGCGCAAGCCGATGAAAATACGAGGGGTGAGATATCGTTGGAATCAACAAGAAGCGTGGACACGGGGGTTATTGATCACTAACATCAGGGTGACAGTGGCCGATGAATTGATTGCGCAGCTCAAGGAAGAGGTGGCCGAGCAATCAAAGGCCATTCAGCAGGCAGAGACATTGCGATCCCAGCTAGTCCACAGCGAGGCCGAGGTGGATGCTTTGCGCGCCCAGGTGTTAGAGGCGGACCAGTCTCTGTCCCAGACCAAGTCCGAGATGAAGACTCTCTATACAAAATTGGCAGCGAGCAGACACGCCGAACCGAATAGTAAAGGGCCTGCGACCGGGAATCGGGCGGCGCCTGGGGGAAGCATGCAAACGGCCCAAGTCAAAGAGGACTTGTATGCTGATCTGACGGGCCTTATCGTCAGGGATGTGCGTCGCATCGACAAGGAAGACGTCTTCGATTGCATACAAACGGGACGAAACGGGAGTGAGTCAAGACCACTTGTTCATCAGAGAAGAGAAGTGAGGACCTGAAGCTGACTCCCCAAAAAAGCTCTCCACTTCAAGCTCGCCCTAGAAGACATGGATGCGGCCTACAGCTACGAAGATGTGCAATTTACGTACCGTCCTCAGCTGGATCCTGGTCGCGATGGCGATTTGATACAAGTGCTCCCAGACTATCTCATAGAGGAGATTACATTTCCTCGACACCAAGCGTCTAAGTTTTATGCCAGAGTCATGAAGTCACTAATGGAACGTTTAGATTAAGATTATACCTTAGTAACCTTGGCTACCTGTATATAGCTTCAAGCTGGAAACTAGAGCAGTATGGTGATTTATCACTAGGCAGGTACCCAGTACTATAACTGCTACTGCCTTATTAATAGGTACTACCTAATTATAAGGTACCTAGTAGGTATCCATGCATAGAAGTAGTACCTGTACCTATGGTACCTTATTACTATTTATCCTCTATATATAGTACCTACTAAGGTATTTAAGTAGTAGGTCAGTACTCTATATATTATTAACAACCTTGGGTACTACCAGCAAGTAGGTACCAGGATAGAGTATAAATTCAGTAAGAAATGGTTCTTCTCTTTTCTATTTTCTAAAATCAATCATTAAAAAAGTACGGTTTTAGGAGAGCAAGAGTCACGATTGCCTTATGCAAATACGCCAAGGGAAAATGTAGTTAATTTCATAACCTGAGGGGGATAGACCTCTTTCTATATTTAAAGGGATTTTCTATCCAGCACCCCAACTTTACTATCCAGCAACCTAAATTTTAATCAAAGTTATCAAAGGCTATATAAAAAATAATATAAGATTAAGCTTTAATCTATTAATAAAAAAAATTTTCATTTAAAAAAGAAATATATCCTTTATAATAAACAAAATAGAATTTTCCTTTTTTTCTTTTATTTTTTTAAAGTATTTTACTTTATATAGTATAGGTTTATTTTTTAAAATAAGTACTAGTACTTATTGCATAATTGCTAAGTTAGCGCACCCTTTACTGAGTTAGCGCAACCTAAGCTACTTTAAATTTTGCAGTGCTATCATACCTTTTATCAAGTAACTTGGGGTGCTGGATAGCAAAGTTGGGGTCCTGGATAGCAAAGTTGGGGTCCTGGATAGAAAATCCATATTTAAAGTACCTACTACCTACTTAGGTACCTAGGTAGCGCCTTGGCACGATTCTTATATGCGCGCCATACTTTAAGTACCAACGGCACTGCTACCTTAGTACTACCTCAGGTAGCAAGTACCTTGTGGGTATGTAAGGAGGTTTCTGGAAGTACCTTATGTACTAGGTAACTTACCAAGCAAGACACCTGGTAGCACAGGGAGAGAATGAATGCCTGGTAAAAGCGGCCGAAGCAGAGCGCGCACTTCGAAAGGGTTTTTTTTTATTTTTTTATTTTATTTTATTTTAAATCAAGATTTGAGACTCGCTGTATGTCACTTGATCAGCTCTCAAACTCGACGTTGGATGAGGGCGTCTCGGGTTTCTCGATCTCGATACACACTCCTCGCTTAGCCGAAGAGGCTTGCGCCTTATAGAACAATCTCGAGATCGCGACGGGCTTTGGCCTCGCCCAGGAGCCGACGGAGTGAAACCCAAAGGCCACACACAACATGCCTACGTCGATTTTTCCTGTTTGAGCTTTGCTATCTGATCTTTTGAGCAAAACAGCAACAACTTCGTCGGCCTCTATCCAAAGAACAAAAGAAAAGAAAAAAGCCAAAAAAAAAAAAAAACTGCTCTATCGCGGCGGCGGATGCGCTCCGATCGATGCCTTTGGAGCCTGCCCGCTTGTGTAGCTGAAACTTGATCTCGACATCGACATTGAACATCGACATCGTGCCGGGGAGGAGGTTTGATCGCCTCCTCCTTCCATCACCCCCTCCCTCTTTCACAAGTCCGGAGCGCCGTGTCAACGGACTCTTACTCTCAACTCCTCGAATCCTGTGGTCGCAGCGACCGCCGCTGATTAAGCCAGAGAAATGGACGTCGAAATGCCGCCTGGCGACGGCGCGTCGCAAGCCAGTCCGCAGCAATCGCAGCCGCAATCCAAGTCTTCTCCGCCGCCCGCTGCCGCATCGAGCGCCGGTGCGGCAGCCAACCAGATGAGCTTCAGGAGGTAAGAGAGGCCACCGCTCGGCGATGCCGCTGCCCGGAGGCATATTTCCCATCTAACCCACCTGATCTTTCTAGGCAACGAGCGTCACGGGCATGCGAGGTATGTAGTTACTAGTAGTAGTACCATCTTGCAGGTCGCATAATCCTCACTCTGGACGTGCCGAGGCATTCAGGCGGCGGGTCCACTGACCGACCACTTAACTTGCGAATGGCCATCTCCATGTCATCATGCTAACCACTGCTGCCGTTGCCTCGATAGACTTGTCACGCTCGAAAGGTGCGTTTGGCTACCGCCGTATGGCGTGCGCCGTCCTTCATGGGTGCTCTTCTTCTCTTGTTCCTTTTTTCGTCTTTTCTTGTTTCTTTCTTTCCGGCGCTTAGGTTAATCCCATCGCCATGTCCAGGTTCGATGCGATGCAGCCAGTCTCGGGGTGCCCTGCACCAACTGCGTCGCTTTTCAAATCGAATGTCGCATTCCGACGCCGAAGCGCAAGAAGACCCAGACCACTGGGGCACAAGCAAGCAAAGATTCCGACAGGTATATTTCTCCCTCTCTCTCTCTCTCTCTTACCAAAGCTTCGCGCTGGTCTGCCTCGCTCTTGCCGCCATCATGTTGACCCGCATTGTGTTGTGTCTTTTCTCCTCAGTGACCGCGGCGACAATGCCGACGAGCAATCGCGGCATACCCCTCACAGCACTGCCGCTGCCTCCTACTCACCGAGAGCTTCGGCCCCTACTGTGTCACACACTGCCGATGGGACCCCTCCCACGTCTCTTACGGAAGCCCAGGCCAGGAAGGAGGAGGTGGACAATGGCACATACTTGAATCTGGTGATGAAGCCAAAGTTCACACGGGCCCCCATCACCGATGCGGGCCGTGTCGCGTACCTGGGCGAATCGTCGAATCTCACTCTCCTCGTTCACGATCGCCAGGGCTCCGCGGATGTAGTTCACTATCCGTTGCCCGAGAACGTGAGAGGCTCGCGCGCTAGACTGACCGAACTCGACAACGTTGAGATTGACATTCTTCACCAGCGGGGCGCCTTTCTCTTGCCGCCACGGTCGTTGTGCGACGAGCTGATTGACGCCTATTTCCAATGGGTCCATCCCATTGTCCCCGTCATCAACCGCACTCGCTTTATGCGGCAATACCGAGACCCTAAGAACCCGCCCTCGCTGCTCCTGCTCCAGGCCGTCCTGCTGGCCGGTTCCAGGGTCTGCCAAAACGCGCAGCTCATGGACGCAAACGGCTCAACCACTCCAGCCGCCCTGACTTTCTACAAACGGGCCAAGGCCCTTTATGACGCCAACTACGAAGACGACCGCGTCACCATTGTCCAGTCTCTGCTTCTGATGGGGTGGTACTGGGAGGGGCCTGAGGATGTCACCAAAAACGTCTTCTACTGGAGTCGCGTCGCCACCATCGTCGCCCAAGGCTCGGGCATGCACCGATCCGTCGAGCGCTCGCAGCTGAGCAAATCCGACAAGCGGCTGTGGAAGCGCATCTGGTGGACGCTGTTTACGCGCGATCGTTCCGTCGCAGTCGCCCTTGGCCGCCCGGTTCACATCAATCTCGATGATTCGGACGTTGAGATGTTATCCGAGGACGATTTCGTCGAAGACGAGTCCGACCGAGGCAGCGAGTTCCCGCCAGACCCCATCCACGTGCAATTCTTCCTGCAGTACGTCAAGTTGTGCGAGATCATGGGGCTTGTCCTATCGCAGCAGTACTCGGTCGCCTCCAAAGGAAGGCAGCGGAATGCCATTGACCTGACTCATAGTGATATGGCCTTGGCCGATTGGCTTCAGAACTGCCCCAAGATCGTCTACTGGGAAATGCCTCGCCATCATTTCTGGTCCGCGCTCCTCCATTCCAATTACTACACGACTCTTTGCCTCCTGCACAGAGCGCACATGCCGCCAAGCGGCTCATCTCGCTTTCCCAATGATTCTCCATATCCATCGAGAAACATCGCCTTTCAGGCGGCGGCCATGATTACGTCCATAGTCGATAACTTGGCGGCGCACAACCAGCTTCGTTACTGCCCCGCCTTCATAGTGTATAGCCTGTTCTCCGCCCTGATCATGCACGTCTACCAAATGCGCTCCCCCGTGCCGTCTATACAGCAGGCAACGCAGGAGAGGATGCGCACCTGCATGCAGGCGATGAAGGAAGTCTCTCGCGTTTGGCTTGTGGGCAAGATGGTCTATACTCTCTTTGAGTCTATAATCGGCAATAAGGTGCTTGAGGAGCGGCTGCAGAAAGCAGGGGGCAAGCGACATCGGAAGATGCAGCAAAGCGTTGCCCAGCTAGAGCAGATTAGCAGACAAGACGCATCCAAGCGGAAATACGACGACATGGCCATCGACTTCATGAGCAACACCCCGACCCCACAAGAATCGTACGAAAGATCCAGGCCACAAACTCCCAGCGCGGCCAAGAACGAGAACACTGGAAACGTCGGTCAGCGCTCGTCCGCAGCATCTCCAAATGTTCGCCAGACCGGAGCAGATGCGTTCATGGGCGGCACGAACTCGCGGCCCCAGACAAGGCCCGCGACGCCATTCAACCCTTCGTTTTCTCTCCCCGCAACTCCCCCAGACCTCTACCTGGTCACGCGCAACTCACCGAATATATCGCAATCTCTGTGGGAGAATTTCCAACCCGATCAGCTTTTCCCCGAAAGTTCAAGCATGCCTTCGTTTCCCAACCTCTCCCCTCCGCAGACACATCAGGCTCTGGATCAGAATGCGATTAATCAAATGCCTGGGGGAAGCATAGCGGCGGGCCTGCAACCCAATCAATATAGAGGTTCTGGCCAGGGGGCCGGCATCGCGCAGATGTCTGGTTTCCAAGGACAATCCAATATGTGGCAGCCTGGCTTCGACGGCGGACTACAAGACGGCCACAGCCCCGATAGCTGGGGCACAAGCTCTGCGCAGGGACAGCCTGCGCCGACAACCCTCAACGTAGAAGATTGGTGAGCAAACGTAGCAAGGAGAGCGTCGAGCGTCGTCGTTGCTTGCTGCTAACTAAGTCGCAGGTTTCAATTCTTTGGCATTAACGGAGACGTGGGCAGCGTAAATCTAGACATGCCCTTGGGCTGAGTGAGGGAAGCATCTTGGCAGTGTCGCTTGGCAGTGTCGCTGTCTTGGGAAGTTGTCAGAAAGTCAGATGTGATGGTGGGTAAACTGGCGGCGTGCTTCTGGTCGATACGAGCGTATGAAGGGCTGGTCAAGCCGGGCATCGATGATTGGAGAGTGCTTGATTTGTCGAGGCAGAGTTTGGGGATGATTTGGCGTCGGGCCCAAGACCTGGTTGTATGGCATACTTGTTCCTCTTGGTGAGCTCTCCGTCTGTAATAACAACACACTTTTTGGCTTAGCCGCCGATGCACTACGACCTTGGGAGATGCTTCAACAACATTGTTTTGAGGTCCTCGTACGCAACGCAACGTAGATTGAAGATGTATTCCACTACACACCCTAAAAGTTCCGCCAGAGTGCCTATGTCACTGTTTATTCCATATAAGAAGTACTGCAACGGCCTACTTTGAGCTGGTGATTTGGGGGGGGTTCCACGACGTATAGGCTGGCCGACGCGAAGTATTATGCCAGCAACTAAAAGCAAAATGCAACAGAAAAGTAGAAAGGGGGATTGATTACTCCCGTCCATGGAGAATAAGAATGCAGCTGCCCTACACGGGCCTCCGGGATGTTAATCTTGGGGCTCAATGAATGTTTCGTCAATGTCTCCGTACGCGTCATTCGCTGCTGCATGGTTGGGGCCAATATGTTGTTGTTGAAGCATATCTATCAAGTATTGATCACCTGGGTGTTTGAGGAAGTCATCAGTCCTGATTCCACGGAAATGAGTTGGATCAACTGGTCTCTTAGAGCCGCCACGGCCATGCTGCCGCATATATTCTCGCACGGGTGCCATGGCGGCATCTCGGCAAGCCTCTTTGATGTCGCTCCCCGACATGCCGGCCGTGATTTTAGACACATCATCCAAATCAAATTTATCCGCGTCCACTTTGGCGTCTTTGAGGATGAGTTGTAAGATTCGACGTCTCTGTTCCAAGCCCGGCAGCGTAATGGGGAATTTCTTAGGCATTCGCCGGAGAATCGCTTCGTCAATATCGTGTATACGATTGGTGGCGCCAAGCACGACTATCTGCGCCGGTATTCCAGAAGAATTGCTCGATGTCAATCCGTCCCACAAAGTCATGAACCTTCGGTTTTTTGTCAATACTCATTGCGTCAATGCAACTCCGTCGCGCGACTGGTTGAGTACTTACTCTGCCTTCACCATACCACTGGCCTCGTGCTCGCCACTCCTGCGCGTCCCCAGAACGGCATCTATTTCATCGATAAATACAATGGCCGGTTGCATCTTACGAGCCAAGGAGAAGACAGCTCTGACTATCTTATTTGAGTCGCCGTACCACTTCTCTGTAAGTGTTGATATATGGAGGTTGATGAACGATGCGCCGCTCTCCTTGGCGAGAGCTTTAGCCAGCATTGTCTTACCACAGCCAGGTGGTCCATACAGCAGAACTCCGGAGGGCGCAGATAACAGCGACGCGGCGTGTTGGTAGAGGTGAGGCATTGTCAATGGATAAATGACTGATTCTTTCAGTTCTTCGATAATCATATCCAGACCCCCAATGTCTGTTGAGATTTCCCATCCAATCAGCGGAGAACATCCCGAGCATGTTTGAATAGCCGATACTCACCATCAAAGCCGACATGGATATCATCCGGTGCCACCATCTCAAGTGCTATTATATTTTCATATTCGTTCAGAACCAGCTCTTCCACCCGCGAGCCTCCGCGAGCCCCCTCAGCCCCACTGTCTCCAACGCCATCAATGTGTCGCCTCCGACTTAAGCGATCAAGGTGAGCTTTCGCCTGACGCTTCGCTTGTTCGTGCTTCTCCTTGTCGGGGTCCACCAGGTTGCTCAATATTGGATTCAAAAACGTGCGGGCAACGTAGAGACCAGCTGTCATCTAGAGCCTGTTATCAGTATCATGGCAAACGCGGATGAAAGGTATGTTACCATGCCAGCAAAAAGGACAATGTCTAAAGCGACATCTCCTAATTTTCGACGCTCACCCATTCCGAGGATCCAGCGCAGCCACGAGGCTGTGGTGTTGGGCATTGAGAAAAGGCCGGTGAATTTGTGAGTATTGGAGAGGAAGTACCTAGTACCACCCAGGAGTATTGATACGTATTATGATGTAATTGTTCCGCTTAGTATTAATCCAGCCTTGGATCCACTTTTTCTTTTAAAAAAAGATATAAAATTGAAATAAAATGTTTTTAATAAATAATTAAAGAAATATTTATTAGAAATTAAATATAACGATGATTATCAATTTAAAGTTGTTTGTATTTAAATTAAACTAATAAAAAATTATTTTTTTAAAAAAAAATTTAATACATATATACATACATACATACATACGGATATATATGTATATATTTCATATCTTACACTTATCTATATAATGTATATTAACTATAAGGTGCAAACGCGGTAGTGGCTGAAATAACGCCTACTACATAAATATCTATGCCACTATTCTGAATGGTCAGTGTGAATTACTGCCTTTCTTCAACTCATCAGTATCCTCTTCAAAAAAGGTGCCCAAATTCATGAATGACCATGGCTCTGAAAAAGAGTGAAGAATGACGAGCCATGCGGCCACCACGTTAACCAAATAATGGAGTATGTATGCATGTGAAACGCCAAAGATGGCAGCACAAAGCGCCGTGCCAAAAAGAAGCCCGCTTGTGATATGGCGCAATCCGCTCGTGATTTGTGGAACCATCTTCCCCGTTGTCAAATTCTCTACCAGTAATATGAATGGCATTATAGACAACACATTGTGATGGGAAGAAAATGGCGTGAGCCAATGAACGGCGAGGTTACGAACCCAGACCGCCAATATAGGCAAATTGATCGGAAGAACCCACATCATTAGCAGAAGGATAGAGTGTGAATAGTGATAATAGTTGGAATTGGCCGTTGAAGGTGTGACAACGTATATGCGAAGAGCGCGAACGACGGTGAGAATTTGTACAAGGCAAGCGACTAAGTACGCAAACTGGTACGGAATGAAAGTCGAAACTAGAAATAATAAAATAATGGTTGAAATCACCCGCCGCCGCGGGGTAGACGGTGCAAAAACCGGCGACGGGTTTGGTGGCCGATTGCTATTGATTGCAGGCAGCGCGGTAAACATGGCATATGCGACGCCAAGAATTCTTGTCAGTGCAAGAAGGATATAATGCAAAACAGTACAGACCCCGATACATACAATGCCAATAAACGGCACGAGATATATGAAGAAGGGATCATCTGTGCCGATCAGGAGATCGTTTCTGTGAAAGCTGATATTCGAAGCGAGATTCGGATTTGCCTGATTGCTATCCACAAGCGCGGCGAGGAACGTTGTCAGCCCGACGGGGGAAATAGAGAGCAGAGTCAGACAGGAGAGCAGCAGTGGAATCGACTGTCGCATAGACAGGTCTAGGCTTTCAGAAAAAGAGATGAATACGCCGGTGGTGTCATGGACATTAAACTGCTTCCGAAGTACTAGTGTAACGATGAGCAAAGGAAAAGCCGCAAAAACTGTACGGTATCGCATGTATAGTTTGCCGAGACTCCCCAAAACATCCACATATATGTCAATCTCCAAGGGGCCCTCACACGTCGGATCAGACCAGATCCCAAATGAAAGGCCGTCGCCACCCGATGGTGTTAATGGAGGAGGCATGTACGGGGCGACACCATGGAAGCTAATCCCAGTCGCTCTGGCATTGACGAAATATTTCGACTCGTAAGGCCGTTGAATGTATTGGCGAATTAGCGGCGCAAACAGCTGTTGCTTTCTGCGGCATCGCTGGTTATCGATCACCATGTCGTAAGCCATCAGGCTTGATTTGAGAATCGGTATTTCGACGTCCACGGCAACGGGCCGGTCAGCGGGCAGCCGAAATGATAAGCCAAACGTAAGAAGACGGGCGAGGCTAATGTCCTCCCTCTTTTGAAAGGACGAGTGATCATTAAATTCCGCAACAACAAAGCCTCGGCTGATTTTCGCTCCTTTATCAATAACGGCAACGAACTGATGATCAGAGAGGTATTCAGCATCATATTGCAGATATGAAAAGGGAAATATCTGGGGTTGTCCGTCCAGATAGAAAGGATTCTCTACATCTGTTGTTGAAGCCGGAAGAAGGACCGTGTCGGACACAGCATCCTTACATGCTAGTTTCGTTGGCGTAGTGCCATTTCTTGATAGATCTATAGCGGAGGAAAAGATGGAAGTGGCGCTCGTGGATTGAAAGGAGAAAACGCTGCACAGGAGGACCTGCAGCTGATGGCCATCCATGGACGCACCAAGTTGAGCATCGGTCAACAAGGTAAAGCGCTTTGGCTCGGGTGGCCCATGGGGTGGCACGGGAAGAAGGTAAGCCTTCGGCCCAGCCTCAGAACCGAGTTGCGAGAGGACTAATCGACCCCCCGTTGGCACTACCGAGCTGGACGAGTCGTCCAAGGTCAGGAGTATCGTCGGTTCATTCAGAGTAAGAGCCTTCTCGGCAATCGTTTCCAGGCCAGTTAGAAGTCGCTTCTTAAAGACTCTCATCCTTTGCGCTCGCGGTTTCGTTTGGGAGGCCCGGTGAACGTCGATGATGCCATACAAAGTCTGGGCCAAGACTCTTCGAAACTGGTCGCACCAGAGAATAGCCTGGTGATCCATGCTCGTCCACACCGTCGGTATTCCCGATGTAAAAACAGTAAATCCATGTGTTTCAGGAACAAGCGATTCAATACTAGCATAATCGGACGGCACAACGGTATCTAGATTCCCACCAGCAATAGATACCAGGGTGACATGCCACAGAGGGTTGTTGCTGGCCCATTTTTGGGTATACGCACGCCGCCAATAGTCGTTTATCTCGTCATAGATCTGCACAATTCGACCGTCGAATGTAACCGGCGGGCGCGCATGCGGTGCTGACATTGTAATTATCGTATTGATCGAATTCTCCTGGTAGTTTGGCTGAACCAGCATTGCCCTCGCGACAACGCCTCCCATCGAATGCCCGAGAATGACGACTGATGTGGGATCTGGGAGATGTGAATCCCGAGAGCCTCTCTGCGGCTCAGAATAGAGTGAAAGTATATAGCGGACAGCTTCATTAAGATATTCCGCTTGGTCAAGCAGGGTCTGGCCGTGAAATGCCGTGATGTCCTCGTTGAAATCGACTGTGAAAAAATCGAGACTCCGTACGCCAGAATCCAGCTGGCTCCTGTCATGCTGAAGATAGTCGTGAAAATAATTGGCAGCCTCAGCAGCAATTGGCCGAACTTGTTTGTAACTTCCAGCATTACCTGGGATGAAGAGAACAGGGATTCCGCGCAACTTTTTTTTCGCATGGGTAAGCCTCGCCGCGTTTTGTTTTCCGAGTAGGGGGATACCAAACCAACCTGACCGCCATCGATTCCTTGCTCACGATAGAGATATAGTGAATACTTGCTTGCAAAACGGGTGTGTTCGGTATCGAATTCGGAGAAATGAATGTAAGAGGGCCGCATGTACGACATTCGACATCCTTTTGGCTCCAGCTGGCGAGTAAGGAGTGAACGAAAAATAGCGACCAAGAGGCCGACGCCCGCAGTGGCGACAAAAAAAGAGAGGACAGACATGAACCAAAGACTGCGATTGCGCGCCCCCAGGCTGGCCAGGGGGGGTTCTTTGGTCTTGGTCATACTGTGCGACGAAGTAGGGAGCGATAATGGCGAAAAGGATGCGACTGCTGCATGGCTGGAAGGATGCTGGTGGCCATTCGCCTGGTTCGAATAGAGGCCGCTGAATTGCCGGTCCACAGCCGAGGATTGACGGGATATTAAGCCATTGAGACGGCGCTCTGACTCGGCGTCTGGGTGTTGTAGCTCAAGGGAGGATTTACCGCCGACATCGACAGACGACGAGCGCCTCTTCATGGGAAAGGTCGAAGAAGAGGAGGGGGGGGGGAGGAGGACCTTGCTGAGGCCGAAGCTGTGAGCGGCTATGGTTGGCTACGCCAGAGCAAGGTGATAACAACTCTGGGAAAATTGTTGAAATTAAACCAGAAAGTCACACGGCTGAATGCGACCCATTCCGCCGTTAATATGGTCCAATTAAAGTGAGCAGGGCGAAATGTAGAAGCACTAAGTGGATTAAAATCGCGGGAAAGCAGCTAAAGAAAAGAGGTTGGGAGGGGGGGGGGGCCTTTCGCGTCCTTTGGAAATTCGAGAGAGAGAGAGAGAGAGAGGCCTTATCAGGGCTGTGTTAAATTGCGTGCTATGTACAGCACCCTCAACATCATCAAAGGGGAGCTTGGGTAATATCAACCAATTCATGAAACCACATATTGTTGACCTTTGTAAAATAATAGTTGCAAAAAAAAAAAAGGGGGGCTGCAATCGATGAATAAAGACAATGTTGGTAGTAGTTAGTAATTATTTTGATTGAACAGGTACCTTGGATATACAGGTATTAACATTAACAAGATACCTTAGTACCCAGGTGCTAGTAGTAATAATCTAAGGTACTCGATAATACTACTACTTAAGGTATAGAGTAGGTACCTAATATAGTAAGCCTTGGTTATAACAATCCCCAGCTGTAATAGTAATCTATCTATAATGATTTTTCATTAAAAAAATACTTGTTTAGTTTTCTTAAATAAAACAGGCTTATCTTGCACTCTACATACCCATACCTGGTAGATAAGAGTACAACTTTTATATGTGGGTACCTAAGGTACCTATAGTATCTATAGTACTACTACTACTAGGTAAGTACCTGAACAGAGCACGGGTGCGACGGAGCTTTCTCTCTATTTGCGTTGCAATGATTCTTTTAACTACTCCATAGCGAGTTACCCCATGATCCAATCCATCGAAAGGACAAAAGGCTCCCTCTTGATGTAGGCCGGCGCACGGAGTCCCCGATACGAAGCACATTTGCAGCACGGCAACCTCGCACGAAATACCCCATGTCGAAGCTCTGCGGATTCTCGTCACGCCAATGCCTATCTGCATAGAGTGCCGATATCCTGTCAAAACTCTATGGACCCAGTATTCCGGAGCCGATGACAAGTCCAATGGGCACTTGATTCGCCTGACCGTCTGTCGAAAATGCGGCCATTTTTGCGATAAATATGTAGAGCACGACTTTGTTGTGCTCTTCATCGACCTGGTTCTCATTAAGCCTCAGGTTAGTGTACACTTGGGGGACACACCTTATACGACATCTCTCACCTGGCTGTAGGTATATCGCCATTTACTACATAATACTCTGATGCGAGATGGGGACCGCTTCGACGTACGTTGACCGCGCTACCTTCTATCTTTTTGCCGCTATATTGGATGGCATGCTGATAGGCCAACGCCCTCGACAGCCTTCCATCATTCGCTTGGGGGTGTTGCTCCTGCTATTTGACGTCTACTTGACATGGGCGCGCATAGAGAAACAAACCATCCCATCGTCGACACCCGGAGAGAGCAAACTAGGGCCTCTCGCTCAACAGCCGATTGTGATTCAGTACATGTTCTTTTGTCGGTACTCCGCCTTTCATGCCTACTCCACCGCCAGCTAACAAGCTACAACGCAGTGGTCCTTTGTGCCCTATCTACCATCGCTTTCCACCTGAGCATCCGGTTTTTTACCTCATCCCTCCTCTCGCCCCTTAATATCACAGGGCTGATGCCACGGTATACTCGTCCAAACTCGGTTTCCACGGCCTTGCTTGTCTCCTCCTCGACCAAATTGTTTCCAATTCTAATGGTCATCTGGGAGTACGATGTGCCCGCTGCTGCCAGATCTCTAGGTTGGGCCGTCGTGGCAAACAACGTGGAAGCCCTACGCATTCTGCTCGACTGCAAATACTACGTTGCTTGTTTCTTGGCAATTGCCGGCGCGTCTGTGCGATGGGCTGTGGGCCAGCTGATACTCGTCTCGGCTGGACTTGGTGATGTAGACTCAATCGGCGACAACAGTGTCGCCGCAGATGGTAAGGCTCTTTGGGCCCTAATGAAGTATATTGGCGATTGGGCCGGTCGTTTAGCTGTAGGATAAAGTCGGGGCTGAGAAAAAAAATTCGACAACCAAAGCAGTACATGTTAACAAACGCCAATGTTACATATACCATATTGCTATTGATGGTGACAATGCGAACACCGGTCTGCGTTATATAAAAAAAATGATATTTCAATGAGGCAGATGAATACCAAGCCGCGTACGGCACATCTTGTACCCCAATGATGAACGATGGCTTGCAGGTCAAGAAGGGAACCCCCGATGAGAAACTCGATAGCAATACAAGATGATGTGAATGGAGAAGAAGAAGAAAAGAAGAAAGAAAAAAAGAAAAAAAGAGCCCCCAACGCCAGTTTGCCCGATACGCTTGAAGCTGCCGCGATCGTCATGGCCAGAAATCAGCTCTGCATACTGTGCCCCAGGAACTCCTCTCGCAGATCGCTTCGTTTTGGTGCGACCAGTGGATGGAGTTGGGCAAGGAAAGTGATTAACCACATGAGATAGCAGCTGATGATAGCAAGAAGCAGAGATGACCGCCATAGACTATCAATACCGGGCTGTCAGATTGGCACCGTTTTCGGATGAGGAGAGAAGGACTAACACTTGGTTCTCGCCTTTGGGGGACAAAAACCAGGCTGCTGCGCTTAACGCAGCGATGACCACGAGGCCAATAAAGATGGAATATCTGTAGACGGATGAAAGGCCATTGCGTTAGTCCAGTATCCTGTGTTGTTGCCAAAAAAATTCTTACCCTTGGGCCATTTTTTGCTGAGTTTCTATTCGGGGGTAGGTCTAGGAACGAACGGAGAACGAAGGGCGGCCGGAACTTGAACTGTGAAGCTGCGCCCCCGGAACGCTAGACCAATATTGGCTTCGATAATGCATAATACTTGTATAGGCCGATAACATCGGGCGTCGTCCTCCCCTTGTCATATAATAAACATTGAAACCGATATTAATATTTAAATATAGACCAATGTGTATTTATTAATATAATATTATACTATATATATATGGTATATAGTATAGTAAACCTCAGTGAGAACAATCCCTAGAAATATAAAGCTATTACAATAATCTCATTATAATAATAGCTCGAGGCATAATAGCCTATATTGTTATAACATAGAATTACTAAATAATATATATAATATAATATTATTTTTAATTTTATAATTTTATATGATATTGAATTTATTATCTTATGTACTATTAATTCCATTATAGGAACAACTACCAACTATATAATTATTACTAACTTATTAATATATTGATTAGTTTAAATAATAGCGCCCATATGACATTTACTTCTCTAGATATGTATGATATGCGAATAGCGAATATTGTGGGGTACACATTAAGCCCAGCCGGATTTACACTCGAAACTTCTCCCCGGTGCTTCAGCGACCAAACTACATCTCAATCGCGTCCTGCTTCACAGAGGTTTGCCATTGGCCTTTGCAAGAATGCGGCCGACTTTTCGAGCTCTTGCCAGCTATCTAGAGCCTGGAACCCCTACCGGACTCACAGGGCTATGGACTCACAAAACGCCCCGGTCAGCTCTGCTGTACCTGTACAGCACAACACTCCACAGGCTACAATCCATACCCGAAACATCTTTATATCGTCAATCCGTCGAGGCGACGACCAACCATCGTATGAAGCTAGTCGAAAAAATTGTTCCACCCGGATACGAGGAGTGGGCTGTGAAGGTCAAAGAGCAGATGCGAAAAAATCCCCACCAATTCGAGGCCGCAAGCGATCGAGTTGATGGTAGTGGGGCTCGGACGTTCAAGTTGGGCAATCGCATCTTTGTTGTTGGAAACGAGCATGAGGCCGGTGATATTCGGCTAGAAGAATGGAATGGCGAGAGCGAGGTGGGCAGGAATGATCAGAGCATCGAACCTGAGCAAAACTTGAATGACGAAAAGCTCGAGTGGCAGGATGAGCCGCAGCTCACAGCTGAACAGTGAGCCTGGAAGCACCGCTCACGTTTTCGCCAGACGGCTAACAAGTGAGACAGGATTAGGGAGCTTGAGCAACAGCTAGGTGCTGGCCTTATCGAAGAGGTCATTGAGGTGGCGGAGGGCGAATTACAGTTGATCGAAACTATGGAAAAGGCCCAAGTGTAAGTCAATCCTCCAGGCAATGCTATTCCCTGGATTTACAAGCGCCCGCTATTGCTAACATTGGCTACAGCTGGGACAATTTGGATGAAAAGCCAGCTCAAGGACAATGGACATATTTCGAGCGGCATTCTTAAGGTAAAACATAAATAGGCACCATAGTTTAATAATAATTGAAATATCGATAATATCGTATACTACGAATGTATATATAATATAATGTGATGAATTTAAAACTTAATAATAATATAAATGAAAGTTAAAAATA
This sequence comes from Trichoderma cornu-damae, assembly GCA_020631695.1. Lineage (NCBI taxonomy): Eukaryota > Fungi > Ascomycota > Sordariomycetes > Hypocreales > Hypocreaceae > Trichoderma > Trichoderma cornu-damae. The sequence continues at coordinate 4,163,746 of CM036089.1, forward strand.
AATAATTTGTAAATATATATATATATAAACAACCAAAATTGTTAATGCTTTTGATTTTATATAACTATATATAACCTTGATACTAAAGCATTGGTATTATACTAAAGTACATAGTTGTATTCTGAGTTATTTATTTTAGTGCTGGTTTTTAGCTCTTTTATCAAGCACATGTATTTATGCACCATTCTATTTTTGGACCTGTAAGCGTCGTTCCGCTTCGCGTTTGAGCTCATGGCACATCAGAAGAAACCCAAGTCGAATTAATTATGGCCACCATCAAACAAATCGATGGCCGTAGTGTGAGTTCCTCGTGCCGTTCGTTATATGAAAGGATATCGGCTAAAGCTCCAGCACTAGGTCCATCAAATCCAATCCGGCCAAGTTATTGTTGACCTATGTTCTGTGGTCAAAGAACTAGTGGAGAATAGTATTGATTCGGGGGCCACTATCATAGGTTTGTCTGCTGTCCAGCTGTAGTATTTATTGATCGTGTGTTGGGGACTGACCCATGGCGTTGTGTAGACGTCCGTTTCAAGAACCAGGGCCTCGACGCAATCGAGGTTCAAGATAATGGATCCGGGATCTCGCCCGCCAACTACAGCTCCGTCGCCCTCAAGCATTATACTTCAAAGCTTTCTACCTTCTCCGATATAACGTCACTGCAGACCTTTGGCTTTCGCGGTGAGGCCTTGGCATCTTTATGCGCCCTATCTATTCTCACCGTGACAACCTGCTTAGAGCAAGATGTTCCCAAAGGCTCTAGATTAACATTTCAGCAGTCAGGGCAGCTGGAGAGCACAAACGTCGTTGCAGCTCAGCGAGGGACTACCGTCTCTGTGGAAAATCTGTTCCACAATCTACCAGTCCGACGCCGCGAGCTTGACCGCAACATCAAAAGGGAATGGCACAAGGTTATTGCTCTACTTAATCAGTATGCATGCATTCAAACGGACGTGAAATTCTCCGTATCCCAACAACCTACGAAGGGGAAACGAATGTTGCTCTTCTCCACCAAAGGCAACCCGAGCACTCGTGATAACATTATCAACATTTTCGGCGCAAAAACGCTAGCCGCCCTGATTCCTCTTGATCTCCAGTTAGCAATCAAACCCTCGAGTAATCGCTCAGAAGTGCGAACCGCCGAAAAGTTGGCATCCGGCAGCCATGACGTTCGTATCGTTGGTCATGTTTCCAAGCCTGTTCACGGAGAGGGCAGACAAACTCCAGATCGGCAGATGTTTTTTGTGAACGGTCGACCCTGTTCGTTACCTCAATTGGCCAAAACATTCAACGAAGTCTATCGATCATATAATAACTCACAGTCGCCTTTCATTTTCGCCGATGTCCAGCTTGATACCACGTTATACGACGTGAATGTCAGCCCTGATAAGCGGTCCATTCTACTACATGACCAAAACAACCTCCTGGATACTCTCCGTATCTCCCTGTCTCAACTGTTTGATGCCCATGAAGACAGAATCTCAATTGCCACATCAGCCGAGAGTATGAAGCTGCACTCTTCTCATAGTAAAGCCACCAAAAAAGGACAGCTGTCTGGAGCCTTCAACAAATCAGCGTCCAAATCCTCCACCGCTGCTGTGGCTGATATCAGCCCCAGTTATAATGATATCGAATCCAGTTCCACGATAGACAGCGAGGAGTCAGAGCAGGACGATGAGACTCCCCCAGCACCACAATCGACAAAGACAAGGTCGCAGGGTAACAGAACAGAGCAACAACCGCGTTTAAATGGCAATCTCGATCCAGTGGCCATAAGAGATGTAACGCCGTCTCCAAAAAAAACAAGACCCGGATTTGCTCCTTGTCTAGATGATGTTTTGGTGAACCACTCTCCACGCGAAGGCTCATCCGCCGCATGCAGTCCCAATATCACCATTGGCCGATCTCGGAATTTGCGTGATCTCAATTCTGCTATCCACATACAAAGTTACCAATCTTCCAGCACTGCTGCTCCTAGCATTCCCCTTGTGGATGCAGGCAGCCACAGCCTAAGCTGCTTGGTAACCTCTCCTCGAGAATTGAGCACTTCAACCAACGCTGCAGGCGAGAGGGATAAAGCTCATGAGACGGAAAAACTGCGTTCCAAGTCCTCCGGATCCGACAAAGCGAAGGAACACTTACTTCCTTCAGAAATACACGAGTTAGACCCTAAACCTATCGTCCAACAGCCTTCATGTGCACCGGAAGATACCACAGGGACGTACACTGCTTCTGCTAAAGATTCCCAGCGTCGTATACAGGCTCTTGAAAAGGAACTTGGCTTTCAACGCGTCAAGCCCACAATCCCGTCAGTGGGGGCTCTTTCTACTGAGCCCGACGTCCAATCCTTGAAACACACACGACGAAAATATAGTTCAGCGTATTATATACAAAACTTACATGTAGATAGGGGGAGGCTCCAGTTGCTACATAGTGCGCATCGCCCTCGCCGTACTTCGTCTAGTTATACTGCAAGCAAAGCACCCTCTGTGGAGCGAATTGACGCCAGTGATGCAGAGTCTAGACTTCCTCTGATCATTGCAAAGGACGATTTTTCGAAGATGAGAATCATCGGCCAATTCAATCTCGGTTTTATCATAGCTGTTAAACCTGCCGGTCACACGGGTCTGGACAACGAGGCAAGGCATGATGAACTCTTTATCATCGATCAACATGCTTCTGATGAAAAGTACAACTACGAGAAGCTCCAGAATACTACTGAGATCCAATCTCAGCGCCTTGTTCATCCTATGAGGCTTCAGCTAACAGCCCTTGAGGAGGAAATTGTACTGGAGAATCAAGCAGCCCTGGTTGCAAACGGATTTAAAGTAAACACTGATACAACGGGACGCTCCCCGGTGGGGTCACGATGCCAGTTGATGGCATTGCCTCTAAGTCGCGAAGTCACGTTCAAAATGGAGGATTTGGAAGAATTGATATCTCTCTTGGGTGACAAGTCCGCTGAGTCTTCGTATATCCCGCGTCCTTCTAAGGTACAGAAGATGCTTGCTATGAGGGCATGCCGAAGCAGCATTATGATTGGCAAAGCTATGACGAGAGGCCAAATGCATTCTCTTATCAATCATATGGGGGAGTTGGACAAACCATGGAACTGTCCCCATGGGCGCCCAACGATACGACATTTAAGTCGACTTCAGGCATGGAATGAAGAAGGGTGGAAGCATGATCTACATACTGGTTCGATCACAACCTGGCAATGTTATAAAGGAGGGGCGAGATGATTGTTGCCTAAATCCAGAGCACAGGGTAGATCCGTTTCACCACATATTTGTTTATTGCTATCCAGCATAGTGTGGGCTACCCGGTCATTAGTTGGTAAGCCCATATATATACGCTGTTTTGTTTTGCTGGAGGCACCAAATCGTAACCACTGGTTAAATCTTTCTATCTCTCGGCATCGTGGATACACCTGAACTACCAAGCCAAGTCAACCCAGAGGGAACAAGTACTATACAATATAATAAGCTATATAAAAGTACACTTATAATATATATAGTGGTTATCTAAAAGTCTTGATCCAACCCTAATTCCTATGTAAACACATACACTCGAACAGCAAAACACTATATATTAATATATTTATTTATACTTGCTTAGTTAATAATTATTATTATAAAAAATATATATTTTTAATGCACCTTTTTTAAAAAAAATGCTATTTATATTTACTTTATTATTGGTATTGGGTTTTATATAATTATTTTATAAGTTTTATTGATTTGTAAATTAATGCCAGGTACTTGTGAAATACAGTTCGAGTCGAGCTATTTATATAGATAAAAATTGCTATTTACATAAATATAGTCTATGCATGTGTTATTTTTTCTATACGCACACTTAACTTGCCATCTAGCTATACCGGTAGGCCATAAGATGATAATTATAATAAGCTTAATTAAGATACTAAAGGTTAGGCTATTTAATAAGATATATAATAGTCTATAGTCTATGTATACTAGTATAGCATAATATGCTATACTATACTAGCCTTATCAGCCTTATCAACCTCAGGCCTAATAAGTCCCCCCCTTTAAAAATAACTATTATCTTAATTATTAAGTATTATTATTATTCTATTATATCTATATATAAAAGTTATTTATATTTATTTAATTAAGTAAATGCTTAAGTATATATTTACTTTATTAATTATAGAAAACAGTGCTTATTATATACTAAAGAAGTATATCTTTTATATAATATATACTTAAGGCACTAAGCTTTATTAAAATAAAGCTTAATTATTAAGATAAAAAAGACTTATTTATAATTATTTATAAGCTTTATAATACTTATTTTCTTTATTTTATTTAAGGCTTTTTTAAACCTATTTTCTTAAGCTTTTTTTAATTAATCTACTCTTTTTAATAATTATAAACTTAAGTAATATTATAAAATACTAAAAACTTTTAAAACTAATTATAATAAAATAATTAATATAAATAATATAAATATTAATAATTCCCTTACTTAAATAAAGCTAAACTTATTTATAAAATAAGTTAAATAGTTTATAATATTTTATAGTTTTATAATTACTTAAAGAGTTTAAGAATAAATTAATTTAAATAAAATTAAGTAAGTTATTAATAATCTTAAGCTTAAAAAGCTTTTAATAACTAAAGATATATATATTAAAGTAATATATATCTTTAATATTAAAGTAAAAAATATTAAATTAAAATAACTTTTTTAAATTAAAAAAGATCTATATAATTAAGTATAGCTAAAATAAATATACTTTATAGATTTTAAAAAAGTAAATATAATAATTATAAATTAAATTAATTAAATAATTAATAATAATCTTTATAAAGTTACTATAGCTATATTTATAATTAAATATTTAAAATATATAATATTTATTATATATTAAATTTTAAAATAATTAAAAAGCAACCTTACTTTAAGTAAATTAAGCTTAAAAAAGATTATTTAATAAAAATATTACTTAATATTAAAGAATGTAAAGTATTTTAAATTAAAACTATAATATACTATATAATCTTAAGCTTATATAAAGACTATAGTTTATAAAATTTTTAATATTAAGGGAAATACTATAATTAATAACTTTTTAAATATAGTTAAAGTATATTTTATACTTACTTAAATAAAAATAAATTATAATAAACTTTTTAAGTTAAAAAATAATAATTAATTATTTATTTTTAAGCTAAAGAAATATAAATTAAACTTTTTTTTAATTATTATTAATAATTATTAAATAAAGTATATAAAAGTATATACTATATTAAGTAAATACTTAAATAAAAAAGGTTAAGTAAAAAAAGATAAAAAAAATTATACTTACTTTTATTATATTAAAAAAGTAAGGTATTCTTAACCCCTTAAAGATTATAAAATCCTTAAATATATATTTATAAAAGAAAAATTATACTTTATAAATAATAAAAACCCTTTAGATATATAGTATAATATTATTTATTAAGTATTTAATAACCTTAAGTAATATAGCCTTTACTTAAAATTAAAAAAACTTAATTAAAACCTAACTAAAACCTTAATTAATAAAAAAAGGTTTAACCTAAAAAATAACTTCTTTAAAGCTATTATTATTATAATTATAAACTTTAAAATTATAAATTTATAAATACCTTAAGAGTCTATAGTATATTTATAAATAATAATTATAAGCTTAATATAAATATAGTCTTTAATATTTATAAAGCTATATACCTTATTATTAATTAAGACTTTTTTTAAATTAAAAAGCTTTATACTATATAATAATAAAGATTAAGTTAAAGTAAGTATTAACTAGATTAAAGTATTTAAAAAGGGTATTTATAAACTTAAAAATATTTTTAATAAAGGTTATAGACTAAAAATAAAAGATTTTATATTTAATAATATAGTAATAATTAAAGGGTTTTATATTAATATTATCTTTAAGATTAAGGTTAAAAAAGTAAATATATAGTATATAAAATTTAATTATTTACTTTATCTTAAAACCTTTAATTAAAATATAAAGTTAATATCTTTAATTAAAAAGTAAGGCTTAATATTCCTTAAATATAAACTATTATTTCTTTATACTTTAAACCTTAATAAAAAAAATAATACTATATATAGATTATATTTTTATACTTATTATAATAAATAATTAAATAAAATAAAAAATATAAAGTAAAAAACTAACTAAAGATTTATTAATTCTTTAATATAATATAAAAAAATTATAATATTTTAAAGTAGGCTATTTAAACTTTTATATATTTAAAAGCTTTATATATAATATTTAAAATATTTAAATTAAAAATATAAAGAAAATTAAATATAAAGTATACTTAATATTACTTATAATAAAGTATATTTTATATAAATAATTTAAATATTATATATTAAAGCCTTTTTAATATATATATTAAGATTTATAAAATTATTTATTAAGGTTTAATAAAGTAAACTAATTATTTATTATAAAAGATAAATATAATAAATAATTATATATTATTTTATTATTAAATAAAAAATTAAAAACTATTTTTAATATATTATTTTATTATAAATATATAGTTAAAAAATAATTTTATATATATATTTATAAAGTAAGGCAAGATAATAAATAAGTTATTATTATAATTATAAATAAAATATAATTTTAATATTAATTAAATATTAAAGGTATAATCTTAAAGCTTATACTTTTTTTTATATATAAGCTAAATAATAACTTTAAATAAGTAAGTTAAGAAATAATTAATAAGTTTATTAAAATACTTAATAATATAAAGCTCTTTATAAAGCTATAGTTAAAAAGCTTAAAAGCTACTATATATTTAATTAATATAAGCTTTTTAAGAATAAATAAAATAATTTTATTAATTAATAAGCTAAAGGAATATTTTTAAAGGTATACTCTTTTATAAATTTAAGAATATATTATTAACTTAAGGCTTAATTAAAGCAGTCTATATATTTATAGTTACTATATATATATATTATAATATAATTATAAAGTAAAAAAAAAAGGATTATATAAAGTTAGCTTTAAAAAGATTATTAAGTATTTAGTTAATTATTAAATTATTAATATTTATTAAATTTAAATCCCTTGCCTTAAGAAAATCTTAATAATAAAGAATATAACCTTTAATAAGTCTTACTTTTATTAATTTAAGCTAAAAAGCTTAAATATATAAATAATTATAAAATAAAATAAATTATTTTATAAAGTAAAAGATAATAAAGTAGAATTTATAAAACTTAAAAAAGGCATTTATTTATATTAAGAAAATATTACTTAAGAAAGTTTAAAGTAAATAATCTTAAAGGTAATAATACTTAAGAGCTTAAAAAAGCCCTTTAAAAGCTTAAAACCCTTTAAATATTATAAAACTTTAAAATTAAAAATACTTTATAAAATACTAAAATAAGATTATTTTAATATATAATATTAATTATAAAGGGCTTAAGTAAGTATATTAATACTATAAATAATACTTAAAATAAATTACTTATTATTTTTAATTAAACTATAGATTAATAAAGAAAAAGAAAAATATTTTTTATTACTTTAAAAATAATAAAAAAGTATAATTTAAGAAATAAATAATTTACTTTATAAAATTATTATTTTATATAAATAAAGCTTAATAATATAATAACTAAAGTATATTATCTTAATTAAAATATTTTATTTAGCTTTATATAAAAATATAAAGCTATAAAAAAAAGCTTAAGTAAGTAAGCTTTCTTCTTTAAAAAAAAATTTAAAAAAAATAAGCTTAATAATATATATATTATACTTAATAAGCTTTTAAATAAAAATATTTATAATCTTTTACTTAATTAATAAATATTAAAAGATAATAATTTAATAAGCTTATAAATAATACTTATTATATTTAAAGTAATAATATATTAAAAATATACTTTAAAGTTAATAATAATACTAAATAAGCTTTTTATTAAGTTAAAAAATTTAATTAAGTTATAAAAAAAGTAAAAAGAGTTTATAAACTACTTATTAAAAGATTAATTTATTAAAGCTATATATAAAGAAATTAAAGCCTTATATTATAAAAAAACTTAAAAAGAAATTAAAAAACTAAAAGCTAAGTTAATACCTTAATTATTAAAATAAGTATTTATATATAAATTTAATTAAGTTAAAATATTAATAAAGTATAAAGCTTAATTTAAAATTAAAAAAGACTTTTAAAAAAGCTTAACTATTTAAAGAACTTATATTATAATACTTATTATATACTTATTTTAAGTATTTATAGCCTTAGCTATAAGATTTAACCTAAAGCTTAAATAGTTTAATATTAAAAATATATTTTTAAATATAATAAAAAATAAATAAGGCATACTAATTATATATAAAATACTACTAGGTTTTAAGCTGCTTAATAAACTTATTAAGCTTAAAAAAGCTTTTTATAAACTTTAAGATTTATTATAATTATAGTTTAAAGAGTTTATAATAACCTTATACTTATTAAAGTTAATCTTTAATATAAAAAAGCTTTATTTATATTATTTAAAAAATTAAAAGTTATTTTTATATTTTTTATAAATAATATTTTTATTATATATTATAAATATAACTATACTTTATTTAATAAGCTTATAAATATATTAAAAAAGAAATACAAGCTTTATAAAGGGGGTAATATAAAGTGGTTCTTAAGAATTAATATTATTTATAAATATTTTAAGTATAAGATATATTTATTATATAAAGTATATATAAAAAAGGTTGCTTAAAAGTTTAATTTAAATAAAGGGAATTAATATTTTATAATTCCCTTTTTTATACTTTTTTTTAAGAAAAATAATTTATAAACTACTACCTTTAAGATTAAAAGCTATTAAAAAAAGGTTAGATTAATACTTTATATAGTAATCTTAATAAAACCTAATATAGCTTTTATAATAGCTATATTAATAAAATATATGATTAATTTAAAACTTAAGTATTATAAAGTTATTAATTAGCTTATTTATTATTTATTTATATAAAAGTACTTAGCTCTTTAATATAAAGGGTTTAATAAAATATAAGTTTTAATTACTTTAAGTAATATATTATTTATTAATAATATTAAGATTAAAAGATCTTTATAAAGATAGTTTATAATATTATTTAATAAATTAATTATATAAAGTATTATTTATTAAAGTATAGTTAATATATTAATAATTAAGGCTAAACTGCTTACTTTATTAATAATAATAAAGGAAATAATAAGTCTATAGTGCTTTTTTAATAAAATATACTTTAATTTAAAGAAAAATTAAAATATTAAATATAATAATTAATAAATAATATATTTTATACTTAAAGATAATAAAAAAATTAATACTTACTTTTACTATATTAATATATAGAATATATAGCTATATTAAGAGTATTAATATAAGGCCTTTAAAGTCTTATACTTAATATTATAAAAAATACCCTTTAATAAGCTTATAAAAGCTTTTTTATATTAATAATTTAAATACTTTAAGGCTTTATTAAACTTAAAGATTTTAAAAAATAAAAAAAAAATAAAAAAGCTATTAAAAAAAGCTTAAAATAATAAAAAGAAATATAAAAATATTAATTTAAGGTGCTTTAACCCTTTTAATTAAAAATTATATAAAAAATTAAAAAAAAAAACATAGTAAACTAGCGCCTTATTAATTATTATTAATTAATAAAAACCTTTTTAGCCTTGCCTATAAAGTATATACCTTAATATATATTATTATAATATTAAAGAGTAAGGCTTGCTTTATTAAATTATTTAATAAATTATCTTTATTATTTACTAAAATAAAGCTTATTATAAACCTTAAGGCTAAATAATAATACTATATCTTTTACCTAATAATTATTTTCTAAGCTTTTATCTAATATAAGTAAAATAACTTACTATAGTATCCCTTTTTTTTATAATACTTTAAAAAACTTAAGCTAGGCTTATTAATTATACTAGTTTAAAAGCTTATAATTAAAGAAAAAAAAGATTAAATAAAAAGAATTAAGTTTATATTAATAAGTATTAATACCTATAAGTAAAGTAATTTTAATATTAATAAAACTAGCCTATAGTAAAGATATATTAAAAAAAAATTGCTTTTATTAATAATAATACTCTTTAAGTATTTTAAGTAATAAAGATAATAAAAAAGGTATAGAGTGGCTAGTGCTATAAGGGAAGGATTGCTATTATTATTATTATTATTATTATTATTATTATTATTATTATTATTATTATTATTATTATTATTATTATTATTATTATTATTATTATTATTATTATTATTATTATTATTATTATTATTATTATTATTATTATTATTATTATTATTATTATTATTATTATTAAAAAGGGTATTTATAAATATAAAAATAAAAGTAAGAGTAAGAGTAAGAATAAAAATAAGAGTAAAAGGGGCTAAAGGGATTATAATAATTAATATAATAAGTATTAAGATAATTAAAGCTAGGGCTAGGGTAATTAAGGCAGGAATAAGCATTAAGGGCATTATAAAAAGAATAATAATTATTAAGGCTACTATAATAAAAACAGGCGCTAAAAGTATAACTAAAATAAAGGCTATAAAGGCTAAAAGAGGAAGAGGAGCTATAATTAATATAAAAAGAAGTAAAGTATTATATTATATATAGTATTAATTATAAATAGTATTAAAAATAGCTTTTTAAATATTTTAAAAAATAAATAAGCTTATAAATATTAAATAAAAAGTATTATATTAAATAAAGCTATTTAAAAAGATTTTTTACTCTTTAAGCTTAACTTTAAGCTATTTTTATTTTTATTATTATTATTAATAATAATAATAATAATAATAATAATAAAGATTATAAAATTAAAAAAGGCTATAAAAAGATAAGGAAAGCTTTTTTATATAACCTTAAGTATTTTACTTTATTATTAAAGCTTTAAACCTATAAGTCATTATTTTTATTATTATTAATTATTAAATAAGGTATAAAGTTACTTTATAATTAATTCTTTATTAAAGAAATAAGCCTTTACTTTAAATTAATAAAAAAAGTAATATAAGCTAATTTATTAATATAAAGAAGCTTAAGAAAAAGAATATAAAAAGAAGGATAAAATATTAAAGAATTTAAGAAATAATATATAATACTATATATAAATAGTATTATTATATAAGGGGTATATAGAAAATAGTACTTATTATTACAGGCTTGGGCTTTGCCCAAGCCTTGCATAACCTAGGCCTTATAAAGGCCTGGCCTTTACTTAAGGTATTACTAGCCTAGGCTTTATAAAGGCCTAGCCCTTTTTTAAGGTATACCTATTCTATAGGTATATAATTAATTATAAAAGAATATAAAGATATATAAACTCTTTTTCTCTTTAAGTATATAAATTTATATAAAAATATTTATTTATAGTTATTATAAAGCTAGTTCTTTATAATTTATATATTTTAAAAATAATAAATAAAGATAACTTAATATTAATATTAATAAATAAAGTAACTATATTTATAATAAAAAAATTATTATATATAGTTATAATAATATATTATAAAGTAATATTACTATAATAAATTATAGCTTAATAATAAAATATAGCTAACTTATAGCTTAAAGCACCTTTACTTAACTTATTTTATAACCTACCTATACTTTATATAAATAATATATAAAAACTAGTTTAATATAAATTATTTTTAATTAAAGACCTTTATAATAATAACTTAATTATATTCTTTACTTAAAGATATATTATAATATATAAGCTAATTATTAATAAAAAGTTTATTAATATTAATAAAGACTTATTTATTTTTTTATAATAAAACTTTATTAAAAATATATATTCTTTAATTATAGTATATTATAAATCTACCTTAAAATCTAAAAAACTATATCTTAAAGAAATTCTTAAAATACTTTATATTTATATTTATTAACCTTTATTATTAAGAAATTATTTAAATAAAACTTAAATATATTATATAATATAATAATAAATCTTTTATTATATTCTTTATTTATTTTAAGTAAAAATTAACTTTAATTAATAAGCTATTATAAAATAATATTATTAAGCTAGCTTATTTTTATTAAATACTATTTTTAAAGATATAAAATTATAGCTTAAGATAAGGTATTTTATAAAATAATTACTATATAGTAATTAATATTTATTAATCTATTATTATAAAGCTTAAAATCTATTACCTTAAAGAATAGTTTTATTTTTATAATAAAAGCTATTACCTTTAAGCTAAAAAAGCTATAAATATAAAAAAAGACTTATTTATAATTAATATAAATTTTACTAGCCTATGCCTTATACTTAAAAAATACTTAAAAAAAAAAGCTATAAAGTTATAAAGAATAATAATTTAACTCTTTAAATAATTACCTATAGGCTTAATAAATATTACTTAATATCTTTATTAAATATTATTAAAAAAGTAAATATACTTATTATAAAGTTAAAATATACTTTATTATAGCTTGCTTTATATAGTTAGTAATTAAGTTAATAATTATTTATACTTTAAGTAATAGTAAGCAAAAAGAATAAAATAAAAAAAAAGGTAAGGAGGGAAATGCCTTACCTTTAAGTTAAGTCTTTTTTATAAATATATTAACCTTATTATAACTATAATATAAACTACCTTTTTAATTAAAATAAAAAAATATAATAAATATTATAATATATAAATAAGCTCCTTTTCTTTATATTAAAAATTTTTAATAATTAAAAATTCTTAAATATATAAATTAATAATAAGTATAATTATTATAAAGTTATTAATAAAAAAGCTATTTAAAAATTAAGTATAAAAATAATATAAATACTTATTATATAAACCTTAATTATTATTATTAATAAATATATAGGTTTTAAGATTTTATAAATTATTAAAGATATAATAAATATAAATAAATAATAATACTTAATATTACTTTATATTATCTTAAGATTTTTTAAAAATATTATCTTAAGTTTACTATAAATAAAATACTATAGTATTTAAATAAACCTTAATTAATATATTATTATTAAATTAATAACTAGTTTAATAATATTAAAAACTACTTAATAATAAAATAATCTTTTAATTATATATATCTTAAGATTTATATATATAGTATTAGTTTATTATAAAATATATTACTATAATATAAAGATTATTTTATTAATTACTAGTTTATAGAAAATTATATAAATCTTTAATATTACTTTTAAGTTTTTTTTATTATAAGTCTTAATTAACCTTTAGCAAGAGCTTTATTAATATTTTTTAATTAAGCTATATAAATTTATTAACCTTTTTAATAAAAAAAAAGCTTTTAAGCTACTTTTTTATTAAAGCTAGCTTAATTACTATATTTAGCTAGTTAAAGATATAAATAAGTATAACCTAGACCTACCTTAAGGCTTATTATATAATATATTATAAAACCACCTCCTTAAGATTTAATATTAAATTATTAAGTTAATAAATAAAGATTAAATCTATATTAGCTTTTTTTTAATAATTATTTTTATTTTATTTATTAAAAAGGCTAAAGGTAGTTAAAGATTTTATATTAATTACTATATCTTAAATAAAATTATAGTATAAGATTATTATTTTTTATCTTTAATAAAAAAAACCTTTTACTTTTTTTAAAGGCTTGCTAGTTTATAAAGTTAAATATTAAATTAGCCTTTTACTAACTATAAATTATAAAAAAAAAGAATACTTTATTATATTCTAGACTTAATTTAAACTCTTTAAATAGCTAGTTATCTTTTTTAGCCTAGCTAGTATATTTATTACTTTTTAATAATATATTAATAAAATATTAAAAAATACCTTTAATAACTTTACTATAGCTTACTTTAATAATATTTTAATATATTTTAATAAAAGCTATAAAGACTATATATATAAAGTTAAGGCTACTTTATATAAGTTTATAAAAGCTAGCTTAAATATTAATATTAATAAGTATACCTTTATAATAAAAAAAGTTAAGTATTTAAATTATATTATTTAAGTAAGTAAGTTTATTTACTTTAACTTTAAAAAGATTGCTATAATTAAAGACTAAAAACCCTTTATATAGGTTAAAGGTATTTAAAGCTTTTTAAGCTTTATTAATTTTTATTATAAATTTATTTTTAACTTTATATAAATTATTAAGCCTTTTATATAGCTTATTTAAAAAAATATTTTATTTATTTAAAATAATAAGGTTAATATAGCCTTTAATATACTTAAGAGTACCTTTATTTTATATCTAGTCTTAGCTTAATAAAACTTTAAAAAAGATATAGTCTTTAAAGTAAACTTATTTAAATAAGCCTTAAGTAAGTGCTTATTTTAGTTTAATAAAAATAATATTTTATACTTAATTATATATTACTTTATACTTTTTTTTAATAAAATAAAATTATATTATTTATAATAAAAAGCTTTTTATTATTATTTTTTATTTAAATACTTAAAAAGCTAAATTATAAAGTATAGCTTACCCTTTTTATATATATATTAACTATAAAAACTTAAAGTACTTCCTTTACCTTTAGTTAATCTTTAAGTAATAAGCTTATTAAGCTAAACTCTTTTTTTAATTTAATTACTATCTTTAATTTTATTTTAAATTATAAATAAAGTAGCTTAATACTTTTTTATATTAATAATTAAATAAAGCTAAAGAGCTTTAAGTAAGCTAGGTTTTTTTTTTAAGTATTTTTATTATTATAATATAAAACTTAATTAAAAATAAACTAAACTTACCTTTACTTATTTTTATTAAAGATAATACCTTTTTTTTAATTAATATTACTTTATTTTAAAATATTTATCTTTAAGAGCTTTAAGATTAAAATATAGTTAAAGATATATTTTATAATTAATAATTAATAATTATATATAGTAATTTATAAAGGTTTTTTAAAAAAGTAATAATTAAAAAGTAAATAAAAAATTATAATATTAATACTTAAGGCATGCTTATATATTAAGGCTGCCTTTAACTTTTAAATTAAAAACTTTTTATTATTATTATTATTTAATATATATATAACTCTTTTATAATAAAATACTAAAAAAAATACTCCTTTTTACTTACTTTAATATTTTTATTATTAAAATAATATATTATAGTCTATAGTATAATTTATTTATAATTATTATTACTATAGTAGTTATATATTATATAAATAATATTAAAGCCTTTTATAATTACTTTTTATTATAAATAGATTTTAAAAATAAATCTTTATAAACTTTATAATAAATCTTTTAATATAGATTAATAATAATTTAAAATTTTTTATAATTATTATAAATAAACTATTAAAATATATCTAGCTAAAGGTAATATACTTAATATTAATAAAGGCCTATATATAATATTTTAAAGATTATTAATAATATTTTTATAGGTTTTTTTTTTAAATTATTAATAATAAAAGATTAAATTAAGTAAGATATTTTTAAATAATACTTTATAAATTAATTAAAGTTAAGTAACTCCTTTTTATAGCTTATTACCTTTAAATTAATAATAATATAAAGTAAGTTAATTAAAAAGTTTAAAGTATTTTATATATTATAATCTTTTTTATATAATATAACTAGCTTAAGTATTTATTAACTTATTACCTTATTTTTAATAAATAAAACTTATTAATATTAAGTATAAGCTTAAATAGCCTTTTTAATAAGTTTAATATTAATTTTATTTTATAAATAAATATATTTATAATAAGTATTACCTTTTTAAAAAGTAAAGTAATAATATTTTTTTATTACCTTAAAGAAAGTATAAAGCTTACTTAAGCTATAATAGCCTTTACTTAATAATATTAATAAAAGAATATTAATTATAATTAATAATTAATAAAGTATTATTAAATTAATAATAAAGTATAATTATTATTATAATATATAAAAATAAACTACTTTAATAAAAAACTTAATTAACTATATATAAAATATATTATTATAATAATCCTTTTTCTTTTTATTATAAAGCTAAATATCTTTAATAATATTTACCTTACTTTTTATATAAGCTTTATAAAAAGAGCTATTTATAATTTATTATTATTTTAAGTTTTATTAAACTTTAAGTTAAGCTTAGTTTAAGTATACTTAAAGAGTTAAGTAAAGTTAATAAAAGAATATATAATAAAATATATATTAATTATTAAAAATTACTATAGCTATAGTTAAAAGCACTAGGTATTAATTAAATAAGCAAGCTATAATATATTTATATAAAAGTTATTAAAATAATTTTAAAATATTATAATATTAAATAAATTTAAAATAGCTTAAAGTAATATAATATAAATTAATAAATTTATTTCCTTTAAGTATTATACTTTAAACTTAAATTAATAAAAATAAAATATATTATAAATAATGCTATATATAATAATATTACCTTTTTAATAATATATTAAAAGGTATAGTAGTAGTTAAATAATACTAAAAGTATTATTATTATTAAATAAAGAGTAAACTAAAGGTAAGTTTATTATTATTATTATTTTTAATAAATAAAGGTAGTATTAATATAATAAGTATTAATATTTACTTAATTATATAAAGAAATATTTATAATATATTAAGTATTAATATAACTTTATATTATTTTAATATAAATATATATAATAATATTAATACTAATAGGTATTAATTATTATAAAGCTATATTACTTTAGCTTATTAATATTAAGCTTTTTTTTTAATATATAAAACTTATTCTTTTTTTTATTATTATTATTTAAAAATAATAAAAAAGGTAGTTATTATTAAAAAAAAAGTAAGGCAGGCTTATTATACTTTTAACTTACTTATTATTTATAATTACTATAATATTTATTTAAGCTTAATAAAGTATAGAATATCTTTTAATTATTAATATAAAACTTTATAGTATTTTTTAAAGGGTTTTATTAAGCTTTTTAAAATATTATTATAAAAAGTTAATAATATTTATTATAAAGTTAATAAATTATAAATATATATTAAGTATAGTATTAAAGATATTAATAATTTATATTATTTACTGCTTTTAATTTAGTATTTTAATATTATCTTTAATTAAGATTATTATATTGCATTTTTTAACTATAAATAGTATATTATTAACTAAAATAATAAAAGTATTAAGGGTATAAGTAAAATAAGGCTAGATAAGATTTAATTAAGTAATAATAAGTATTTTTATTTATATTTAATTAAGTATTATAAACTTAATAAATAATTTTATTTTAATACTTTTTATATCTTTAATTTTTATTATAGTAAGTATTAAAATATACTTACCTTAATTAATAATATATTATAGGTTATATAGTACTTATTATAATATTAAGTTTATTATTAATTAATTTTTAATTTAAAAATAAAATTAATATTTATTAAAATATATTTTATAACTATAGTTATAGCTAGGGATATATTTATTTATTTTATTATTATTTATTAATTATTTAGTATATAAATAATAAGGATTATTAATTTATATTAAAGGCTATATATCTTTATTATTAAAGTTTTTTTTTTATTAAATAAAGGTTAATAGCTCTTTAATATTTTTATTATATATTAATACTAAATTAATATTTAAAGATATTATATTTATAATAAGTTTATTATTAATTATTATATTAATTAATATTAATTACTATATAAAAAATTAAGAATATATTATTATATTAAAAATAAAGGTTATAATTATTAATTAATTATTTTTATAAAGATAAAAAGGTAAGATAGTAAGCTTTTTTAAAGAATTTAAACTTTAAGATAATAAGGTTATAAAAAAGTAAATAAAGCTACTTTATATAATAAAAAAGTAAGGCAGACCTTACTTAATTTAATTAAAGTATATATTTATATCTTTATATATATTATAATATTATAAAGAATATAAATTATAAAGCTTACTTAACTTTAAGAACCTTTTTATTTATAAAGATATTATTTATTAATTATATAATTTTTTTTATACTTTATATAAATAATAAATTTATTTAAAGGCTTTTTAAAAATAATATAAAAAAAAAGGTATATTATAAGCTTAGGCTTTACCTAAGCCTTATATAACCCAGGCTTTATAAAGGCCTAGCCCTTACTTAAGGTATTACTAGCTTAAGCTTTATAAAGGCTTAACCCTTTTTTAAGGTATACTTAATCTATAGGTATATAATTAATTATAAAGGAATATAAAGATATATAAACTCTCTTTTCCTTAAGTATATAAATTTATATAAGAATGCTTATTTATAATTACTATAAGGCTAGTTCTTTATACTTTTTATATATTAAAGGAATATATCTTTTATATAATATATACTTAAGGCACTAGGCTTTATTAAGATAAAGCTTAATTATTAAGATAAAAAAGACTTTTTTATGATTATTTATAAGCCTTATAGCACCCTTTTTCTTTATTTTATTTAAGGCTTTTGTAAACTTATTTTCTTAAGCTCTTTTTAACTAGTCTACTCTTTTTAATATATAGTATTATTAAAAATAATTATATAATATTATTATTAATTAATATTAATTATAATATTAATTATTTAAATAGTACTATAATAATAATAAAGTATATAATAATAATTAAGTTTAAAGAATAATAAAGGTATAAAAAAATAAAAAAGATAATAAAAAAGAAAAGTTAAAATTATTAAGTATATTTATAAAGAAGTAAATTTATAATTAATATTAATAACTATAAATTTTTAATACTAACTAGGTTAATTACTTTTTTATAGTTAGTAATAATAATTATTACTTATATAATAATATTACTTAAATATTTATTTTAAAAATAATATTTATTTTAAAAATAATTTTTATTTTTATAATTTTTATACTTTTTAAATAAAGGTAATGCATTAAGTTAAGCTATTTATATTTTTATACTATCTTTTTATTATTTATATAAACTCTTTATATTTTATTTATTAATCTTTTTCAAGCTTACAACCTTTTTATTTAATTAAATATTTTACTTAAAGATAGTAGCTATATTAATTTAATTATTACTATAATACTTTATTAATTTCTTAATAAGTTTAACTATTTATTATAATAATATTTAAAAAAGAGGGATTATAGCTATATATATTATTTTATTATAATATTAAGTATAGGTAAGTAATAAAAATAATATTATAAATCCTTTACTTTATAAATAATTTTAATTTATATATTAATAAGCTTATTTTTTTAATTATTTTAAATAAGCGTGCTTTTTATTAAGATTATTTTCTTAAGGTTTATTTTAATAAAAAGTATCTTTTATATAAATATAAATAAACCTTATTATTAAGTTAAGATTTAAGTAATTAGTAATACTTATTATAAATATATTTAATATTTATTATTAATTTATTTATTAATAGCTTTATATTTTCTATATATAATTATTCTAGTATATTTAATATATTTTAATTTAAATAATAATTAACTTTTAATAAATCTATTACCTTTATTATTTTAAAGCTTAAAGTAAGTTTATTAAGGCTATAATTAATTAATATATTATATATATTATTTAAAGTAAATTATAATACTAGGATAATTTTTAATTTAAGAATATTAAAGGTAGTTATATAATAATATATAGTAATCTTAATTATTTAATTCTTTTTTTAAAAGCTTTATTTATTTAAAGGTAGTAGTTAGTACTAACTATAAGCTTAATGCTTAATATTATAAAAAAAGCCTTTTAAAAATCGAATATAAATTTACTATTTTTATTAATAATAATAATTTAAAACATACTTTAATTATATAATAATAATATATAAAAGTATATTATAGCTATATAATATATTAATTTAAGGATTAATATAGACTTTTTAAATTAATTATAAATTATTATTATTATAGTATTAAAATTATAGTTATAATTAAAGAGCTTTTAAAAAGATTATAAAGTCTTTAGTAAGAGTTTAATAATAAAGTCTATTATAATAATATAGTATAGCTAGGCTTAACTTTATATTAATTATAGTTTACTTACTAGCTTTTATATATTTATTTAATTTAGTAAGTATTATAAATAATATACTATATATTTTTATATAATCCTTACTATTTATAATATATTAAGGCTATTTAGTATTACTATAGTTTTTTATAAACTAATATAAAATTAATTATTATATATTATTTATAAAATATCTTAAATATAACTATATAGTATATAAAAGAATTATTAATTATTAATATTATATTTATAAATTAGTTTATTATTATATAAAAAAGGAGTTTTAATAAGTATATTTTAATAATTAAATATAAAGGAAGTTATTTATATTATATTTTTATTTAAGATATTAATAATAATATTAAAGTATTTATTATCTTTATACCTATCTTAATTTTTTTATTAAGGGTTTTTATTAATAATTAATATTATAATAATAAAATAAATATTATTAATTTAAATATTATTTAATTTACTTTTATTAATAATTAATTAATAATATATAGTTTAATAATTAATATTAATAAAGTATTAAGTATTAAATTAATCTTATTAAAGATATAATATATATTTAGTTAATATTAACTAAAATAAATAAATATTATTATTAAGTATTAATTAACTTTTACTAAATTTAATATTAATATAGTAATATAAATTATTATTATTTAATAACTTAATAATTTATTAATATTTTAATAAATATTAATAAAACTATATTAAATTATATAGTTTATAATATGGTTTATAATATACTTATACTAAATATACTACCTATAGCTTTATATATTTATATTTAGTTTTTATTAATATAAATAATTAATTAAAAAAGAGGATAGGTTATATTTTATTTTATAATACTTTAAAGATAAGCTAATTATTACTTCTTAAATAAAATATAAATAGATGTATTCTTTTTTTACTTATATTTAGCTTAAAGAATATTAATTAAGCTAGGGTATAATAATAAAGTTAAAGTTTTATTATTACTTATTTTTATAATATTATTAAAGCCTTTTTTATTATTATTAAAGTTTTAAATATAATTTTTTATAGTTTAAAATAATAAACTTTTTTATCAATATTAATTATTTATTAACCTTTTTAATATAACTAGGCTAATAGCTTTATTTTATATTTTTTTAATAAATCTACTTTATATTAAAAATAAAAAAAATCTTTTTAAAAATATAGCTATACTTAAGTATATCTTTAAGTTTATTAGGTTAATAGGTATTGATATTTTAATAATGCTATCTATATATTTCTATATAATAAATAAACTTAAGGTATTAACTTGAAATCTTAATAACTATATTAATTAATATATATAAAATATCTTAAATAAGGATATACTTAAATAAAGTTAAGTAAATAATATAAATGCTTAATAAAAGTATTAATAATAATATTTAAAGATATTGCTTAATATAACTATATTATTAATATATATTAATATAAAGTAATAATATAAATATAGTTTTTAATTTATAAATTATTAAGTAAATAATAATAAATTTTTATAATTTATAATAATAATATATAATATTTTTAATCCTTAAAGATTAATAAAAACTATATAGTCTTTATACTTTAAGTATATTAATAATCAAATAAAAAACATTAATATATTTAAGATAATAATATATTTTTTTTTATAAAAAAGGCTATAATATTTTCTTATAGTAATATTAAGTATATATTAAGTATTATTAATTTATTTAATAAATATAAGTTTATAACTATATAACCTTTTTTAATATATTTAATTATATATTAAATAATAAAAACTAAATATTTAAAGGGGGTAGGCTATTTTATTTAATTTATATATCCTTAAGTATATAATATATTTATAATTAAATTAAAAAATCTTTTATTATTAATACTTAATAAATATAGTTTTATAAAGGTATTTTAGCTTTATTAATTATTTATTAAGTTAATTTATATTTTTTTACTTTTTAATAAAGAGATTATTTTTTAATTACACTATATATTATACTTTTTTACTATTTTATTAAATTTAATTAACTTAATTAAGGTATTTATTATAAATATATACTTTATTAATTAATTTTGTTTTATATTTATAACTTTTTTATAGCTTTATATTTATTTAATATAGTATAGTTACTTAATATAAACTTACTTTATATTTAATAAAGTTATTTATTTATTATAGTTAAGATAGATTAAATTAACTATTTATATATTTTTATATTACTTATACTTATTTATTTATTATTATTAAGTAATTATTATTACTATAATTTATTAATAAACTAATTCTTTATTTATAATAAAATAATATTAATATATTTAATAAATTAATAATAAGTATTTAGCTTTATATATTACTCTTAAAGTATTTAAGGTATAAATATAATTAATTAAGCCTAGTATTTTTAAAGTAAAGTAATATATATAAAGTATATTATAAAGGCTATATTTTTTAAATTATTTATAATATATTATTACTTTAATAAAGCTTTATAAAGGTATTATTATTATCTTAACTATAATTATTAATTAATTAATAAAATATAGTTTTTATTTAATATATATATATACTTTAGTAATATATATAGACTATATACACTATTTTTTATTAATACTAGGTTTAAGCTATATTAATATATAAAATTATTTTTAATTAATATATTAAGTTTAAGATTTTCTTAATTTATGCCTTTATATAAAAATAAATATATATTAATATATTATTTTTATATATTATTATATAAAAGTTAAAGTATATTTTAATAATTATAATAATTAAGCTATTTACTATATTTATTTAATTTAATTTATTTAAGGTAAATAATTATATATTAATAAAGTAATAATATAGCTAGTCTTTATTAATTATTATATTTAAATAGCTAGTATTAATAACTACTATAGTAATAAGGTTATTTAAAGTAAATATAATATCTATCTTAATATAAGTATATTTTATAAATTAATTAATATTTACTATAAACTATACTTTAATAACTTAATTATTATAAAAATATAATAATATTATTATTATTAATAAGCTAATACTATTTATTAAAGATAGTTTATATACTATAAAACTAAATAAATATTATTAATTATATATATAAAAGAATATATAAATTATTAATATAAACCTTAATAAAAAAGTTTAACTATATTTATAATATATATAATATTATTATTTAATAATAATATTTTATCTATAGTAAGGTTTAAATAAAAGGATAAACCTAGTTAGTTTATTTAATTTATATTAAGGCATTATAGTAAAGGAATAAATATAGTATAATTAAAATTAATTTTAAGCTATATATAAGTCTTTATAATTTAAATCTTTAAATTCTATTATAATAAAGTGATGGTATATATTAGTTAGCTAGTGATAGGATTAGTTAGCTAGTAATATTAATTAGTAAGGGATTCTCCCTTTAAGATAGCCAATCTAAGCCTTTTTATCCTTATTTTATATTATATTATAATAATTAATAATAATTCTATTTAAGTTTTAATAACTATCTAGCCCTTACTAGGCATTAATCATTATTAATAATAAACTATCTAACAGCCTTTAAGTAATATTATATCTTAGTAATGCTATTTAGTTTTTCCCCTTTAATAATTATATATATCTTAATAATGCTTTGCGCTTTAGTAGCGCCTCTTTTTTTAATATTACATCCTAGCAACACTACCTAGTTTTTCCCTTTTAATAATTATATATATCTTAATAATACTTTATACCTTAATAATGCCTTTTTTTTTAATATTGTATTTTAATAATGCTTTAATTAATTAATAAATACCTTACCTTTACTAAATCTCTTTTTTTTCTTAAATACTATAGGCCTTAACTACCTTATTTAAAAGCAGTTTATACTATTAAAGCAGTATTACCTTTATAATTATTATTAATAATATATTAATATATTATCCCCCTTTTTTATCTTTATACCTAGTTACTATACTTATTTTTATAGCCTTATTTATTAATATTATTTTATTAATTAAGTAATAAATACCTTTACTTTACTTTATTTAATTTAATATCTTTTTATTAATATCCTACCTACTATATTATTATTATTATTAATTAATAAACTCTTAGCTAATAGCTTTATTTTTTTAACCTATATTAATTACTTACTTTATATTAATTATATTAATCTTTTTTTTACTATTTAAGTTTACTTTTCTTTATTAAATAATAAGTTAGCTACCTTTATAAATAATATTACTTTTTTTATTTCCTTTATAGTTACTACTTAATAATGCCTTCTTTATCTTTTTTTAAGTAATTACTTAACTATAATAAATAAAGTTATTATTTTTATTAATATATTTAGTATATATAGTTTATCTATCTCTTTTATTTTTTTTTTTACTTTTTTTTTACTTTTACCTTCTTTATTATTAATTATTTAGCCTTGCCTCTTTTTATTAACTATATTTAAACTATTATTAACCAACCCTTTTTTTATATTACTATTTACTTTTAATAACTTTATCTCTTTATATTTTAAAGACCTTATTATTATATTAACCTATAATAAACCTTAAGAGTATTATTAACTTTTTAACTATCTTTTTTTAACTTTTAATAATATATTATTAATTATTAATAATTTATTAAGCACTTTAAGACTTAATAATAACCTTATTTATTAATAATTATTATAATTTCTTAATATATATTATCTTACTTTATAAAACCTTAGCAGTAATTAATATACCTCTTTTATTATTACTTATTAATAAAAGGTAAGGTATTAAAATCAACCTTATAACTCATTTACTTTATTAATAAATACTACTATCTTACTTTTTTTGACTATAGACTTTATTTTATAAGTTATATTATATTTATTAATCTTAATATACTTAATATTATCTTACTTTATTTAATAATAATTTATTATTCTTTTTTACTTTTATATTCTTTACCTTTATTAATTCCTTAATATAAAAAAAGATATTAATATTATTAATAATAATATATTATTATTAAAAAATATATATACTTATTATTAATCTTACTTATTATTTAATTTATTATCCTTTTTTAATAAATTTAAGCTTAATAATATTAATTACTTTTAGCTTAATATTAATAAATATAATAATATTTTTTATTAAGGCTATACTTATTATTATAAAGATATTTACTTTTTTATTAAAGTATTAAAAGATTATATTACTATAAGATTTTATTATAATATTTATAAAAATATAGTCTTTATACTTTATAATAAAGCCTTAAAGTAGTATTAATTTTAGTTATTATAAGATATTATTTAAAAATATAAATATAGTCTATCTTTATATTATTAAATTAAAGCCTTACTTTATTAATTTAAAATAAATATACTATATATATAGTATAAACTTAAGTTATTATATTTTAATTATATTACTTATTATAAAGGTAATAATATTTATATCTTTATTATAAAGGTTATATAGCTAGTTTATAATTATAAGTTTAAGTTTAACCTAGCTATCCTTTCTTAAGTTTAAAACTATTTAAATACTTAACTTTACCTTAAAGTCCTTAAGCCTACCTTTAATATTTAACTATACTACTAGCTTAATAACCTTTATAATAAGGTATTTATTTAGCAAGAGTAAATTATTACCTTTTAACTTAATAAACCTAGTACTTAGCTTTATAAGCCCTTTTATTATAATATAGTGCAACCTTAATAAAGATAATATTAATAGCCTTTATAAAACTATCTACCTTTTTATTAACTTAATATTAATAAACTACTAACCTTTACCTACCTTTTTAATAAACAATTTAATACTTTAATTACTTTTAATAATTAGCGCCCTTTTTAAAGCAATTTTTTTTTATTTTATTAATATTAATACTAAGTTAATTAAGCTAATCTTATTAATAAATATTTTCTTATTTTAATTAATAATAATAAAGCAGTCTAGTATTATAATAATAACCTTAACTATAAGCTAGTTAATAATAATATTTACTTAAATAATTATAATATTAATAATTTTTATACTATAGATTAGGCTTTTTTTAATTAACTAGCCTTAAATATTATTTTTTATTACTTTATTAAACCTTAATATTATTATTACTTATTTTACTTTAATAATAATAATACTTTATAATATTACCTTTAATAACCTAGCATTTATAAAGGTAATATACCTAACCTTAACTATTTTAAATACTAAGCTTGCTATACTTAATTTATTATTAAATAAGCCCTTTTTAACTACTTTAGTACTAGTTAGTATTATCTTGCTAGCACTGCTTTAATACTAGATAATATTTTTAGTTATTGAAAAAGTATAAGCTTATATTAAAAAAGATAGGCCTATACTAACTCTTATAGCTTATTTATATACTTTCTTTAATATTTACTTTTTAACTTAATATATAAAGTATTATTATTATATATTATAGTTAATGCTAGTTCACTTTATATATTTATTATTAATACTTAATAACTTTAATAATAACTTAATATTATCTATAAATCTATCTTATTAATATTTACTTAAAGGACTTAATAATATTATTACTCTTTAATTGATTAAGCTATATTTATAATTTATTTTATAAAGCAACTATACTTATAGATTATATAATACTATTAAGCAGTAGTTAAAGTCTAGGTATAGGTAATAAATAACCTTAGCCTTTTACTTTTATTAAAATATAATAACTTTACCTTTATATGATATTAAGATTAATCTTTCTTTACTATAAAATACTATTTATAGTATTTTATTAAAACTTAATACTTTTTATTTAAATATTATTACTATATATTTACTTAAATTTAGTATAAAGTAGTATTATTATTTATTATTTTAATTCCTTTTATATAAAATAGTATATATCTTTTTTAAAAATACTTTAACTTTTTATTAACTATATATTTATATTTACCTTTAAATATATTAATATTCTTTATATACTAGCTTAATATTAATACTGCTTATATAGTATATATTAATTTTAATAACATTATTAAACTTAAAGTAAAATACTTAACTTAAGATTTATTTTTAAATATAAAACATATAATACTGCTTTATACTTATTTTATTAACCTTAACTACTATAATTCTTAATTAAGCTATTTTACTTAAGTTTATTATTATTAATAAGTTATATTATTATTATTAGTCTAGTACTCTTTTAGTAATATTTATTATTAATAATAAGTTAACCTCTTTTATTAACTACCTTATTAATAACTGCGCTTTAATAATAATAAACAATGCGCCTTAGCCTATCTTTACTTAATAATAAGCTATATTATTATAATTCTTCTTTAATTAATATATCCTTTGAGTATATAATATATTATTATTAAAGAGAGTTATTACCTTAAAAGAGTATATATATTACATTATTAATAATTTAGCATATTTACTAATTATTTTATTTAGTTAATTACTTATTATTATATTTAGCAAGATTATAGGTATATTATTAATTCTTATTACATAAGTAAATAAAAGTCTTGCTTAATAATAACTAATAATTTATTAAGCTCTTTATATTAAGCTATACCTATTTCCAAGTATATAAGATAAGATAAAGGTAGTATTAAAAATACTTTTTTTAATTTACTTATAGTTAAACTAGATATACTATCTTAAAACTATTAATTAATACTATTTTACTATACTTATCTCTTTATAGTATAGAAATATATTAATAATATTAATAAGAGGCTAGGTAGTTTATTAACCTTTATTATCTTAATAATACATTACTATCCTTACATACCTACTTTTTACCTATATTTAAAGGACTTTATTAATATACTCCTTAAAAAGCTTAATATATCTTTATTATTAATACTTACTCTTTTTTTTATTAATTTTTAATCTACCTTAATTATTATAATAAGCTAACCTTAATAACTTATTATAGCCTTAAATAGCTTAATATTATCTTAATAAACTTTTATAACTTACTACTTTATATATAGCATTAAATTAATACTAAATTATATCTTTTTTATTATTTTATAAAAATATATATTAATAATATAATTATCTTTTTATCTTTAATTAAAAAACACCTTTTTTATTTATATTAACTTTTTTTTTATTTAATAATAAAAGCTTTTACTTTTTTTTAAAAAGTCTTTTATTAAGTATAGGTTAATAATCCTTTTTAGGATATAAGGTTAATAATAAAGGCTCCTCTTTTATTATTAACTAGGTTAATACTTCTTTCATAAATAGTCTTTTTTTATATACCTTTAAATAACTTAAGAAATACTATACTACTATAAACTAGATTTATAACTATATATTTATATATACCTAAAAAGTAATGCCCTTATTAGCTAAAAAGATATCCCTACTTATTAATACTTTTAAAACTAACTAGCTATTTATTAAGGCTAAATATTATTACTATATTATTAAAACCTTAATATTAAATAAATACTTAATTAAGCAAGCTTTTTATTTATTATAAAATAATTTACTTTATTACTTAATATTAAAACTAGTATATTATAATAAATAATAATAATTATTTATAAAAATTAATACTTTTAAAAAATATAGCTTAAGGTAGCACTATCTTAGTTTTATTACTATAGTACCTTTAACCTTACTTAACCACTAGCAAGCCTTAAATAAATCCTTTATTAATTATATTGATTTTTAAAGCAAGCTTTTAAGGCATATAGAGTATAATTACTAGCTTACTAAATTAAAATTAACTTATTTTATATACAGACTATAATAAAAGAATAAACTATTATTTTATAATATACTTTATTTATTATAATTATCTTTATTAAATTATACTGCCCTTAAGCTTATTATTTAATAAAAGTCTTACTTTTAATATTAAATATTATTATTAAATAAACCTATATATTATTAATATTAGATATTTTCTTTATAATACTGCTTACTTATTCTTTATATCCTTAGTTAATTAAATATTCTTCTTAATGCTTTATTATAGCTACTATATATTAATAATAACTAGCAGCAAGCTATAGTATAAAATAATAATTACTAATAGTAACATACCTACCTTATTTCTAACCCTGCTCTTCTTAATAATAATAGTATTATTACCTTAGCTAGAATTTTATTAATAATTTATTAATAATTATATTAATAATATTAAATACTTTAAGCTTATTAACTAAATTCAGGCCGATAACTCTATAGTTGATACTATTAATATTTATGTAGAATAAAGCCTTACCTTTTAAACTTTAGCTAAATAGCATACTACTCTATATTACCTATAATAATACTTATTATCTCTATATACATATTCACTATATTATATATAATTATTAATATAGCTTATAATCCTTTAGTATTTTACATAAAGCTAACATATAATATAAACTAAATATTTTTTATATTTTTTTAATACATAGTAATAAATATATACTTATATTTATTATTATAACTATACTATATTTAAGTAAATATAATAACTAAAATTAAGCAATCCTTAACCTTATCACCTTATTAATTATACTTTTATAAGACTTAATGCCTTAATTTTATATCTTCTTTATTATTAACCTTAATTATTAATAACTTTATATTTAAATAATCTCAGTTCTTTAATAAGTTTAATATTATCCTTAATATTACCTATAAATCTTTTAAAAAATATAATATACTCTCTAGCTATTCTATATACCTAGTATTAACCTAGGCTAAAGTAGTAATTATCTTTTAGCTCTTTATTAATTAAGGCATTCTATCTATAATTATTTTTAATTATAACTATTATTAAATTAATAATTTTTAAACTAAAGTATTCTACTTTTTAAATACTTATCTTATTATAACTATAGCCTAGTATTTAACTAGTAATAACTAGTTAAAATTAATAAATATTATTATTAAAGTAATTATTTATTATTATTTTTTTTTATTATCTTAAATAGCTATTAATTATTAATACTGCCTGCTATTTAATCTTTACTTAATAATACCTTTATTAATATTATTAACTACTTACTTAATAAATTTATTACTAGTTTTAAGCTATAAACCTTATTAGCTATCCTTAAGGATATATTTATACCCTCTTTATTTATTAATAACTAACCTTTTTTTAACTTTTTACATTCTCTTTATTAATATAAGGCCTAGCTTGTTTTTAACTTTATTAATATATAGTATAAGCGCTGCTTTAATTAATATTATTATTAATATAACTTTTAAAAAGGATATTATATTTACTTATACCTTTACTATAGCTATAAGCTCTTTAGCTAGTTTTATAAATTTAGTTAATAAAAAGTTAATCTATTAATAATCTAGTAAAAAGTAAATCTTTATACCTTTAAGCTTAATCTACCCCTTTATTAAAAAATTCACTTAATTATATTTATTATATAGCTTAAACTTATACTTAATAAAAATAACCTTTTTATTAAACTACTATATAATATTATCTAGGCCTTAATATTAAAAAAATATAATAATAAATAGTAATTATTTAAGATTAACTAGCTACTTATTAAAAGAATTATTAATAAATATTTTTAATATTTAGTATATTAATTAAGTTAAAATACTTAATATAATAAATAGTATAATAAAGACTTACTAATTATTAATACCTAAGAACTAGTTTAAGAATTTAATAGTTAATAGTTAATTTATTAATATAGTATTTAGTAACTATATACAGCCTAGTGTTAATACTTGCCTTTATAGCTGCTTGCTAGCTATTAATAAGATTATATATTAAAATAATAATATAGTTATATTATTTTCTCTTTATAAAATTTATTTTTACTATAATTTTTATTTTTTTATTTTCTTCTTCCTTTAACCTTTTTTTATTTATTTCTTTATCTATGCTTTATTACCCTTATTACTATCTTCCTTATATTATAATATTATAGTAATTATTAACTATACTACTATATATTTAACTTAATATATTAATCTATATCTTTAGCTTAATATATTACTACTACTTTTTAAATTATTTAATATTAATATTATTATTATTTATAAATAGTATCTTTAAGCTATAAAGGCTATTTAAGCTTATTAGTATTAAGTAATTAATATAATAATTTAAAAATAATATAAATATAAAGAACTTTTAATAAATTATTATTTTATTATAAAGAGTACTGCCTTAAAGGCCTTAAGTAATTACTATTTTTATAAAAGCTGCTATATACAACCTACTTAAGAAAAATATATTTTTATTTATATATTATATCTTAAGATAGCTAAATTAAATAAATATATATTTTTATTATTTTACTTACTCTAGCTTAATAACTTTAAGGCTATATATTATTAATATTACTTACTTATGCTTATTAATAAGTAGTATATATAAATTATTAATGCCCTAGCTCTTGCTTTATTAACTCTACTACTATTCCTACCTAGCACTATAATTTCCTTAAGGTTTAACTATAAGCACTCTACTTAACTAAAATTAACTAACCTTTATAGCCTAATACCTTATCTTTTTTAATTATTAATAATAATTACTATAATCTTTATATTTATTATATTATTAACCTTTAAATTACTTACTTTATTTTATAATAACTTTATATTATCTAGCTCTTTGCATAGTACTAGATAAAGATATACTACTCTTTAGTATAACTATTTACTAAATAATATTAATATATATATTTATATTACTATAATAATAAAATATATAGCACTTTATTAAATTATTAATAAAAATTATAATAAAGTCTTATTAATGCTTTAGAATATTAATAATAAGGTAATATTAATAATAACTATATAGGCTAATAGTAAAATAAATATTCTTGCTATTATAAATAAAAGACTAACTTTTATTGGTTTAACTATTTTATAATATAAAGACCTACTAGTGCTTATTAACTTATATAATTACTAAAGATAATAATCTTTTTTTAAAAAGAGTGCAATTATTATAATAAAGTAATAGTATGCATTAGTTAGCTATAGTGATAGGATTAATTAGCTAGTAATATTAATTAATAAGGGATTCTCTCTTTAAGATCGCCAATCCAAGCCTTTTATCCCTTATTTTGTGTTATATTGTAATAAATTCTTTAGTTATTTAATACCTTTAAGCCTTAAGTGTTAATCTTAACCTTTATAATATCATAATTATCTATATTACTATAAATATTATTTATATATTCTATAGTATTAATATTATTTATAAACTTTAATTATTGATAATAATATTATTAATTATTTAAATAAGGTTATTTTTATTAAAACTAATTATTTATAATAGTATATCTTATGATATATCTATACAGACTCATAACCTTAGCTTTATTATTAATATGTATTATTATGATAATTCTTACTTTATAAAAAGCACTCTTAAAAGGTTTTATAATTATTAAACTATAAGCAGTATATATAAAACTAACCTATATTATTAATTATATTATACCTTTCAAAGGATTTAATGATTAATTAAGTTATTATTAATATATATATGACTTTAATATTAATTAAAGTAAGCTATTTATAATAAGTGGCATAATATGTTATAAAATAGGGATGAAAAGGCTTGGATTACTATCTTAAAGAGAGAATCCCTTACTAACTATTAATACTAGCTAATTAATATTACTAGCTAACTAAGGTTACTAGCTAATTAATATATATTACTTTACTATAATAATTACCCCCTCTTAAGAAAAATCACTATCCTTAATAATTATTATTAATAATTAGCAGGTAGTTTAAGTAATTAACTTCATTCTTTAAGAGTATTTAAGATCTCTTTATAAGCCTTATTTTATATAATTATAGTTAAAGGCTAAACTTTTTATTATTAAGGTTTTATAATAATAATAATACTTTTATTATAGTTTTATTATTAATAATATAGTAAAATCACTTAATATACTTTATTAATATAATAGTATAAATATAAATATTAATATTATTTTAGTAAGTATAGTATTATTAAATAATAATACTATAGTTAGTAGCTAGGGATAAGCTAGTTAAGGTTAATACTAAGGAGTTAAAGCTAGGTATTATAGTTATTATTAATAAGAATTAAAGCAAGGCTAATTAAAGAGTAATTATTAATATTTAAAAAGGTTAAAGGTGAGTTAATAGCTTAACTATAGTTTCTATAGTATAAAAATATTAATAAGTAGGCTAAAGGTAGTATTATTAATAAATAGACTTAAAGTTATTTATATATAGTAAATAAAATAATAATTATATATATTTATTTAGCTTAAAGGTTTTAGTATATAGTATATATAAAAAAATAAATTTTAGCTAAAATAGGTATATATAGTATAATTTATAAAGATAGTGGTTATTAAGGGCTTTTAAAGCAGCTCCTTTTATAATAAACTAGTAGTTAGCAAGTAAATCTTTATATTTTTATTAACTATAGGTTATTATATTTATTACTTAATATTAATATACTTAAATAGCTTTTATAGTATATAGGTATTATTTATAGCTAACTATAATATTAATATTAAATAAAGTTTAAAAAGGCTAATAGTAGTAGCCTTCACAGTATTAAGTATAGGTTATTATATTATATATAGGTTATAGTAAAATAATTTATAATAACTATAGTATTAAAATAAGAGATTATAGGGAAATAAAGATTATAGATAGATGTTAAGGTTTAAAGAGAAGAAGAAAGGAATAAAAAAATAAAAATAAAGGGTAGTAAAATTTAAAAAATAAATAATAAAATAATATATATTCAAATATTGTGCATCCTAGTATATAACTAGGATTATTAAGCAGTAGTTACTGCATGCAGCTAGCGTGGCGCTAGTGCCTATAAGCTATTAGCATTAATAAGCCGCGCAGGCACTAAAAATGACCCTGCTAGTAGATAAGTAGTTAGGCATTAAATTTATTAATTAATGCTTAAGTATTAAGAGTTAATAAATCTTTATTATACTGGTCATTATACTTAATATCCTATTTTAGCTAGTAGACTAAGTATTATAAGCAGCTGTTAAAAAGCTAGCTTAGCTAGTAGGTATTTAATTTTAAAAAACTATTATTTATTATTATTACTTTTTATATATTAATGCCTAGATAGTATTATATTAAAGATATTTAAATAGATTATCTTTATTTAATACTAGAAATTCTAGTTATAATAATAAAAAATAATATAGGTGAAATCTTTTTAACTTAAAGAGGTAAGTTAAGTTTATAAATATATAATTGAACCTTTTAGTTAACAGTTAAAGGGCTAACCTTTTATTAACTAAACTTATAGAATTAATTAAGTAGTTTTATATTTATAGTAAAGGTATAAGTATATATAATAGCCTTTATTAAACTTATATTATTAATAATATTAATTAAATTAATACTTATATTTATATTAATAAAATTAATTATAAACTAGGCCTTTATGCTAAAAAAGGAGTATAAAAAGTTAAAGGTAGGTTTATTAATAATTAATAAAGAGGGTAATAACATATTCTTTAAGACTATAAGTAGGTCTTATAGTTTAAAGCTAGTTATTAATTTATTTAAGGACAGTTAATAAAGTTAACAAAGGTGGTTTATTTAAAAAGATTAAATAATAGGTAGTATAGATAGTTAATAACTTATTGGGTTAATTAAAAAATAATAATAAATAATAGGTCTTATTAATTATAATTATTAATCTAGAACTAGCTATTACTTATTAAGTACTAGGCTATTATTATAATAAGATATATCTTTGTTAAGCTCAAAACCTTAGTCTAGAAGTTATTAATTTATTTTTAATTATAGTTAAAGATAATAATAAAGATATTTGAATTAATAATAAGTTAAAAGAATATTACATCTTTAGCTTAAATAAATATTAAGCAAGTAGAATAACTTAGTAAGATACTATATTTTTTAAAAGATTTATATAGGTAATATTACGGATACATTAAATTTATTAAAACTAGCTTACTTAAATATATAGTTAAATAATAAATACATGGGTAAGGAGGAGATAGAAGTTAAAATACTATATTTAATAAAGGATAATAAGTAGTAAAATACAAAGATTACTTAATTCTTAATTATTATATTTAGTAAAAAGGTAGTATATAAAATAATATTAAATATAAATATAGATTTACATTATATATTAAAGAAAATAAGAAAAGCATTTAGTTTATAGTAAGTATAGGCTTTATTAAAGCATTAAAGGTTATAAGCTATATTAATAATTAATTAAACTATAGCATTAAGTATATATAAATAGCAGGCATTATTATAATTAATATATAGTAATATCTTATTTCCAATTAAAGCCAGCTGCAAGGCTTTATTAAGAGTAGACATTATTATTATTAATTAATAAATCCTAGGCTTAAATTTAGTTAATTAATCTAATATATTCATATCATTACTAGTATAGCTTATTAATAAACTATTAATAAAATTTAAGTTAAGTAATTACTTTTGTCATTAAGAATATATAGTTAAATACAGTTAGTATTTATTAAAGATAATTATTACCTGAAACTTAAGGTTTATTGGTGAATTGTTATTAATATAGAAAACTATAAAAGAGTATTAAGCAGGATATTTAATTAATTAAAAATATATAATATTAAAAAGCAATATTAAATGTTAAGATATTTATATTAATAATATATATGTCATCTGAATATTATTAAATATTAATAATATTTTTTTAATAGCTTAATGAAGTTTAACAGCAGCAGTATAATTAATAAAGATAATAATTACAAATAGTATTATAAAAGAAAGGTTTATTTCTTTTTTTATAATAATCTAGATGTTGTCAATTTTTTTTCAGTTTAGTAAGCTTAATAGTTATACTTAAATAAGTATTTAAGGAGTTTGCTTTAAAAGTTTAATATAGTTAGATAAAAAGGATTTATCTAGTATATTTATTAATATTAAATGCTATATGGTTAAATAAACCCTTATAGTAAAATAAGGCAGCTTTAAAGCTATACTCTTTAAAGGCATTAATCTTAATAAATAATTATTATTATTTATTATAATAGACTAGTTTTAATAATAAAATAATAAAGTAAGTTATTTTTCAGTATGAAAGTATCTCTAGCTATGATAGTCATTAAGAACAAAAGTATATACTATATAGTAATGATATTTAACTTCTTAATAAAAGGCTGCTTAAATTTATAAATATTAATGAAATAGTAATATCTTGACAGAAGTACAAAGTGCTATTTTTTTAAATTAAATATAAGAAATATAATTATATGTCTAATTTATAGTAGCATAATACTTAAAGTTAGTTAAACACATAAAAAGATTATTTATAAAGTATATTAATATAGCTATAGTAAGTAATAAGTTAATATTATTAACTTTATAATTAAGAAGAACTTATAAATTTATAGTTAATAAAGGATTTTAATAAAAAAAAGGTATAGCCCTTTTATAGTTAAATAATAAAAAAAAGCTATTTTAAATAAAAGAAATATTTTTTAATAATTTAAAAAAGATAATAATATTATTAATATAAGTTTTTAATAAAGTAGTAAAAAGGGTATAGTTTTATATTAATTTATTATTATATATATAAGCAAGGAGTTATAAAATTTTATAAAAATAATATTTGTCTACTTAAGGCTATAAGAGTAATAAATATTAACTTATTATAGTAATTAAGGTACTCAAAATTAATAAAAAAAGAGTAAGTATTAATAATAAAAGATATATTAAGTCTCATATATAAAGTATGTTAACTAGGTCTTCTTAATATACTTAATAAATAAGCATTAAGAATAATAATATTCATTAAGATATTAAAGACATTAATAACTACTTAGCTTTTATTTATACTATCTACTTATTTCTAGACTATAAAGATAAAGGCAGTAAAAGTGAATACTAGTTAACAGTCTCTGTAACATATAGCCATATAATATAATAAAACAAAGCATCCTTTACTTACCTGCTTATCTTTTAGTGCTTAAAGGGTAAGGTTTAGTATAAAGTTTAGCTACTACTTAATTATTATATATTAATACTACCTTATTGTGTTTATTAATAAAAATAACAGTTCCTTTATTTCATTAAATATTATAGTAAATAATTAATTAAGTAAAATTATATAGTAACTATAGGGTTATTAATAATAATATATATACTCTTTAAGTATAATAATTTGACGAATAATGAATTTATTAAATAATAAAAATATATTAATAAAGGGTTAATAAAGATATAAATATAATAAAGGGCTAGGTATATAGTCTTTATTAAAAAAAGAGTAATTAATAATATAATATTAAGCCAGATATTGCTTTATTGCCAAATAATAAATGAGAAAAGGTATTAAGAGAATAACTAATAATAATAAAGGTTATTAATAATAATAAATTTAAAAAAATAGCTTAATTAAAAATAATATAATTAAGGCTTATAAAATAAGTATAAGCTATATTATATCTGATATTTATATGATAGTTTTTAATTCTTTATATTTATTTTAAGTTTATTAATAAAATTATTAAAGCTAATATAAATAATATACATAGTATTAATATTTATTAAAGTACAAATAATACTTAAGTATTTAAAAGTAAATATAAATATATAGTTATTAAAAAGCTAGGTAGGCTTAATAAAGATATATACTTATCTTATATAAAGGTATAAAGATAGTAAATAATAATATTACTTTATAATAAATCTTAATTAATATATAGTAATGATATTTAAATAAAAAGAGTTAGGTTTTACATATATAGCACTTAATAATATTTTATAATAAAAATGTTTTGTTATTATAAAGGTAAAGCTATTATATTCTTAGTTAAAAAATAGTTTAGCGTTTAATAATTACTTATACTTAAACCTTAATAATAACTTATTAATATATATAGTTAAATAAGGTATTAGTATATAAAAAGATAGTAAAAGTTACTTAATAATGAAAAATAATAGAACATTAAGTTTTTTAATTAAAGTTAATAATATAGACTTATATATAATATTGGGCTATTATTAAAGTTGTCACACATTAATAATTAATATAAAGTAATTAATATTAACTATAGTATAAATAGTAGTGCTTTTTATATTAAGGCAAGAGTAAATATTAAATAAAGTATAAAAATAAGTAATAAAGTTATATAAACCTGTTTCTTTTTAATTATAAGCCATACCCAGAATAATAAAAATATTATCTAATAATAAGGTAGTATTAATAAAATAATATTAATTAATACCAAAGTAATTAAAAATGGCTTATCGTTTATATTATAAATTAAGTATAGCAAGCTTATTTATTTTAATTATTTAAGGTTTATATTAGTATTAATATACGCCTCAGGCTGCTTAAGGTATTATCAAAGGGCATTATTATTATTAAAGTATAGTAAGTAATAATAATATTTATTAGGTAAGGTATTAAAGAATAATATTAAAAAAGGGTTGAATAAAAAAGCTTAATTCATAGTAAAAGCAAATTATTAAGATTATAATTATTTACTTAAATATAATTATTAATTAAGTTATAATTAAGGTTATTATTATAATACTAGACTATATTAATATTATTTATTAAAATAAGGAATTATTTAGTAGCTATATTAGCCTAGTTAAGCTAATATTAATATTTATAAAATAAAAGATAATTACTTAGCAAGGGATACTAG